>VZSV01000073.1:406937-434817 GCA_013398735.1 Nothocercus julius
GACCCCATAGGGCAGGAACCAAGCTGGAGGAGTTTGTGGCTGTTGCTGCTGTTTTAGGACAGTCAAAGTTCTGGCTCACTCAAAATTCACTTCTGCCCAGTCAGTGTCATTTTTGGGGTGAATGTCTAAGACGAAATGGCAATTAGGCACATAGCCTAACAGGATGGTAAATATAATTCCATGAAGTAAGTATCAGCTCTACTCAAACGACAGCTGCAGTCATCCTGCAACAATTTTAACATCTAGAAATACGTATTTTAGAGTTGCTCTTCCCTTAGCTGTTCTATAACTCTATAAATGGTTCAATCTACCATTTAAGCTGAAATTATAGTCACGTGAGAACATGAGAGAGTGCTTTACACTGGCAGCAATGTTCTATGGTACCATTATTTTTGGCAGTCTCGGAAACACTAATCCTTAAAATTAATATTATAAACCTAATTTTAAACATCCCAGGGCTGAATTTCAGCAGAAATATCTCAGTAATAGAGCTATCATTATTTCCAGCTTAATTTCTGAAAACTGAGAAAGTACTTCCCTGTTAAGCCACAGAACCAGAAAGTTCAGCCAAAAATACTAGTGCCGAGAATATAGGGCAAGAGTCATCAAGATTTACCGTTAGTTAAATATTACTGTTACAATGTAGAATTTAAGCTGCGAATGATAATCACCCCACAGTCTCCAGATGGGTTGTGCAGTTCTGATATTTGCGTTTCTGGTATACCCAATTGCTAATTTCTGCTTTCGGTGCTACACGTTTTCTAACAATGGAACCAAGTTTGATATCTAAATGGTTTTATTATATTCACATATTTGGCTTTATCTAGTTTGCTAACTTATTAATTGGCAATGGACTTATGTATGCTAAGAGACTAGTTTGAGGAAACCTACTGCATGTGAGGCAATTTAGTCTCTTTGGAGCTCTTGGGCCATAGTCTTAAAGGTACCTCATTTTGCATAGAGGCTTGGAAACTCCCACACTTCTTTTGTTAAAAAAAAAAAAAAAAAAAAAAAAGGCAGAGAGCTTTTTTCTAAAATCCAATATTCCTTGTAGAACACCTTTTCAAAACTGCAGGATTTTTATGGGCCAATGATTGTTCTATTAATATTTTATGCTCTTAGCTTAAATTTTCATGAATTCTTCTGAGCCTAGTGGGGCACTATGTAAATAAAACAGCTACTTGAAGCATCAAGTTCCCTAACACGTTTGTTTCATCAGAGCGATTACTGCAAAGTCTAAGCATGGGTTGTGAGCTTCAAAAAACAAAGTCCTAAGTGAGATGGCCATTACTGTTTCCCTGCATGATGTTTCCTAAATTCACCTCTGGAGTTCAGGTTGATTGGCTCCTTTCCCTGTTAATCCTGTTTGGCTCTGAGAAGCCACTGTATATCCTCCTTCCTTATTTGAATCAAGATTATTCAGTCTTGAGTTTCAAAACCATTCACTTGTTCATTATTCAAGTGGGAATCTCATGGGAAGGGAATTCATTCTGTTGGCAATAACCATAAGCAGCTGAGTAAAAGGTTAAGAATATCACTGTATGCCTCTCTGATGTGATAAATTATAAATGATGCATTTGCTTTCTTTCCTTAGACTCTCTGACTTGGAAGATGAACAGCACCAGACACAGGAAGAAACTCTTCCCTCATCTGGCTCATGACTACTTTGTCCAAGTTTAGCATTTTCTTACTGCCTCCTTCCCACTTCCCTGTCCCCAGGCAGCATTGCTCCTTGCCATAAGCACAGGGGTGCTCACAGCACAACAAGCACAAGTTGGAAACTGTGACACAGTGGGACAGCAAGAAATGAAAAAAAGTTCCCAGAAAAGCAAAGCACGGCTGCAGCTACAGTGGACAGTGACATTCAGCAGCAGATCACCACTCCTGGATTTCGGATGTCCTGTGGGGATGCGGCAGAAGGTTTGCGTTGTGCGCCGTCTCCTTCCAGCCATGCATTTGTCAGCAGTGATGGGAGGAGAAAGTGGGAATGAGGTGGCAATGACCTCTGGGTCAGGCATTCCCTTGCAGGAGACAGGCTCCACCCGGCCGTTCAAAGGCACTGTCTTTCCAGGGCTGTTTAAACACTGCTCAACCTGATATCATTAGATGCTATTTGCCTGGCTGGTGGGGGCTAATGTGGTAGTTTTATCTGGGATACTTGGCAAACATGCTGTAAGCTAAATCCCAGCAAGCCTCTGTTTCTCTAAGAGTGCCCAAGTCGAGTACCTTGTATCTATCTAGTCTACTCAGTCATACAGCTTGCTCAGCCAGTGGGACAGCACAGCATTAAAATCCCTGCCCAAAATTTGTTCAGGAGCACTGTTCCAAGAAACACGTACAGAGGATTTTGTATGGATATTACATTGCTCCAGAATAGTAGAATTTACATTTGCACAGACTCTTTGACTTGGTTTGCATTGTGTCTCTCAGGCTGCCAGAGCGAGTTTCATTTCAGCATTTGGAAGCCTGTGATTTAACACATTTAAATTTTTACAACACAAGTAATGGGTTTATAGAATACCTTAGCAAATTGTATCCCAGACAATGTAAGGTTGCGCTTCCCTGGCATGGGTTTGGAGTAGCACTGTACTCTGCACTGCAAGCAAGAAGGCATGCAAAACCATGCCAGAAAAAAAGAAGTCTGGATTGGGTAAGACCCCAAGTATAGACAGTAACTTACTCATACTCAATATCATCAATAAAATAGTAATACTTCATTGGAAATGGACAACCTAAATGTATTTTAAAAGCTGAATGAAAGTACTTTGGATCATCAGTTCAGTGAATGGATCCTTTGCAAATTACTCACAGAATTTGCTGTCTATGCCTCAGGTATTTATCCCATCAGCCATTTCTTACTAAAAACTGCTTTATACTAAAGTATTTATTTGCAAATATTATTACAAACCACAAGAAAAAAACAATCAGAAAGCCAGTCTGTGATAGCTACCCTGAAATCAAAGGAGTGACGACAACTAGAATTTAGAGTGCTGCAGAGGTGAAAAGTTTACTTTGTGTTACCATGGATATAGTGTCCTGTTTGCAGTGCTGGACTTTACCTGGCTGTCAGACCTGTACTGTAACGAGTCCAGAAAAATGAGATTTCATTCTCTACATTCCACTAGGGTTATACACAGCCAGCACTAAGGTAATAGTGCTTGCCGTGGTCTGACCCAAAACAGCTGCCAGCACATCAGGGTGGAAGCGGAGATAAAATAAGCACTAGAGATGCATTTTTAAGTGTTTGTTACTCTTGATAAATACGATTACGAAAGTGAGAAGGGCAGAAGTGAACCATAACTATTCAATAAAACATTCATCATAGGAAGAACTGTTCTGTATTTTAAATTCTACAAACTTTGTGCACTGACAGACTTGCCCTTTAAGTGCTTACCTTATGTTTTAGTTAACATCACTTAAATTCACAGCATGGTCGCCTTGTTGAATTTACATAAGTCTTCAAAGTGCTTTTTAGTTGCTGGATAGTTAGTTCTCAATTACAGTAACTGTTTGAGAATGCAGGGCATTTGTCTTTATTGTTTTAGTGTTATATGCAAAGTCTACATGTCTGAAGTTGTCTAGATAGACAGATAATACTTCCAGCTAAAATAATTGTTGAGTGTGCTTTTCACTAGCAGAAAACTAAATATTTTGCATTATGGAGCTTCTGCAAATGTAGAGGGAAGCTAGAACATAATATTTTTATGAAATTAAACTTCTGTGTGTATTTGTTACATTATTATTAAAAAAATGGTCCTTGGAAAGCTATATCTCAAAATGCTGCTAATAGGATAAGAGTACTTAGGGTGCAGTTTCTAAGTAACAGTCTAGATTTATTAGTCAGGAGCATAACCTGCTGTATCTGCTCTTTTCATGCTCATTTTGCAAGATACTGTACCATATAATTATTTATATGCTTTTTTCAAAAGCTGACAACTTCTCTTCCTTGAAATTACATATGAATGACTGTAGACAGCTTACACGTCAGGAAAAGTCTTTTACCTTACAAATCAGTGCCCCACCACAATAGAAGAGGATTGTTTTGCTTTGTTTCCAGAGAAGAGTTTTAATTTCGATTTCAAACTGCCATTTTTTTTTTTTTCTATCAGAAATTCTAGAAAGTTAAGATGATAGTGCTAGGAAGAAAAGGGAAGATGCATTGGTAGTGGGTGTTAAATGTTAGGATGGATGGTGTTTTATTTGTCTGAAAATACACATCATCAGGGAAGATGTCATCAAAATCAGGGATTTTTTTTTTTTGATAGAGGTTACTGAAATCAAAATTTGCTTTGTTCCGATTTTTTTAATCCCAGTTTAATCACACTTTCATAAAACTAACTTTATGAACTGTTTGATCACACTGATAGTTGGCAACATTTAGCTGCCTCTGACTCCAAACTTCCCAAGGTATTATTTACTTCAGAGAAGATACAGACTTCTCTGAGATCTTTCCCTGATAAGCTATATATTCTCTTTATTTAAAAATCTTGTGAATAAGCTAATAGCCTACGTTTCCCAGTATACCAGGAAGACAGTAGCTGACAATCCATCTTCATAAATCGTGGCAATGGTTATCTTCCATGCTTACTCCAAAGCGGCAGGAGCACTGTGCTTCCCTGAGATCCTGTTACTATTACATATAATGTTTTTTTGTTTTTTTTTTTTAATTCCTCTTTATGGATGGTTCAGTCATGTCCCTCAAAATGAGGAAAAAAAATGTAAATCTTACCCTTTATCTATCATTTTTTTCTATTTCATTATAAAATACTTGTGATTTGGAAGGGGATTTTTTCAGCTTTTGTGATAAGCTGAAGTAAAGTGGGCTGTTGTGGACTGAACAAAAGTTCTGCCAGTTCAGTCTTCTTGGAAACGTAAACTCAGGGCTGAGGGTAAAGACTGAATGTTTTTGATTAACCAGAACTGTGTAAACTTAGTCAAATGGAGTGCAAGTGTGCAGTGCTACCTGCTATTTATACCCCAGTGTTTCAAAGTGCACTGTTACTGTGACGGGGCAAGGTCCATGGCTGTAGCACAAGAGATGAAAGATACAGAGTCTGTTTTTTTATGGCCTAGAAGCTACTCTATGCAATAAAGGCATTGGATAAAGACTGTAATACTTGTAAATATATTGTAAATATTTATATATTATAGGACTCTCAAAATAACAAGTACAGATTCTTTTATAAAATGTGTATTAGTGTTTTAAGGCATATAAGTTCTCATGCTTTGTGAAATGGCTCGAACAACATGCTGATGGGAATCAAGCAGAAACTTTCTCCCGGGAGCAGGTCATCCTATCATCGCCTACTGTGAGGGGTTTCTTTGCATCTTTTGAATGCTGTGAAGTCAAGTACTTGTCAGATCTGGTATGGAAGTTTCTAAGTTCCTCTGTTTATATTCATGCAAAGAACCTTTATATTATTGAATGCATATAAATAAAAATGCAACACTGGAAACTATTAGCTTTTTCTTGAAAATGTGTACTTTTATTTTGCTGTTTCCATTAGGGTACTATTGCTTTAAAGCCAGACTCTCAATATCAAATTAGCTTTTCTGAAAATGTGTCTGCTATTAGGATGAGAACACTTCACAGTGTGGATTCTTCCCTGGACCACACCAAGGCCCCTGGATCAGAAGCACAGCAGGGAATCTCTTTGGGAGATAGCACTGAAGGCAACTTTTGATATCAATAAATTTGAAATAAGGTGATGTTAGGGTTGTTTTACAGTTTTTGAGTATTTTCATTTCAGGGTGCAACTGAAAAGATATATAATCTGTTTATGAGGGGTAGTATATATTTCCAAACTTTAGTATTGTATTTAGTTTTACTCACTTTCAGAAACTACGTCATGCTTCAGGTGATACTACATTCATCACTAGCAAACACGGCCAGTGTCCAAGGCCACAACGTGTTTGAAGTTCTGTTTGGAAAAATAGGTGTTTCAGGAATCTTATTAACAAGCTTTAACATTTTTTAACAAAAAATAATATTTTTTTTTTACTAGATTCCATAGGAAGAATTTAATATATGTGATAGGGATAATTTGCTGTGCATATATTTTATGAAGAGAGCAGCAGAAATCATGACTGCACACAGTTGAGCTTTTTAACAGAGGCCAACACACTCCAGCTGCGTAATTATCATCTTGGGACAGTCTAATCTTCTCAGACAGAAGTGTTTCACTGACAAACATTTGAAGGCCACTGGAGGTCAAGCTAACTGATGCTCACTGTGTGGATTGAGCTCTTCCAAAAAAAAAAAAGAAAATGCAGCTTGGTTATCACTGAAGTGCAGCCTTCCCATACAAACGCTGCATCAAGACCACTCCTGTGGTCCTTTTTCACATAGGGCCTTCATTCCACATTTTAAGAAGTCCAGTGAATTTCTCCCAGATTTGCAAGCTCCTATTCTTAGCCTGTCTCCTGTAAGCAATCTTTTAAACTCCCCAGCTTACTGATTCACTCCTTCTCTTTTGATTTATCTCTGGGTAGTAAATAGGTTTTGGAAATAAACGCCACAAAGACTTAGTGACTGGAAAAAGATCTTTTCAGGTGTTTTGTAGATGTTGGTGCCTTATGAACGTTGAACTGTAAAAATACTTGCTTTTTTCAAGGGCTTTTGACAAAGTATTTGTTACATCAATGGCAGACAAAGAAGCAATATTGGGAGGCATTAGTGACTGAGCCATATTTAGCTTGACATGTTTTGTAAGTGCTACAATGCTGTGCTCTGGGTAGCTCTGCTTTTGGGTGGGTGATTGTGCTTTATTTTTTTTGTATGTTGCTTTGAATATTAACTAGCTAAGTTGACATGGGCTAAATTCTCTGCTGGACTAAATGGTCAATCAATAGACTTCAGCAGAACATTGGAAAATGGATTGAAAAAGACCCTTTCATCTCATTTGTGAGCAATGATGTCACAGGTAGTTTAGTCCAGGACAGTCTCTGTGACAGAAGGTGTGTACATTTTGAGCATTTACCCTTAACAATAAAGTTGAGTTATATAATAGACAAAGAATATCAGATGCAAAACAAACCCCAGCTCAAAATGACTCACAATATCCATCTCAGAAATCAACTTCAGTCTTGCAAGAACGAATAAAAATATGTTTACTCCCCTGTGGGGAATTTGGGTTGTTTCAGTACATAATATGAGTAAAAAGACCTAAGAGTTTTCACTGCTTTGATTTCCGTTTGCTTCAACAACCAACTATCCCACGGGAGCACTAATTTTATTTTTTTTTCATTGTCTGGAGTGAGAACCGGAGGTGGTAATCATTGACAGAAAACACATGATTATTCATCAGGTGATGATCAACGTAAAACAGTGCTCATCAAAACAAGACTTTGTCTCACGTATGAAGGTATGGGCACAGGTGAGCTAGCGGAGGAGATTGCTGGGGTCACTCCTGCTTCACTCACCCTCTTCTTACAACACCACTATTTTTGTCACTGGTGAGCAAGAGGTCTTAAACACTTCCACAGTTAGTCAGGAGGTTGAATTGCTCATCTCATGCCTTCTCTGACAGTCCCTTTCCGTGTTTACATTTTCAATGACCTCATTCATGGGGTGATTATGTTACACAAAGCACTAGCTGCTGCTTCCTGTACAGGCTTTCTTTCTGAATAATGCTTCCAGTGGGGATTTAAATCTTTCTGCTCAACCTTCATCTGTCCCTATTCTGAGCAAATGAAAAACTAAATATGCGAGAAATAACAAACATGCTGCATAGCTAAGCTTACTATATTACAGAAGAACTCTCCAGTACTTTTCTTTTTCTTTTTTCACGTACATAGTTCTTTCTGAATAACCTAGAGCATTTTTTTTTGTTGTTATTTTCTCGCTTTTGCTCTTTGATACCTGCTGGTAACATCATCCTTGACTCAATTTTTGCTCATTTGGATGACAAGTTTCTCAGAGCTGTGATCTGACACGTTTTTGTTTTGTCTGTGAAGAGCTCTGAGAGCAGCTACTGCAAAAACAAATGCCATATAATGAAATCTTTTCAAGGTGAAATACAGTCTAAACCTTCTAGGAACTCTAGCGCATCCAAATAAATAGTGCATCAAGCCAGTCAAAGCAAATTGTATAGGATTTTCAGAAAGAGAACCAAAAAACAAAAAAGAAACTGACCTGCAGCACTCTGCACAGGACCGAGCATAGCAAAGAACCTCTTGAACTTGTAAGAAAAGTGCCCATCGTTTCTTGTGGACCAGCCCTCGCTCAACATTTAATTTCTGCAGCAGAGTAAATTTAAGAAGCAAGTAGTTTATCACACTCACAGTCAACAAATATTAAACAGGAGCTTAGTCTATTGGGTTGAGTTGCAAACACAAGCTGGGGTAATTCCCTGGGCAGCTGCTGGGTGTGTGGAAAATGAGACGCTAGGCTAACAGGGAGCTAAGTCTACCCGACTTACTCATCTTTCTTCATTTTGTCTGTTAGCTTGTTACAATTTTTTTTTCTGCTTTTGTATCTTGAAGTATAATTTAGCTCATCCGTGAACAGAATAGAAAAATGATTTACGCTTATGCCTTTTCCAGTTCCTTCAGAGCTGCCTCCTTCTGCTATTTGCATAGTGGCAATAGATGTCTTTCCTTCTCCTCATTATTAAAACGAAGAGAATTTAACGTTCAACTGGCAATCACTACACAGAATCTGACAACTGCACACTCTCCAAGGGCAGACCTTGCGGAGTTTCATCTAAAACTCAGCCCTAGGGACAGATGCTGCTGTGGGTACAGCAGAGGATGAACTCTTCCGCTCCCTGGCTGGGCTGAGTTTGGCAGCAGGACACCTTGAAGGACTTCACTGTAACCTTCCACAAAGAGTGTAATAGTTTGAAGTCTCTGATTTTTTTTCCTATATTCAGTTATTTAAAATATTTAAATTTACGACACTCCAGTTGCTAGAAGACTGTCTCACTCCTCCAGTGTGAGGCATTCAGATAATGTCTTATGTTTCTCTGAAATGAGAGGAAACAAAATGATGGGATGAGAAGAGAATGGTTTCTCTGCTTGCTCTATATGAAGCCTCACTGTGTTGTATTCAACAGGACCGTTTTCTTCAACAGCCATTTTGTCTAGAATTTACAGTAATTTCTCTTACTACTTGTATCTGTTCTCAGACCATCACAAATAAATTTTCCTAATGTTCAAATTTACAAAGTAAATCATGTGCTTTGTATTGTAAGAGCATCACATCTTACCTGAGGATAAAGGCCAATATTAGCCATGGTCCTCGTATGCAAAATACTCCAACCAATGGTAGTGTATGCCAAAATCTAACACTGATGATTAATCAACAGTGCATAGGAAAAAAAGGCAGATCTCTTCATTGTAAACATTAATACAGGGAAACAGAAAATTGTGTCCTCCTATGGAATTCTAGGAAGTATAAGGAAAAGGAATTCTGGGGAGTGTCTAATTCCCAAACTTATATAATTTTCTGTGGTTTTTTTTTTTTTTCATTGTGTGCGTAATGCATAAATCCTACACTCTGAATATTTATTCATAGACGTACTTAACCCAAAAATGGATAAGGGCTTCCAAAATTACCAGCTCACTTTCTTCAAAGTACTATTAGAAATGCACTTACAGCATATCTAAAGGTTTAGCAGAGTTGGCAAGGCCTGAGGTAGTAAATTGCAAAAGGGATGATTCCCCGCAGAGCAGAACTCACATTCTGTCTGCAGCATGTCTGATGCTCCATAACTTGTACTACAGGTGAGAATCCAAATATATTCAAATGAATTTAATTGTGAATTAAAAGAGATTCAAAACAATTCTAATCCTTTGCAAATTCTGCAAGCCACCACTGCAATTGAACTTCAGCAACCCTTTCTCTCTGGAGTTCAAATCCATTTGCTACAGGTTTCAGCTAAACAACAACAAAAAAAACAAACAAACAAACAAAAAAAAAGAATTGAGTGGCTGTGCAAAGTTTTGAAGCATTTTAGCTGACATGATTTATGTAGACTAAGGGATCTAAACCTGCTCTCAAGGCAATGGCTCTGTAGTTTATCCAGTTGCCATCTGTCAGCTGTGTAACAGTACCAGCCACAGTAACCAGCCAGATCCAGGCTCTGAAATACACCAAAGGGCAAAGGAAAACACCCTGAACCCCTTCCTGTCCTGCCTTAGTTGGAGCTTTTCTGGACACCAGCTCGCATTGCTGTCTATGTAGCAAGAGATGAAAAAGGTTTAGAGACTGCTGTGAAAGGAGGCCCTTCCTGGAAAAGGAGGTGGTTGACCTGGCTCTAAAACCACTTGCTAGAACTCATCCACTCGGAGCAGCTGTGTGAGCTTCCAAGCACAAGGCTCGCAGTGCCTGAGCTCCCAGGCATTCCATGCCTACTGCATAAATAAAATACACATCTGTAAGTTAAAGGAAGAGGACCAGGTTTCCTTTCACCCTAGTGAATGTTCTTCTATTTCAAGCAATCAATTTCAAATATGTTTCCTGTTTTTGGTTTAACAGGCATGGTGTTGAAGGGCTTACAGATGGACTCGATGATCTTGAAGGTCTTTTCCAATGATAATGATTCTTTGATTCTGTGATTCTAAATAAAGCTATGGTCCATATCAAAAACATGCAAGCATTCAGGACTGTTCAGATCAAGAATCTGTGCAAAAATGAGGACACTAGTTCTCAAAAATAATTTTTTCTATTATTCCGGTTTCCATCCAAATTTGTGGTTCATTGGAGAAGGCAGGAGGGGTGCATGGGCATTTGATTTTTGGTGTGCCTGGGCATGGCGGGGCACTATCTTTCCTTGTATGTGTATAGCATGTAGCATGATAAGGTCTTGGCCATGAATACAAAACCTAACCTTTATGCAGTATAAGTATTATTACCATGAAAATAATGTTCATTTCCTGCAACCTTCATAGCATTCAACTGTGCTTCTGTTTGTTGTGACTAACCTCAAAGGCATAGCTGTAGACAAAGTGATGATAATCTAAACAGTCCAGATTACGACTCTGCCACTATGGTCAAGAATGAAACATAAACTGATCAAAAATTGCATCACTGTGGGAGGTAAACACAAGCCATCCTGAGCGAAACCAAATGGGACAGTGCAATGGCGAGAAAGAGGTTGGAAACCCAAAATACGCAAAGATAAATGGATGTATTTCATAGGAAGAGTGTGCCACGTAGCAACAAACGAAGCACAAGTAAAAGCAAAGCCAGTATAGCTGAACCGGGAAGTGAAAATGAAAGCAGTAAAGAAGGATTATCCAGAATTAAAAACAAAAGAAACAAGTTGAACCACAAAGTTCTTGGGCTGTGGGAAGAATCAATGTATAGTTGCAAGGATGGGATTTTTAATTGTGTGGAAGATGCAAGAAAAAAAGTAATTGGAAATAAAGAAAATGATCCCCTGGACTATTTGGAGTTTATTAAGAATAATCTGGATAGATTCACTATGCCTGTTGGTCTTCTAAGGTAAAACAGCTGATGGGAAAAATTACTGTAATTAAGTCATAGGGACTAGATATTGCCTTTATATGAGGTTATGCTTTTCAACATCAAAGATCCTCAATGTAATTCACTAAGTATCGGATCTTTTAGTTTTTGGTAGTACCTTCAGATAAAGGGCCACTTGATTCTGCAGTCAAGAGGAGGGGTTTAGTAGTATATTTAGTAATAGCTTGAGCTGTTTGAAATGGTGCGACATTTACAAAGCACCCGCAGCCTTTCCAGAGTCGTTGCTATCACAAGAGCCTCAGAGACAACTTTACAAGCGCGTTCGGGTGCCGAGAGCTCAGCCACATGACTAAGCCACGGCAGTTCAACTTGCCAGCGCTTGTCGGGCGAGCCGCCGTGCCTGCCCGAGTGCGTGCGCGTAGCCCGCTCCCTGCTCCCACGTCCTTCCCGGAGGTAGGAACGGTGATTTGTTGCTGGGCAGGCCAACACAAACATCTCACCTACCTTTAACCCTCTAGCCCCAGCTCCGCTCCCGGCTCCCGCTACTATCCGTGAGTGATTCCTCCTCCTGCAGAGGAGGAATGATTCACTTCTGGAGTTCCCTATGTTTCACAGCTGATTACAGAGGGGAACTGGGTGTCTAGCTTAAACTAAACTACTAACCTTTGCTGGCTAAAATTAGGAGCAATCCTGCCATCAACTGATGCTCATAACTTGTGAAGGAAATGTGAATTTGTGGTGTGTCTGAAACCCTAAAGCCTACTGGGATTTTTAGGGGCAGGTTGTAATTATTTTGTTTATCTTTTATTGAGATAAAGCACCTCAGTCAGAAGGGCTACTATTTCTGCAAATTCCTGTCTAGATAAACCTGGGAGAAGACTTCATTTTTTTTTTTTTTTTTTTTCAGTTCAGCAAATCTAAAATTTCCAGAAAGAAATGCCACAATACCAACCCTGGACTTGGAGGAGGAGTTCAGACACCTCTAGGCTAGGCGGGACTTAGGAAATTGTCACGGCATTTGCATGGTGCATTAGCATGTAGAGAGATGTGTGAAACTTGTACTTTATTCTTTAGGAATAGACAAGTTAAACATACCCTTGGAATATCAATGAACTTCCAGAGAGTGCGGCTGTCTGTAACACGTCCTTCGTTGACTATTGTTTTCAGTCTCCCTTCTTAAGGTTGTTTTAAACTCTGAACCCTCAGTTCAAAGTGGTGCTAACTGAGCTGTGGTGACATTTGGTATAGCTCTTTGATAGGGCGCAACACAGAAGACAAATCTGGAAGATCAAGTCGTGTGTTTCTGTCTCTGAAAAAAAACATGGATCTTAAGTCAAAAAAATGAAGCAACTGTTGGACAGGAAAGGAAAAGCAAGGCAAGAACTGATTACAACTGCCTTTGTGTTTTTCAGCGTGAAAGAGGAAAGAAGAGATTGTGAAAACAGTAGCAAAGGTGCTGAAGCAACCTTTGCAGTGGGGGTAGCACATGTGAGTCACTATTGTAAATAAATCTAGATTTCTGAATGGTAAGATGGGTCAAAAATTTTCCAACAAGCGTATTCTGTAATTTGCGCCAAAAATGCAAATCCATGAAAATTCATATGTTTTTGCTGTGAAGAACTATCACAGGTCAACACAAAGCATCACAGTACATAACCAAGGAAATACTATTCTCAGAGAATCTGGCCCGCAAGAAAAATGGAAAATCAAGTACAGGAGCTGTAGCTCTTTGATTTTAAGTGAAAATGTCATTGAAATAGAATCATTTTCACTGTTTGAAAAAAATCGCCAAGGATAATTTCAACAAAATTAACTATTATTTGTTCAATAGAACTGTAAGTAGGAAAAAAGTAGTTTGAAGTGCATCTGAAGTGTAGCTATTTTTCTGCTATAGGTAAGACCAGAACAGCTGTGAAAAGATTTTTAGACAGATCACATTAATCTTGCAAAACATTCTGTACTATCACTACTGAGGATAAGCACTGTACCTCCCCTTAATCTTAAAACCACTATGCAAGCTTATATTTTCTGTTGTCTATTAGAATTAAGGTTTAATATTTGTTAGCATTCCAGACAGCCAAGTACTGTATAAGCAATCAGATGTCACTCTATTGCTATACATGGAGATCCTGATTTTTTTGCAGAAAAAAAAATATATATATGTGTGTGTATGTGTGTATATTTCAAGTCATTTCAGTGATAATACATTTAAAAGAAAGATTTCATATTAACTTAAAATTTGGATGATATCTAATATGTGTATGTACAACTACTGCAGCAGTTAATGTGTAACTAAAGTAAAGATACTTTGGAATATGCTATGCAGTTTGTATGCTGTTTTCACAGTTGTGCTGTAGCTGAAATGAGAAAAAAATAAAGACAGGTCTTGTGATGTTCTTGTACAGTGATAAAACATGTTAAAAACAATTTGCAGTAGTCAGGGAGCTAAAGACAATGTCACTTTCAGCTGTATTTCTTTCTAGCACATGATGGTACTCTGAAAATGCTTTATCAACACTTTCATAAAACACACAGGGAAATCTTGTTAACACTCCCTCCAGAGTATTAATTAAGCAATGCTATCTTTATTTAATAGGTGACAAACTGAAGGAAAAAGAAACGAAATTCCCATCAAAATTGGGACATTGATCACAAGCTGAAAATTTGTTATCTCTGAAAGAAAAAGAAAAGGAAAAACAGGAGAGAAAAAAGAAAACAGATAAAAAAGGAAAGGAATCACAGACAACATTAGTTTGAAGTAGGAGTGGCTAGGAAATAAAATTCTTAAAACTCTTTAAAATAAAACTTATGACCTATTGCTAGATTTGGTAGCTTAAGGGGTTTCATACATCCCAGTAATCCTCCCTGATAAATGATACCCTTCTGCTAGCATTTCTTAAAGTCCATTTACATGAATTTCATGAACAATTTATGTCTAACTTATTTTATTACTATTTTATACTTTGCTCAATATTCGCTCTTCCCCAAGTCTTTTCCCCTCACATGTTACCCTTTGATTTTTCGTCGAGCTTATTATGAAAATAAAGCTGTTTGCACATTACACAACATTCTCCGTGAACCATACTAGGTGTACCTGAAGGTCATATGCTGTATTTGCCTGAGGTGTTAGCTGCTCCTCCCATGAAGGGGCAGAGATTGCATCTGTTTGCAGATGGAATCTATATTATTGATTCCTAGTCATCAAGGTTCATGCAGATGCTGTTTGCTGAAAGCCCAAGGCAAAGTATGAACTGCAGAATCACAAAGACACTGCCCAGTTTTGCTTGCTTCTGCCATTTTCTTGCACTAGCAAATATGCATTTTATTTTGACTTTCTGCGTTGGAGGCATGCAAAGTGTATGAGTGTATGGCTTTATATGCTTTTAATATAAATATTTTCTGTATCCTGATATTTTCCTTGCTCTTCTAAATAGACGGGTCTTCCATAGTGTAGCAGTCTGTTAAAGGTGATCAAAGAAGAAGCTGAGAGCAGATAGTTCAAAAAGGGAATAGTTGATCAAAGGCATGAAAAAACTGCTTTGACTTATGTGATGCTATGTCATGTGAGGTTTGGTGGGGGGGAATAATGGTCTGTTTTATTGTTAGAATACAGGTTCATAATAACAATAACTTCTTAAAAGTGATGCTAATATCTTTTATTATTGTCTAATAAAAAATAACTGGTGGCTTGTTAATAGTTTCTCAAGTCGTTTCCTTAGTTCTTCAGACCTAACGGATCTTTTCTCTTTAGGGGAAAACCAGAAACCTCGGCCACATGCAGGCTCTCTTCCCTTCTGCAAAATCAGAAATACTTGTAACTTACTGGGTCATATGAAACCATGATAGTATAGACAAATAGTAGACAGATGGGCAAATAGATGGCGATTTTAAAGTATGGCTAATATCCTAAATCATAAATTGATGATTTTATGATGACTTTATCACGTTTCTTTCCATTCAATTTTTTGCTTAGTAAATTTAGGAGCAACTTCTCTTCAGAATTCCTCAACACCTTTCCTAAGAGAATTTCACCACATTGATAGAATACCATAGTATTCTATCTAACTAATTATATTATCATAGTTTCCCCAATTAACACCATCTAGATAGCAATTAAAATGAATAATGCAAACACAGCAGTTCTGGAGTTTGCAGACATTAACGATTTAACTATCATTATATTATATAATGATTGTTAGAGATATGTATAGTCACTTCCACATGTGTTTACATAACAGCAGTAGCAAAGGCTGCTGATGTGGAAGATGTTTAGAGGCAGGTTCCTGATGAGGCAACAAGCCAAACAGAAAGGGCAAATAAACTCTTCATGGCATTTATAGCCTTCTTAAATCTTAAATAATCACAAGTTTAGTAAGTATTGGTATGAAATATATCGTGTTGGTAAGAATGTCAAAACTTTCATGTCAGAATAATTGTAAAAGAACATTTTCTTCCTAGAAAAAAGAAGACTTTCACCATAGAATTTCAGTACATCCTGAATGTGAATGTTTTTTTAATTTACATTTGTACGAACAAAATGTTAGAAACACTGAAATAGTTTCAATGATTTTGAAAGGCTAAAGTTGACAAAATGGAGAACTTTCTTCTAAAAATTAACAGCATAATCTACAGCCATTTAAATCTCTAATCTCACTCTGTCTCTTCAGGAAAGGAGAATTAGGCCAAGGTCTTTGAAAAATTAAAAAAAAAACCCACAAATATAAAAATTGTTCTCTCTAGGGCACAATAGCAAGTAGCTAGGACTAGATGGCACAGTGTTGAGTTTGGTATTGCAGGGATCCCCTCAGGGTCCCATGAGTCAAAATGAATTTTGCACACCCATTGACACTCATTGGTTTGGACATTGCAAATGTAATCATGGTCAATAGCTGGCCACGGTTATGAAAACTATTGCCAAGATTCACATTAAGTAGAGATCTACCTTACTGTGCTCTTCTGAGGACAGCTCTTTTTGCTGTTATTGAGGCACTATGACCCTAAGAACACACAAACGCGAATGGATGCTCACTCAATATTTTTTTATACTTACTAATAAATTCACCCCTTTATTTTGTCCTTCCGTGATTCCCAAAATAGTTTATACAGTCTATAGTGGAAAATGTGAACACAGTTTTTCAACTCCACAATTACTCAAATGATAGCTGCTCTGATCTATGGCAATGATCTACATTCAGATCTATGTTCAATTTTTTTTCTTGCTCTTCTGTAGGGATGCAGGATCTGATGTGCTCTTAGCCCAGTAAAGAATAATTATTCCACTGGCACAATACAGAGTAGTATCTAAGTGTCTTTGAGGATTTAAGTTTTATTATTTCCATGACATTTAAAAATCCTCTCCACAGTAATTCTCTTAATTCATTGATACCATTGCTTAACCAGTTAAGGACTTTGTCTATACACTCACTGTAAATAAGAAAAGTGAGGACTGTATAAAACCTGGGTGCAACGCCAGACCATGATTGCTTGCTATATTAGAACTAGTTGCAGTTTTCTTTGTTTTCTAAGAGCTGGCATATTCCATCTTAACAGAAGAACCACTGCTTTTCATATCCCTTTCAGAGATGGTCTCCCTCTGCAGCTGCGCTCCTGCTGTCCTCCAGTCACACCGTGCTGCAGGCCAGGCAAGCTGCCAGGCATCGTGAATGGCAAAGCAGGTGTGCTCTGGCTGCACGTCCCCGGAGCACATCATAGCAGTTATTGTAAAGCCTTTAGTATCGAACAGCTGAGAAAACGTGCACTGGCAAACTCAACAAGCAAATGCTTCCATCTGCAAGATGGTGGTGCTCTTGCCCAATCCTTACATAATTCAGCCGATCAGCCCTTCAGAAAAGGGATTCTTTATTATGCTTCTGTGAGAAAAGGTAAATAGACAGATTCACCACACCCCAAAACTAGTTTAGAGGCTGTATTATTTGGCTGGAGCCATTTTTACCTACACAAGAGAAAACACAGTTTCAGAATTCCATCATTTATTTACTATCTCTAAGCAACTGCAGCTCATGTAGCAATTTAGGTCACCCAGATAACTGCACTCAATCTCTCTACCAGCAGAGCTGTCGTTTAAGAAGAACTCATCATTAATCACGCTACATAATACTCAGGCATGTGCATGTTCTAGTGCAGTGCACAAACTTGTACGAACTAGACATGGCTAATTAATAGGAGGCATGTAATATAATTAAGCAATAAAATACAACTGGTAGGACATTTAAAGGAGATCAGTGAATTTCTTGGGAATATTGCAAAGCCTGGGAGCAAGAACTGAGACCCTTGAACAACACATCAAGTGCAAAACTCCTCACAAACTACGCTGTTAACCATCTCTCATATCTTAGACAAAAATGGATAGATGTTGTCAAAAGGGGAGTAACTGAGCACTGGAACAGGTTGCTAAGAGAGATTGTTGATTCTCCATCCTTGGAAATATTTGAAAGCTGTCTCAATATGGTTCTGGGCAATGTGCCCTAAGTGTCCCTTTCTGAGCAGGAGGGACTGACCAGATCTGCAGAGGTCTCTTTTGACCTCAACATTTCTGTGATTCTGTGAATGATTACTTTGATCTGTTAGTTTAGCTCCCAGATCTTTTTTCCTCCACAGAAGTCAAAGCTTGGGAATTTCAAAATCTGCTGTCTTTCTCACACTATCATTCCAGTGACATGTCTTGTGATGGCACACAGAAGGAGTCAGAACTATAGCCAGAGCACAGAGGACATGTCTCAGAGGGTAAATAAGTAGGGCATACAGGTCCATGTCCTAATTCCTGTACTGAAAGTGTGAAAAAATAGTGAGAATTAGTGGCTCTAGTCCCCCTAGAAGGGTTGCTTTACAAAGCTTCTGGGACTCAGGTACAGTTCAGGAGTCTAGGTTAGGAAGACAGAAATTTATGGTCAAATTATGGTCAGAAATTTATTTTTGTATATGAATGCTTTTTGATGAGAAGTGATATCAGTCAAAGCATGGAAAGTATGCCCGGCTCCACTCCACTGCTTCAAAACGATCATGGCCACAATAGACCATCTGACCTTGAACCACTATGTCATAAATGTGTAGGAATCTGGTATAGCCATCTTCCAGAACATGACTCACGCACCGGACAGGGCAGTGAACCAGAAACAAGCGTGCACCCACTCCTTCAGTGCCTTCCAGCATTCAGCATGAGTTTATTTGTATAAATTGGTCCACCATTTTTCCACCACCAGGTGCTCATAATATACCCAGATTTACATAAAATGACTGAATTGATATCACAGATGAAAGTCTCCAGAATTTCAAATGATCTCTTATTACTTCCTAAAATAAGCCCTGTAAAGCTCCTGGGGTATCAGATTTTCCTGTGTTCTTACCTCAAGCCATCTGCGCCTGTCTAATCCTTCCCCAGCCTTGCAACTTCCCTGTTATACAGGAAAGTTTATGAAGAAAGTACCTGAAGCATGGGGCCAGTGCCAGAAATGGAACAGGCTGCCCAGAGAGGCTGTGGAGTCTCCTTCTCGGGAGATCTTCAAAACCAGCCTGGATGCCACCCTGTGCCACGTGTGCTAGGTGTCCCTGCTTGAGCAGGGCGGTTGCACTAGATGATCTCTAGAGGTCCCTTCCAATCTCAACCATTCTCTGATTCTGTGAAATGTTTTGCTGAAGGTGGCTTTAAGAAAGATTTCTTGCTATGCAGCACAAATTATGTCAGTTATCATTTTGCACAGTTTTGCTGGATGCTTGAACAGTAGCCCAAACAAGGAGTAAGAAATATGAAAGAATCCACCCTTGCCATGCCTCTCTTTCAGCAGCCAGTGGACCTAGCTGCCCCCATCCACTGAAAATTACGCATTTCAGAAACATGAACCCGTGAGGGGAGACACTCTGCTTGTTAGTGCTGTTAGTGCTAGTGTTAGTGAAAGCTGTTAGTGTTTTCAAAAGCAGATCTGCTCAGGGATATAGTGATGAAGACTTGCCCTCAGTGTAGGAGGATCAGATTAGGAAACATTTAAATAAACTGGACATACATAAAGCCACAGGACCTAATGGGATGCACCCATGAGTTGGCTGATGTCACTGAGAGGCTACTCTCCGTTATCTTTGAAAGGTCACAGAGACCAGTGAATGTTCCTGAAGACCAGAAGAAAGCAAATATAAGCTCTATCTTCAAGGAGGGCAAGAAGGAGGATCCAGGGAACGATATGCCTTCCCTTGAGGGAGAAGGGTGATGGGAAGGAGATGGAGCAAATCTTGGGAACGTTTTTCAGACACATGAAGGACAAGATGGGAAGTAATCAGCATGTATTTGAAAGGGGAAATCATGCCTAAGCCAAGCCTGCTAGTCTTCTGCAATGAGCTAACTGTCTCAGTGGATGATAGAAGAACAGTGGATGTTGTTTCTCTTGACTTTAGACTTTTGGCACTTTGACTTTAGACTTTCAGTGTTTTCTCCTATAACATCCTCATAGACAAACTGATGAAGTAGGGGCTAGATAAAGAGACAGTGTGGCGGACTGAGAACTGGCTGAATTGCTGTGCTCAAGGGGTTGTGATCAGCGATACAAAGTCCAACTAGAGGCTAGTCACTAGTGGAGAGCCTCAGGGGCTCACCCTGGGTCCAATACTGCTTACTCTCTTCATTAATTACCTGTATGATTGGATAGAGTGCATACTTATCAAGTCTGCAGATAATACAAAAATGGTAGGAGCATCTGATACACTAAATGGCTATGCTGCTGTTCAGAAGAACCTCAATGGACTGGAGACATGGGCAGAGAAGAATCTTGTGAAGTTCAATAAAGGGAAGAGCAGAGTCCTGAACAGGGAAAGAATAACTCCACTGACCAGGCTGGCAGAAGCATCTTTGCAGACTAGGAGCTGCAGGTCCTGGTGGACAACAAGTTGAATGTGGGCCAGCAATAAGGTATTGCAGCAAAGACTAACAGCATCTTGAGCAGCATGAGGAAGAGTTTCACCAGCACATCATCCTTTCCCTGCTCTTATTCTACTCATCTCTGGTGATGACACATTTGAGGTGTTGTGTCCAGGTCTGGGTTCCACAGTATGAGAGACATAGACATACTACAGCAAGTCCAGAAAAAGGCCACAGAGATGATGAAGGGATGGGAGAATCTCTCATATGCAGAGACGTAGAGAAAGTTGGGATTGTTTAGCCTGGAGAAGAGAAGGCTCTGGAGGATCTTATTGATGTGTATAAATACCTGATGGGAGGGTGTGAAGAAGTGGGTGGTCAAACTACAGACCCCCTGAGGTTCCAATTTCATCTGTTCTGTGAGAAGGCAATTGAAGAAAGAAAGCATGTTTCTTAATCTATCCAAAAATCAGGACTCCAGTTTATGCCTAGTCAACTATTTTATTCATTGATTTTAACATAAAGTTCAGGAGGCCATGCTTGGCCTTCAGCGAATAGATGACTGTCACTAACAGCTATTGTCTCAGGCTTTTCCACTGCTATAATGGAAATGACACCACTGGAGTGGAATCAGCTATAAAATAACTGAGGATGTGCTGCTTTGCCTCTTAAAAAAAGGGAGTATTTTGAGAAATAACATCACTGAAAGGCTATGAAAATAAGTTTGAGAATCATTCTGGCAAGAGGTGCATTTGAAAAGAATGCCAAAGCATTAAATCAGTTTAACTGAATATATTTTGTCTCAATCTGTAGTATTTAATATCGTTATCATCCAGTGTATTGTAATACATTCTGAAGGTCAGACTTCAAACTCTTGCTTTAGGTTCTTTTATTTGCTCTGAAGTGCCTGGTCTCAGTGCCTTTGCAAAATTCCTTCCTGCAGAAGTTTCATCAGACATTTATGAAATTTACATATGACCTGAGATTTTTCTTTTCTACAGTTGGGGGAGATACGAACCTCATCCAGTTTTAATTAGTACTTTAAATGGGTCATTATCATATCTAAAATATCTGAATGAGGTTCTTGGAGAGAGTGCATCTTCTCAGAGGGTAGCACATTCAGAGCTTTACATAACAAGGTTGCAATGAAAGAGGGAGTTCTATAGTTCTCCCTGAAGTGGTGCAATGCAGAAGGATACATAACAGATGAGAACTCTCTGGGAGATCCTACAGATCAAGACAGTCTCTGTCATGTGCACACATTGCAAAAACACTTTTGTTTATTTGCTATATACACCAAAACAAAACAAAACAAGAAAGCTAAAGTAGAAGGGCAAAGGTTTGGATCTGTGCCTCCCTAAAGAGTCTAAGATAGAGCTTTGGTGCCTTCCTCTGCTGTGGCTGTGGAAGAAGGAGCCCAGGCTGTTAGTGAGACACAGCCAAGTCTCAGCCACCTTGTTGCAAAAGTGCCTTCTCATTGCCAGCCAATGACAGGCAGAAACCTTAAAGCCTCAAAAGAAACAGCTCAAACTGCCTTTTAATGCCCCTCCTGCATATTTATGTGTGGTTTTCCTCCTTTTGGCCTTTTCATGGTGTTTGTTCTTCTATGAAGAACGAGGAAGGGATGGGAGGGAACTCCCTTCTCTAAATAGAGAAGCAATGTTCAGTGTCAGCTTCTGCTAAGACTGCTCTTCAATGTCCTTTTTAAGAACACCAGGCAGTAACCAAGTAGGACAAGGGCTAATGGTTATACCTTACTACTGTGCTTTGTGATGTGATCTGGGGAACTAGAACCTCACACTAATCATTTTTTGCCCATGTTGGATCCCCAACTCTGCTGCCAAACAGGGAAAAGAAGCATGAATCGGGGGACTCTAGTGTCAGTGCTGAGAATCTTCCACTCCTTGGATCCTGCTTGTTTGGGTATGTTAACAGAATGTATGATCCTGCAATATTCTGCAAATAAAAGTATGTTTTTCTTAAGAATACTTATCTCATATTTAGTTATTGGGTGGCAACCTTCAATATAAAAATTTGCCCCTGATAACACACAGGCCAGCATGGTTGCATACAGACGAGAGTAAATAGTCTGCTTAGTACAGTCCCTTGCAGCTCTCTGATAAAGGGAAATGTGAGCAGAGGTGCACCTTGACCAGCTGGAAGTTAGAAATGTGTTTGCAGGAGCTCAGGTTGCAGCCTGTATAAAAGCCTTTTTTTGTGCAGTGGTTAGATCAAGCATCAGTGGCTGCTGTTCACTGGTGCATGTGGAATTAAAGCTAGTGACAGGCAGAAAAAGAAGAAAAAGAAGAGAGAACACATGGGACAGGGCAAGGAACAAGAGCCCTGTGGATGTTATCGCTCAGCTCACAAACAGCAGGACAGGAGAGGGGGAGGGAGGGCTGTTTGTCCCCATTAATTCCGTATGCTGCAAATTCAAAGAGGCTCTGCTTTCCTTTTACCTCCAATTCCCAGAACAGTGAAACAAGGAAGAAAAACAAATGAAAGAGACCTGGAAGTGGGGCAAGACAAAAAAAAAAAAAAAGGAATGGCGGAGTGTCCTAAAGTGAGCAAGGAGAGGAAACCATAAAACCTGCTTTCTGTTTTTACTCAAAACGGATGGTTAGTTTTCCATCCTGAACAACAATTACCTGCTTCTCCCAAAACAAGTTTAGTCGCATTCATGCTATGGGTGGTATCACCTTTAGATTTCTTCACACTTACCTGCTTTAGAATATATAAAAGTTGACTAGCAATTAATATTTCAAGTCTGAATCCAGAAAAGCACTTCAACACACTCTTAAGTGCAGTGACATAATTAGCCCCATCAAAGTCTTCAAGCTATTGATTTGACTGAATTTTAACAGGTACTTGAATGCTTTGCTAGACTGAGATCTCCCAGACACCTTTATTTCCTAATTCTGCCAAGTGCTTTACAAATCATGCATCATATCCTCTTCCCAGACCAAGTCTGCCTACTGATCTCTGTATAAACTCTGAGACCTCATGAGTATATATCCATATGCAATACTACTCAGAGAAGTTGTGGAGTATCCTTCCTTGGAGATACTCAAAAGCCATCTGGACACAAGCCTTGGAAGTGTGCTTGAGCAGGGGGATGGACTAGATGATCTCCAGAGGTCCCTTCCAATCTCAACCTTTCTGTGATTCCGTGAACTTCATTAAAGAGGATGATGCACATCTTCATCTGGGGCTTCCTGTGCTGGCTCTGGAGGCTGTTGTTGCCTCACTTATTGCTCATGAGAGCTCCCTTTTACCTGTTCCACCAGAAGGGAGCCAGGTTGGCCTGAACAGTTCAGCTCACTTTGACTGCAGGAGGCTCAGGAGTCTGCACTCAGGTGCCCGCAGGTTTAGGAGGATGGTAACTTCTGCCTTGGTGTGGTGCCTGCAGTGACACTGGAGACGAGTCTCTCCCGTCCCGAGCATCCGGCCCAGGGGAGGATGAGCCCCAGGGGGAAGCGCATTAGGTGCAAAACTGAAAATGTCCCTGTAAAACTGATGTTTGTTTGATTTGATAGCCAAGGGAATAAAACGTACACCATTCATTTTCTGAGGTGGAGAATACCTTCACATGGTTTCATGTTCACTTAATGTACCAAATTGTCAGTAATTCTTAAAATGCAAACAGTAGATGTTGGTGTCACTTTTGCAGGTGTGAATGCAGGGAAAAATCACTGTTATCAGAGGTCTCCTGTTTGGAGTCAAGCCATAAAATAGAGGTTATTATTTCTGTTTCTCTGACATATTTAATGTGTGCTTGTGCTTGAAAAAAAGGAACATTTCCCAAACCACAAGAAAATTATTGTAGGTGTGGACTGAAGCTGTAAGTTCCATTAATTCACAAGGCTGCTTATATAAAATTAAGAAGGTTGTACAGTCCCCTTAAGCTATAGGTGTCCTAGGCTTCAAAGCACATACAAAATACACACCTACAAAAAATATATGTATTTTTGAAGCCCCAGGTTAAATATGTAATACATGGCTTATTTACTTAGCTTATTATACTCAGTCTAGTAATTCTGTAGCATGCTGGCAATTAAAAATGTCAAGCTGGTAGGGGAAATTTAAACTATCCCTCTCAAAGACACACTCACACTGTGACTCAGAATTGGCTTTGGGCATAGGCAAAATGGGAAATAAGATTGATGAGGAGGCAAATCAGCCATAGCTTAGCAATGTATATGCTATAGCCTTGAAAAATCCTTAAACATGATCTTGGATGCTTAAGCTAGAACAAATGAATCCGACATTGTGGATACCATAATTACTTGCCTGATGGAGCTGGGGCCTGGCAGTCTGAGCAAATCCCTCACTCCTCTGCTGAACTCAGGCACCATAAGAAATTGCACCTCCTAGGAATTTCTTGCAGTGGATGAGAATAAGGACTGTGCATGTAAGGACATGGTAAGCTCTTTTTGTGATTTTTTTTTGAAGCAAGCAAGCAAACAAGCAAAAATCCTTCATTCATTATGATTTACTCTGAGGCTGTTCAGAAAAATTATGATGGTTTCTGTCTATGACTTTATCTTTTTTAATATGGCCAAGCAGAAGCAAATACAACAGTATGGTGTCTTCAAGTACCGTTCTCCTTCTCTCTGTTATTTTCCAAATTGCTTTCTTCCTTTCTGCTTGCATTACTCATTATACTGTATTTCAAAGGCCACTAATCAGACTAAGTGCCTGTGGCTTGCCTGGAGAGATGCAGTTTAGGAAGTGCACGATCCTGTTTTAACAGCGAGATGAGGTGGGGCCTTCCCGACGTGAGCATGTCTGTGACTCCTACATAACCAAAGCAATGCATTTGTTTAAATGCTGATCGCGGTGCACTTGCACCAGGCTTTCCAGCGGGCAGGAAGAGCTGTCCTTGATGTTATATTCATCTCTCAGGGTTCTGACTTCTCAAATCAGACTCTAATAAGACTAGAGATGAAGGAAACACAGAGAGGAATACAAAGTGTATCCCTCCAGCCCTGCAATCTAGACCCTCACTGTAGATGACTGTTGTCCTAAAATCATTTTCCGGTGCCTCAACTTCCCCATACCAGCAGCTGCTAGACCAAGGTGAAAAGAAATCACAAATAGTAATATTTTTGCACCTTATAAAGGCGACGAGGTATCAGGGCTGCGAAGTAATGTCAACAGAGAGAGCTCCTTAAGCCTTTTTCTTGCAAGTTATATCATGAGTCAAACTGTTTTAGAGCAAACACACACAGGAGGAAGGATGCCCTTCTACCAGACAGCACTCAGTGCTTTGCTTGCAGAAACAAATCCAATGAGGGCCTGCTTGATTTTATTTATTTACTTATCAGGAACTGCCGAGAGCAGTTTGGACTGCCTGCCCTATCGAAACAGCAGTGTGCTCAGCAGGGCAAAAACATATCAATCTTCAGCACTTCTAGGTGTTAAACATTTTGCCAGGGTTTCACAAATATGAACTGAAATGCAGTCACAGCACTGATACGTGAAGGAGTGACCTGACGGCAAGGTGGGTTCGCGGGCTCTGCCTTCCCCTTTACAGATTGATAACACAGGCTTGCTCAGAAATGACAGTGTCAAAACAAGTTTCCATGACTGTAAATCTTGGCAGTGCCCTGACTGCAGCGTCATGATGTTTTCTGGATAGAAGTCCCTTGGGAAGAACAACAGCAATTTCACCTTCCACAGGTGAAATGACCTTGAAAAGAGAAGCCAGGCCAGTGCGGAGGGATATAGCTGCCGAGCTGCTACGGGAACAAATCACCCACAGAGCAACAAATGAAACGGACTCGAAAGGCACAGAGAAAAATACGGGTAGAGTTACACAGAGGAGCGCAGCCCTGCAAAGATGTGCGGCTCTGCTCGCTCCTGCACGCTGCGGCTGGAGCCCTGCATGTCTCCGTGCAAGTCCAGGGTGACCCGGCTCCTCTGGGCACTCGCTGACAGGCTGCTTGTTTGGGTTTGACTGCCACGGGGCAGCAATAGCCCTGTGGCAAACACTGAATCGTGTGGTGAGGGTAAATACCCTTCTGCATGGTGTTGGTGGGACACACAACAGAAGATCGGCTCCTCGGCCCTCTTTCTGTAAATCCGTATCTTAAATTAGGAGGGTGCCTGGGGTGATGGGAGTCTGATGAGATTTACTGGCAAGTGCATTGGCAAAATATCTCAGCATTAAGCGACAGAGTTAAATTTGTGAAGTTGTATACTAATTTATAAATTAGTAAAATCGTGCATGACTAAATTTGTATAGTTAATTGAGGTGAGATGGTTTCAATTTTCCTGATTTAATCAATAATTAATAATGTCCATGAATAGCCTATTAGAAGATGTGAAAGCAGAGGAAACTAGCTTAAATTCTTTGGG
Organism: Nothocercus julius; assembly: GCA_013398735.1. Taxonomy (NCBI): domain Eukaryota; kingdom Metazoa; phylum Chordata; class Aves; order Tinamiformes; family Tinamidae; genus Nothocercus; species Nothocercus julius. Next base: position 433,592 of record VZSV01000073.1, read on the forward strand.
GCATATTACCAATTACAATACCTCTTTGGTCATTGTCTTAAAACTAAGTGTTTAGTAAAGACTTATTTTTTCCTAATTTTAAGGGTCCACAATTTTAAAACTTTGTTGTGAGAACAATTTGACTAAGGTATCTGCAGTAGCTCAGAGGAAAGCACCTTGGATGTGGAGTAAGCTAGCTGCTGGCCATAGTGGAGCACATGGTTAAAATAATTCTCCTTCTATTTCTGATTCAACTTTGCTGTGGAATGGGATGGTTTTTTGTTACTGAGCATAGGAAAGGGCGCTCTGTTAGGCTGCCTGTCTATCACACAAGTCAGAAGGGAGACATCTACATCTTGCTAGGATAGAGTTTTAATCTAACTTTCCTACAAATGGCTAACTAATCTTTTTTACTTGTTTGCTTGCACTGTAAATGGAATATTCTTGTGTCAACTCAATTAATCCTTTTATAAGTAAATGCAAAACTCATCAAGCAGCCATCAGGAACTGGCAGACATTAGGTGCTGTGCCAGACTCCTCATGACAGAAATCCCTGGTTCTTTACGCATTCCCAGACTGGAGTTTGTTTCTGTTCTCTCTCATAGCAGTGAGGGACTGATAGGAAGTCAACAAATAGCAATTTATCATCTAACTCACTCAATGGCTGCGCCAGCCTAAGAGGGGAAGAGTATTTGCTCAAGCCAAGCAAGCAGGCCAATTACATCAGTGATTTTCTTGTTTGGAAAAGCGGTTACCTTAACCTCAGTCACAGGGCTGTTTTCTAAATGAGATAAGACCATCTAGTTAGTGGGTTTGTCTTTCCTGCTGAGATATCAATATGTTTCTACTCTGACACCATGGGAAACATAGAGCTGCCTTTTTTTTTTTTCTTTTAATATTCGTCTTTGCCGATTAAGACCCTCACATGCAAAGCCACTTCGCCGCACTTGCTGAGGTGTGCAATAGCACTCTGGCAAGTTCGGTAAAGGAAAGAGTCTTGTTCAGTAGAGCAAGGAGTCTTATCAGATAACACGAGCTGTGCTGCAATATTTAATGCTGTGCTTAAAAACCTGATCCTCAAGTTAAGTGATTATGTGGAAATCTCAGCTCATTAAAGTAATAAACATGAGGTTTATCAGTCCTTACTGTTGTGGAGGAAGGCTACCAGAAGCTCACAAGCCAGGAAATAAACAGAAGTAATTCTGCATGGACTCTGCTAGTTCTGCTTTTTTTTTTTTTTTTTTAAT
>VZSV01000073.1:434832-452684 GCA_013398735.1 Nothocercus julius
AACCTTGAAACTAAAATTTCCGTAATAAAAATGTGCATCCTATTTTTATTTGTATTTTCTTTCATTTTTAATGAAACCTATTGAACTGCATTGCTGCCTGGGCATTAAAAAAATAAATGAATGTTTTCCTTGAAAGGCAGAGCAGAAAGAGTGTCACATGTTTTCTTATATTGTTTTTGCTACTTTTTATAAAGTGGTGAAGGGCTGTGCTTTGGAAAAACAAATACCTGTCAAAATGGTCAATGATTTTTTTTTTTCATTGTAAAACTTCAAAAAAGAATTTAATGTCTGGGTTTATTTAAATTTTGCTCTAAAAAAAAATATATATATCATTTTAACCTCTGCCAATATCCTTTTCATTTTATCCTACAAAATCCTTTCACAGTTTAAGACTATTGCTAGTTTTGAAAAGGATTTACTCTTGCTCTGCATGGTTACTTAATTTCAGTGATAAGCAGTGAACATCATAGAAAAAAATATTTCTAGCCTTCCAAAAAGCTTGGATGAGGGCAGAGCTACCATAATACAAGTTAGTGCAAACACATCTACATTGTGTGTAGCTTTTTAGTTAAGTGTCCTCTAAAATACAGTTTTGTTAGTTTCCCTTGTCTAAGGTAAACTAGGTAAACTAACCAGGTAAACCAACCTAGTCAAACAGATTCTGCCAAAGCTTAAGATTCACATCTTTTTCCCATATACAGAAGTACAACCACAGGCATGATCTGCCTTTTGCCATAATTTTTTGACAAAAAAAAATCTTCTGGTAATTCTTCACTACCTTTTCCCCTTTTGATGTTGAAGTCCTCCCCTAACTTGACCCCCTGCAAATTTTGACATGTTTTTCCTTCCTTTCTTCCAGTTGTCTGATACGGCACTTTTCCCTCATTTTAATGACTCCCAGCAATGACTGTCACCACAGTTCAACAGACCCATTACAAGGTCTTAATTTACTACAGCCAGACCGGTCTCTCTGTGACTCTCTTTGAGCCCTAGGAGCTCTAATTTGCTGGTACCTGGAACACATAAGGAAGGAGGTGGGAATCTTTTAGTTAGCAATTTAATAGGTTGTGTTTAACAAGTCTGAGGTATGTATTGATACCTTCTACGTTCTCCGTAACTGTAACCTGTAGGGAAATGCACCCCTGAACTTCTTTACAAACTAGCTATATGTAGAAGAACCCTGAATGTGAATGCAATTATTAAATTCATTCTGTATGTGTGTCATACCTAGCAGCTTTGTTTTCTTATAACCATGGGGTCATTGCAGCTCCAACAGTGGGCCACAATAGAACATCATGGAGTGAAAGCCATATCACAAGGCTCAAAGTAAGACCAATGATAAAATGACATATGATTGAGGAGGACCTCTCAGACTCCTAAAATCCTGAAAATTTCATCACAAATAACTCTGACCTGTTGAGACAGAACCTCACACCAGCAGTGCTTACACTCCATTGAAAGGAATTCCTGTTCTCTCCACTCCTTTTTCCTTCAGTCTTACATAAAGATATCACTTCTAGGGAGGCCATGCTTGCCTTTAGTGGTTTTCCCAAGTTAGATAACGTCAGTGGCAACCCTGTAAAAAGAACTTCGAAAATTTAACTATTTAACTGAGAAATCAGTTTTAATAATGAGTCATAGTATATTTACAGATTAAAAAAGTATTTGTGCTGAAAATTTGTTGTGGCTTGTTGTAAATCCTAGCAGAAAACCTATTATTTCCTGCTCACTGGCACATATGCTGTCTCTGTGGCAGGCCAATATATCTACAGAGCTCTTTGAAAGCAAAAAAAAAAGACTTCCCTGGATTTTTCACCCCTGTAAACAGAAGGCAGACTGCCTCCAGGAAATCTTGCCCAAGTGATAAACAGAATCATCTTGAAATAAAAAGGAAAAAAAAAAAGCCTCTTGCACAGAATGTATTCCCTGTCAGAATTCCAGGCAGTCTTTCATGGCATCCTTTTGGTCCTACTTCCTGATGTCCTTCTATATGATTATTTTCAAGAGTTTCTTCTTTTTTCTTTCTTTTTTTTTTTTTTTTTTTTTTTTTTTTTTTTTTTTTTTTTTTTTTTTTTTTTTTTTTTTTTTTTTTTTTTTTCATTATGCCAGCTTAAAAATGTTATGTGCTTTTGTTTATGCTTTCTGGCTTCCGTGGCATCAAAAAACACAGTAATATTCCTAGGGAAAGTTGTTCCACACAACAGCACAAATTCAGAAGTCTGACTCTTCTTGGAGGGCAGGTGGCTGATTTTAGTGCTTGGACTTCACAGATGATCTTTGTTTCTGCTTTATGTTTATGCTCAGGATGCCTAACTTACTATAAAGAATCAACGCCCAGAAGTGTTGGGCCCAGTAGGCACACACATCACTGGGCCTGCACAGATATTTCTGTCGAGAAAATCCATGTATCACAGCAGGCCCTGAGATAACCTTTCCCAAGAGGCTGAAGAAAAATCAAAATATCACTACCTTTCAAAGATGCTGTATGGAGCCAGAAGCCCAGACCCAGGGCAGAATTCCATCGCAGTCCCAGATGGATCAACATCCTTATTCTCCCCATGGTTATTTGTCTGCTTCTCACATATGTTTTCAGCAAGAAACTCTTGGAGTGTGGTCTCCTCCTTAGTTATCTTCCTCCATCAGTGCTCCCCATTGCACAACTATGCTGTACTATACGGCAATTGGTTGTCAAGCCAGGCAGAAAGTATTTTCTTTTTTCTTTTTCAAAAACAGCCCTCTGGGATATAAAGAAGTATTTCTTTACTGTATTATCAGAAATGACATGATTCACTGTGTCAGTAACCATATTCTTGCCAGCACATTTCATTCCAACCCTTTCTAACCTACAAAGTATCCAAAAATGTTTCAACTACTAGCGCAATTTCAATTTTTACATTGTCAAGGACTTTCACTTTTACGCATTTTAAGGGGCACGGAAACATCTGGCAGGCTCAGGATTGAACAGAGATTTTGCCACAGCCCGGTTTATTCATACCATGCCCTCATAAATGAAGCCAAGGACTGAAATATTACATTTGTCTAATTTTGTTCCTCAGGCTCTCAACAGTCTTATCAAATCTCAGAAACTGAATGCAAGGTACCACTCAACACATTGCCAGACTAACACCCCAGCCCACGCAGGTGGGAGGTGAGCAAGGGCCCTTTAGAAACCACTTTGTGTTCTCCCACTCTCTTTTATCAAATGGCAGGTAGCTGGGCGAAGGAAAAACACACTTCATTTAGATACTATGCCGCGTATCTCCATGAGATAGGATGCAATGTCATTTTCAGCCACTAAAATAAAGTTGATTAACCACAATTAGATCACTGTAAGAATTAAAAAAAAAAAAAAAGAAAAAAAAGAAAACAGACAAATGTCCTGGATTCTGGAGAGGCAGTTAACTCAAATGACCTGTAAGATCTTATTATTATAATCACTTTTGATACAACGAAAAATTTACCTGCCTTTCATCCCTAATCTGTTGTTTGTATTGGAAGAACAAGTGACGTTTATTCTGGGCTAAAAGACAGCTTTGTTCCAGACAAGATGTCCCATTTACTGCACATATGTCAGCCCTGCAGGTGCTATGGTAGACTCAAGAAACAGCAAGTTTTGGAACAATTTTCAAACAACAATGTAGTGTCAAGTTATTACTCAGACAACATAATGAAACATTTTCTACCTCTCAGATATAGCAATTATTCTTTCACAGACACTGAGTTAGATTGTGCTTTCACTTCCATGGCCATTACTGAGAGTAACTCCACAGACTTCAGTGAAATAGTTTTGCTTTCATGTCCATGTTATTAAGAGTGAAATTTTAAACCTGTGTATAGATATGCTGTGTATTTGCGGGACTTGGCTGACTTAACACTTTAATTCTTCGGAGGCTTGAAGAATTTCCTGTCTTTGATATAGTGAAAACGAATCCAGGCTTCCAGTGAGTAATTTATGCATCTCAGTGTTTAAGGGACAAATCTTACCCCAGGGTTTCACATTAACATTTTGTCACTTACATATAAACAGCAGAAATGTCCTGCCACATTTAATCTAGCTGTTACCTTCAAACATTCCTATACACATAATACACCGTAGTTAGGCATGATGCACCTAAACAGATTATTCTCCTCTGTTTATCTCTTGTGAGACAGCTTTTGGAGTGCTATGTCAAATTTTAAGTCTCCCTTCCCCAATTCAAAGAAACCACTATTAAACTGCAGCAAGCTAATTGGAGGTCAGCAGGACTTGCCCTGGGAAGAGCTGGGTTGTGAAGCCTGGAGGAAAGAAGAAAATAGGGGGTATTGTTGCTGTCTACATCTTTGTAGTGGCAGATTAGAGAGAACACGGGTCTAGTCTTCTTAGGAGATTACAGTGACAACACAAGGGCCATGAGACAAATTGCAAAAGGTAAATTCCTACTATCTGGTCTGTTCCTCTGCTGGCACAAAGGGACAGTAGAAAAAAAGCAATTCATCATGACATTGGTCAAACACCGGACCAGGATGCACAGAGAAGTCATGAAGCCCTAACCTTGGTGTTACCGACAACTCAAATGGACTACGCCCTGCACAGTCTGATATAAGTTGGCCCTGTTTTTGGTGGGAGTTGGTTCATTCAGAGATTCTTTGTTTCCACAAAATTCAGAAATAAATTAGAAGGCTAATATTTTGGTTTGTTTCTGAAGTTTTGAACTATGGAAGGAAGGAGTCATCTCTTCACTTCATCACTCTAAAAGTTTACTGCCTAGTTTAGATTGTTGGTGGAGGTTTCTTGCATAGTCATCAAAGAGAAACTGGTGGCTCTAGAGAGAGAAATTGCCCTCATCTTATTTGCCTAAAATAGGTGAATATAAGTGGAATGAGTCATCCTCAGTGTGTCTTCTTCCACTGACTATAATGGAAGTCTAGGGGATTAACTCCACCTAGAATACTAACTTTTAGGTAGTTTAAGTTAGGTGGGATAAATCCCACCCAAGTATTTGTTGTCAAATAATTCTCTTAATGAATAATAGAACATAATTGCAGATACAAGGGTTATGATTGTTTTTAGTGAGGAAAAAAAAACAGCCTTTTTTTTTAATCTAGACCATGACCTTCATTTTGCTATTTACTAACCATATGAAGTTAAAGGCATGTGCTGAAATCTTTGCTCACTTAGCATACCACAAGCATATTAGCATTAACTTGCTATTTATACCACTGAATTAGCTAGTTAAGTATCTGTTTATTCTTTCTCTCTGATGACCTTTTTTCCGCAAAAATATTATGCCTTTGAAATCAGTAGGAAATTTTCCATAGATGGTCAAAATTTCAAAAATTTGGTGCTTATTAGCTAGAGAAATAATATGCGCTTATATCATGCCACAGTTACATGCATAATTTTTAGACATTCAATCCAGGTACTAATATTTTGTAATGTTCAGCACCAATAAACATCACTGATTGTCCTAGGCATGGTCCCAAGTACAAAAGCCCATTCTCAAATGTCTGGCAAAGAGCCTTAAACCATTTTGGACACCCAGCAAATCTTACAGTGAATTACTTATTTGTAATTTATATTGTTACTTATTTCAGCTCTTCATTGAACCAAGGGAGCACTTAAGGAAACAGAGTGTATTTCATGTTCTATATAAACAACTAGACAAGCAGATCACCTCAAGTTTCTAAGGGATCTGTACTTCAAGTTCTTTTGAGTTTGAAAACATTAAGTATCTTCCTGTGTTCTCTCTTTCAGTCATCATACAAGGACCATAAGTTTTTCCTTCCTGTTCTGCTAAAACCTACTTAGGATATCTCATTATTGTTGGAACAACATCGCTTGTGTTTCTTTAGATAGAACTGGGCTAAAATTTAGATTTTAATCTATGAATAGTAGCTTGTCTCAGCAGTGCCTAGTCTATACTTGTAGCTAATTCTTTCTCTCACCTCAAGCCAGTATGACTGACATAAACACATAAAAAATTACAGTCCAGTTCTACAAAACTATCTTCAAAGGAACCCTAACAAAACCAGGCATTTAAACACCAAAATGCAATGCTCCAAAACACTGCTTAGCTTACAAGGACTAGGCTAATTTTTGGTGTGGCCTTAGTTAGTTTATAGTTAAAGTTATAAGGTTATAAAGTTATATTTCTACATGTATAAAGTGCCGTGTCTGGCTTGGCAGGACACTACATCTCGCCATCTTCTGCACAGCCAAGTCTGGATGGGAGGTGTTTGCCTTCTGGGGCAGCCAAATCCAACCAGAAAGCGTTGCACTGATAGATGTGAGCTCTGCAAAGTGTATGGCTAATATGCTCTGCTTACAGGTACTTGTGGAGATCCTGGGCCAGTCTTCACCACAGGTGCAGACGCAGACACGTCAACTCCACAGCAGCTGACACTGGAGCTAGGCCTGCTCATCAGCAAGGGCATAGACATGTCAGCTGTAAACGCCTCTGATTATGAATCTGGTGCACAGTATGAAAGTCAGTGCCCTTTTATAGCTGTTTTGCTGACACTGTGTCAGACAAAAACTAAGATTACTCTTTAAAAAGTTATGTCTTCAAAAGAAACCATAACAGATCAAAAAAAATCATGAACAAATGCCCAAATGTACCTACCCCCAAAACTATAAGGGCCCTGAATTTATTGTTATCCCCTCTCAAGAGTCTTCCTCCTGATACAGAAGACAAAACTGTTCATGCTGGGTGATAAATACAAGTCATACAGCTTTTATGGGGATCTTTATGAGTTTGCTTTGTTTCTTAATCTGTTCCCATAGTATGTAAGTGGGAGAAGCAGATAAAACATTTTTAAGAAACTATAAATAAAAGTTGTTTGTCTTCTTTAAAAAATAAATGTGCCTCTCATATTGCTTCTGTGTGTGCTTATGTTTTAATTTCTTGGGCCCTCCTTAACTATGTCTTTGCTTACCAGTTTTAGGGAGGAGATGGTGTTTGAAATGCTAATACAAGAGAAAACCGTGCTGATGTCCAGCACACAAAGGCATAAGTCAAAAATGTATCCTGATACAAAGCTTAAAAATTCCGAGTCAAAACATACTATTTATACGTAATTCACTTTCCTGAAATATGAATGTGGAACTAGGGTAGGCTGACAGAGAGCACGGGGTAGCAAACTACTGAAAAGGATTCATCTTCTAAGGTAACCTCAGTAAAGAACATACATTTCTTTTCACTCAGTCTCTAGGTAATCATAAAAAAAAAGCAGTCTAATTGACACATCAGTATAATTTTCATGTGGGTCCTCTATGACTCACATCAGAGCTCTGTGGCTGACCAGGGTCAGCTAATGAGAATGCTCCAATGATATCCTTCCTCTAATGCACAAAACATTTACTGAAAAAGTGTTACAACACCATAAGAAGGCTTCCTTATTTTTGCCCAAATGGTTCTTTTTGATGTGATTCTCAGTGTTGATTCCCATATTTTTTTTCTGCTGTAATATCACCCTTCTGTGATTCTGTGATCTTTCCGTGAAAACTATTTCTGGGACAAGCCTTCTGCAAATTGCTCATCTGTACCGTATCTGGGCTTGCAGTCCTTATAATGCAACTATCATACTTTTGCTCAAAGAGCTCTTCTATCAGCAGTACCTAGTGAAAATTTCAGAGAGGTAATCAGACAATATACAGTCAAATATTGGACTGATTTTAACAGCTGAGATGAGACATAAAATATTTATCAGTCTTATAATTAGCTTTTTCTTTTCAAAAGGTAGAATATTTTATATATTCCTCCTTTACAGAGGACTCTTATAAGGTCGTATGAAACAGTTTTATATTCTGCACATTGAACTTCGAGCGGGGAACATCTGTTCTTTGGTTTAGTAGTCACCAAACCTGGCTTTTTATCTTTCAGAGGAGGACAGATTGACTATATCATAAAATAGAAAAACAGTGCTATAATGATCACAAATTTCATTACTTTAATCTGTGTTTATATTGTTGCATTTATTGTTAGATTTCTCTAACAGACAATTCATTACCTTATAACCTACCATGAAACCATGAAAACCAAGCCATCCATGTAAAAAACTATTTCAGTTCCATCGTGCAGCAGCTGGAAATGAAGTCAATTTAGATTGCTTAACAAATGGCCAGATTTAATTAGTACACTAGCAATGCAGAGATCCCCCCCAAAAAAGAAAAAAAAAAGATAAAGGCATCAAACACAAAGCAGTAAAGCAGTTCTAACTCTTTCCATAAAGAAGACACACATAAAAGACAGTCTGCTTCGGAATTTTGCTTCTCATCAAGTAGAGCCTTTTAATATTCTTTAGTTCATTGCCAAATTAGGTATTATCAGCATGTAAGTCGCAGCTTTGTGAAGTGCTGTCCACCCACTGATTTCAGGGAAATCAGAATGGGGTTCATGGATCAGTGTGGTTAAGAGTTCTCATTATCAGAAGACAAATCCAGATAGTTGTTTTGCTATGAAGAGCAAAAATGGATCTTACCATCCAGCAACCAAAGAGTATTTTATTCTCCAGTAATCTGCTGAGTTGTGTATTCACAATCAAGGAGAGAAATCTCATCGGGCCAAATTGCAAACATTTCAGTTTAAAGACAAGACAGCAATGACAACATAAAATAGAACATCCAGAAATGTAGCCAAAGTCCAGACAGGCTTACTTCTGGAGCAGTAGCATCACAAATCAACATCATTCAAATCTTTCAGTACATAGGTGAAGCAATGAAAGGCAGAGGAAAGTGCAATTTTATCCATACTTCACCCTTCTGCTTAGAAAATCAAACATAAGGATAAGTTTCCTAATTTGGACTTAGTGTAAAGCCAAGCTGTAGGCTTTTGTCTTTTTGACCTTGTTTTACCCCTGCTGCTCCTGGCTGTTGAAGGGATTCATGAAAATGCTTTAGCTAAGCTTAGGCTCCTTGAAAGCAGTTCATTAGCTGTGCTCTTGCCTCACTGTGAACTCCCACAGCACAAAGAAAATTGCTCTGCTAAATTTCAAAGGCGTTAAAGATAATCCAGGCAACCTAAAGAGGCATTTTTCTTCTCAGAGAATACAACAATGCCTTACAGTTTTTGTTACTGTGTAATTTATGGCAAAGCTACAAACCAACTCCGTTTGCAAGGGATGGCTCTCGCAAGGTGTAAATATTTCCCAGCTGTGGTTGTTTTATTTAGGATATACTGTGCCTGCAGTACACAAAATATGATGTCAGGGCCTTTACAAAGGGTGCAGACTTTCTACAGTGTATCTGGAAGAGAAGGAATCACCTCAGTTTCAGCATGAAACCGTATGTGGCCTAAGCATTTATTACAAAACAAGAAAATTTGAAAGGCTCAGGCCACTAAAGCTCGTGGTCAGCTACGACGGAATATCAAGGCTAAGGCATCCTTCTGATGCCCTTGCTTCTCAGTCCACATGAGAAAGAGGGACCACATGGTTGGCATCTCCAACTTTGTCTATGAGAGGGAGAAACAGGGCCCTGAGGCACCTGGCAGAGCCCCCCTTGCATCCATATGGCTAAACACTCTTCCTCCCTTGTTCATACTCCCCTCAGGAGCAGTCCCTGGCAAATGCTGCCGTCCAGATTGTGCTTGGGCGTTCATCAGAGGAGAGGAGGTGCAAAACCCTACCAGGGCTTGTGCCAGACAGTCAGCTTGAACAGTTGTGTGCTAACATGGGAAACTGTGCCCTCGTACTGTTTTATTTAGTGACATGATCTCAGCCTCTATTTCTCCCTGTCAGCTCAGCCCAGCCTCTCTCACAGTAACTGTGGACTCTTGTCATCCTCCTCTAATAGGGATGAATCCTTGAGCAGAGGGAAGGCAGGGACCACAGAACGTGATGCCAGTCCTGTGGCTAAATTAAACCACAATCAGATCATATGTCAGTGCCAGGGAGGAGGAGGCACAATCTCCAAGAGCAGGAGGAGGCATCTGTGGCCTCAGCTGTAGCAGAGACACGGAGGAGCGGAGCTCAGTCACCTCGATCCAGGTCTGCTCTTCAGACAGGGGAAACCAGGAGTTTCTGGAGTTAATTTCAAAGTACCTTCCCCTTCAGGCACTTATTTTCTCCACACACATAGGTAGACTAGTGACAATTAAGAGGTCAATACAGCAGGACTATCTGGTATTCAGAGCTGCAAGGGTAATGTTAGTGCAAGGTAACTATTCTCTTACCATTGAACTGTCCCTTTTTAAAATCCTACAGAGGAAAAACAAAAACAAAAAAAAAAAAACACCTTTCCCTGATTTCACTGAAAGCAGAATCCCACATCTAAATCAAGGCATAAGCCCTCAGCAATTAATGTAAATATTAATAACTTAATACACTTTGGTAAATTAGCAATCCCTTTATTATCCACATAAAAACATGGATTGGCTGGCAACTTTAAGCACCCCAAACCTTGAGCTGGAGCAAGTCAGAACAGCTGACTAATTAAGATTTAATTATTTCAGACTGCAGTTACTTAAATGAGGGGATCACACTTCTCTCCCCCTGGCAGCACATCACAGGAATTGGTTCTGAACTGCAACACGACCTGCGTCGTCCCCTCTTATGCCCAGGGGAGCTCACGCCGGTTCAGCGTGTCTGCAGGCTGTAGAGCTGGGTGAAGCGCAACTCCCAGCAGCGCCACCAAGTTCCTGCACACACACACGCAGAGCGACGGCCGCCGACGCCTCCCCCGCGCCCCGCGCTGCAGCTCGGGGACGTCACGCGTCCGCCACGTGCCAGCCCTATTGCTGGTTTGGGGTCTGTCCCATGCAGTCTCACTTCACTCACTGAGAAGGAGGACGAACCAGAGGTGTTCAGACCTCTGCAGGAAGTTTACCTGGTGTCTGTGAAATCCTGCAGACCACCTTACTCACTGTGCAGCCCAAGACCTAGTCTGTGCCCAAGACCCAGCCCGTGCACAGCAGTCACGCTTGTTTAAGGCACTGAGCTCAAATACTCCCTCCTGGGGCAACTGGCCTCGTGGCAGAGCCAACAACCCAGTGCAGAGGACAGAGACAGTTTTTCTTGTCACACAGCAGAGCTGCCAAAGAGCTGAAAGCTTTGCAAGAGGTATCTAGAGAGGGCTAGTTATGAATGGCAGAAGAATCCAGCTCCCTTGAGCCCAATATCCTCTAAACTGGAAAACTACTGCCTGCTGCACTATTTAAAGCTTGTCAGCAACTGGCTTACCACTAGCTGCAAGTCCAAGCCAACTCCTCACACTTGTCCTTAAAGGTTGTCTGTTTGCTGCTTGAGCTTACAAAATCAAGACTCCCTTTCCTTAGCTGAAAATCACTCACTGCATTGGCTGACCCCCTGAGTTTCTGCGTATCCACCTACACGTATTGATATTGCTATGTTACGTCAGTCCCGTCCTGCTCCTGAGCCATTTCAGAAAGGTCATTCTGTCCATTTGGCTAGTGAAGTATTGCCATGGTGTCTTTCTGGCACTAAACAAACCTTTTAAGCAGCTCTGATAACCAGGCTGCAATTAATCTTCAGAAAATCCCACTGCTAACATTTCTATATGCCTAATTTAAGATGCTGTGTCCATACATAGGCAGTAAAATGAAATGGCCTGATTTTCAGAGATGTTCAGCTCTTCCACATAAGTGCCTTTTTGAGACAGATGATTTACAAGGCTGTGTTGTTAAACTTGTCAGCTGGTGGCTAGAAAGTTTAGAGAGCTAATCTAGGCTGACAGAAATCGGAGTTTTACAGAGGAACCATCTTGCAGAGGAAACATTTTTATATACATACAAACTCAACCTACATTTATAGCGATTGTAGCCCATCTTGACTTGTCAGTCAGAAGCTGGAGTCCTATACATGCTTCCTGTTGGAGAGAGAAATTGATGAAGTCAGATATTTCTTATATGTGATCCCATTTGTTCACAGCAACAACAACAAAAATGTGAGCATTCATGTCTAACTCATAACACTAGTTTAGTAGGAAGACTAGCAGACCTATAGCCCTTTTTCCAGTAGTGCCATCCAGCAAAATGTGACCCCCCCTAAGACTGGAGAGGAGCAGCTTCTCTTCTACATCAAGATTACCTCTTCTTGGAGCCCTATATATGGAATCAAACAGCACAATTAAGTTGTTTTCTCCTTATGCCCATTAGCAATCTCCCAGGCTCTCTTTTTCTTAGATTCATACAACTTATGCTTTTGTTTTTTCTCTTTTCTTTGCTGTTTCTCCTTCTTCTTTCTCATACAATGAGATACACCTTAGCATGTACCGCTTTTCTCAGACCTGATAGTTTCCACCATTATTTTGCCTCAGAGCAACCTTACTTCTTACCTGAAATGAAGAGTGGCCATTCTATCCACTGGCTGTGTACCCACAGAAACCATGAGAAAGGTTCTCATAGGCTTCAGGATTTTATTCAGTACGAGATGTTTTCTTCCCACAGACTTTGAAAGTAAAATTCTAAATATTCACTGATGACAGTGAAACTCATTCAGTACCCTAAATCAGTGAATCATGCTTCTCATGATGCAAGAAATGAAAATATATATTTATAAAAGTCATTCCAAAATCTCATTTTGGATAATCTTTCTAAATCACAGGAAAAGGCAACAGAAAATAGGGGCTGAGTGGAGCATTTATTTCTTCCAATTTACTAGGTGCAGAGATTGACATTGGCTTTGTGATGTGTTTTTTTGTTCATGTTCAGCAAAATATCCAGCTGATGGGTAACTACACTATACTGTACTTGCATGCTCCTCAGAATTTTAATTATTCCACTGAATAAATGGAATATATTTTTTTTCTTCCCAAGAGGCAAGAAAATAGCTCAAGACAGACAGAAAGCTCTTTCAATTCATTAATCTAGCAATCTATATTCCACATTTTTGCAAATCAGAATTATCCTGCATAGTTAATTTAGCCTGGCAAGACTTCACCTGAGTGTATGTGATTCTCTTAATATCCTTTAAAAACTCCTTGACCACTTAGCCTTTCTGAAAACATCGAAGCAGAGATCTTGGCTGCTCTTTTTTTTTTTTTTTTTCCTTTTCTTTTATTAAGGAGGAACTGAAATATCCCATGAGTATTTCATAAGCTGTGAGAGATGCTGATTTGATCTCTTCTAAACCTCATCTTTGGGAGTATAATCATGGCAAATTTTCAATATATATCCTTTCTTAAATGTTCTTTTCTATGTTTTTTAACGTCTCTCAAGTCCTCTTTGCAAACTACCCATCACTTATGTTATCGGAATTGCTCTATTTGTAATAATAGGCTAAAAGTAAGTGCCTGGGTCTGCACATCCAATGTCAGTTCTTTCTTTCTTTGTCTCTGTTCATCCTTTTTAAATGAACATCTTGGGGTGAAAGGGGGGTTTCCTGCATTCTTGGTTATTTGAAATTCTGTGGTAATTGCTTATGAACCCGAAAGGCTCTTTTCAGAAGCTACACATGTTTATTAGCATGACAGGCATTTATATACAATTCAGTGCTTTTAATCTGCTTGTTTGAAAGTGCAGGTTGGCAGAATGGCTCGAAGAGTGACACAGAACATGTCAGGGGTTAAGAGAGTAAATGTGACCCATAACTGATCCTGTGGATGCTTAAATAGCTTAATGCAGCTCTAAGTCATGCCAAACATTCATTCACACTCCAGATGAAACACCATGGTAAAAATCAGTTCTGGTTATCTCACTGAACATAACTCTAAAGAAAAGAAACTGAACTATATCCAGGGTGTATGGTCATAATCAAAAAAAAAAAAAAAAAGGTCAACAACATTTCCAGATATCAAGCAGGTCTTTCATACAATTTCTTTAGGCAGCTTTCAGTTCAGTTTGTTTAATTTCAATTATTGCATTTTGATTAACATTTATCCTCTTTCCTTTTATTTCCATTTAGGTTATATCTTATATCCTACATTAAATACTTTATGCTGCATATCTGTTGCGAATAATTTATCAGCAATGAGGGTAATGAATCCTGTGAAAAAGAAGAAATAGAAAAAAAAGAACTGCTGTGGTTATTCAGAGCATAGCTAAGCAACACTCTGAATTACATATGCAGTAATCATTACCTAAAAATTGCGTACAAGCATAAGCTTCATTTTTTCCAAAGTACCCAGACAATTTGCAAATGTATAAAACTTTATCATTATTAATAAGTTATGGAACAAGCTATCTAATTGTCTTTCAATGTTGTGTGGACCATAAGTATGACCTAACTGATGAAGAAACATCATTCTGTTTAGGTTTAGAAGAATTAATGGAGTGCTAACTTCACTATGGGTATAACTAACCACATCTTATTTACTATAGCAGAGGTTTCAGATCTTTGTCGAGTTTCAGTAGTTATTTTCAAGCCCCCCATGAGATTTATTCTAATTAGATATAAAGAAAGTGTGTTTAAATGTGTTGAAAATAATTAGCAATCTTTTCTTATCATTATTACAAAATTGTTAAAACAGATTAACTCAATTAGTTTCCATGCAGAGATAATCTAGGAAATTATGATTTTGAGATCTATTTTCACAAACAGGCAAAAACATAGTTTTTTTTTGCTTTTTTCTCAGCTGGATTTAAAGACCATGTTTTTCTCATTTCTAGAGCCCCCATACTCAAATCAAATTTGCATTCTTATAGTCATGCAGACTGTGAACAGTTATATGCTTAGAGCGTCTAACATCATGGAAATCAGTTTCAAATTACATGGTCCGTGTTAGTAGAACAAGTGAAAGAAAAATCTGCAGAGTTCAAGATCCTTGTGTTGATATCCAGCCAAAGGTATCTCCTGGCTTAACAATTTTACGCTAGGAAATCTATTGGTCTTCCTATTTATGAAGTGCTCAGGTTATTTATCTTTATTGAATTTATATGAAAATGTTAACGTTATTTTACATTTCAGCTCTTTAACTGCATTCATCTTCTTGTTAGATAGTCTAATCATATGCATAAAAGTTAAAAGAGCCATGTGGACTAACAGCTTTTGGGCCAAGGCAACAAACTCATGTAAATGTATTAAGAATAATTCATATATTTAGATTCCTTAGTAATTCCACTTTATGTAATTCTATCAGCATCAGCCTCAAGCATAAGTTTAGATCCCAAACTTCTGCTCATCAAATACAGAAAACAAGCTAACACATCCATTGTATTAGTTTTCCTAAGGATAGCCACTAGAATTTAGAAATATGATTTCTTTATGGATGCAGCTATACCAGTATAAATCAACATAAGGAAGACTTAGTATTAGCTATGTTATTATAAACACTTTTAAATAAGCATGCCAATCTTTACTTGGACAAAATAATTCATGAGAGGAAATCTATAAATTTCAGTGGTATTGTTTATGTGAGTAAGTTGCTAGATGTGAAAAGGAGCAATCTGTCATGCAGAATGCAACCGCTTTGTTTTGACTAAAAAGAGACCACTGACTATAGGCAGCAGAATAATCATGTTCACAGTCTGGTCTGATTTTTAAGATCCTATTGAAATGTCCTTGCAAATAGCACTTTTTTTTTTTTTTTTCCAAAGAAAATCAAGCAGTGCTCCTTCTTCACAAGTTACAAGAGGAAAACCTCTGAAAATGTTTTTCTGCTAAACTGTTATCACTTCTACCTCTAAATTAATATAGTTGTATCCTGTACATGTTCTCTTGTTCCTACAGGAAACCAGCACATTTCACTTAGAAAATATGGGAACATAGTGAATAAAAAAAACTTCCCCTGGAAGAGAAAAAAATCCCACATTTATTTGAATTTCAGTTACTGCGAAGAAATATTTGTACTTCCAGAATATTGTAATCAGTGATTCATGATAATAAAAATTTCCTGATACCATTTCAATACTTAAAATAAACCATGAAAATATCTGTAGGATATCTCAGATTATTTCTGTAGAACTTGGATACAAAAAGTACTTCCTGTGAATATAAACACTGGAAAAGGAACCCAGAGACAAATGTGTTAAGTTTCAATATGTAAAGCATGTTCTATGTGTACTATGGACATTTATTACAGAGTATCCATCTTGTTTAGATTAGGTATCTGGTATTATTGTTTGTTAGAGAAGTTCATTCTGTCAAGGATGTAAACTTCCTAGAATTTATTCATGTTGCATTTGTGTTCCTCATTTGCAAATCTTGGGGTCATTATTTACAGATAAGGGAACTCTGGATATGTGATAATACAAGAATGGGAGAGTTCTTCATCTGTTCATAATTTATTCTAACCCTGCTGCTAGCTTTGGCAATTCAACCATTAGACACAGTGAGACAATAAAAGCTCACAGCATGGTGCATATATGTAGAGCTCTACTCTGTTTTTGCAGTCTTGGCAAAAATATTCTTCTGTTAAGTCAGGGAAAACATGTTTTTCATAGATCAGCTATGTGCATTATCTGATATTAAAACAAATAGAAACTATATATATATGTCCAATAACAAAATTTGGCCTTTTATCCCCAAAGAGTTTATTCTTACTCATGTTCAGAACAGAGTTAGAATATGAGATAATAAGCAAAACAAAACCCAAATTTTAAAAGATTAAATATATTCTAATCTTTATCTTTTTATTCATGTTATCACAGATATTCTCACAGCTCCAAATTCAAATCAGCTATGTTAACCAAAATGCTCTTTAGAAGATGAGCAAGGTTACAGGTTATCATGAGTCCTCATATCTGCATAAATGTATTATTGTTCTATTGATTAGTCTTTTCAGTCCATTTGCAAGCAAATAATTTATAGTGAAAGTTTGACAGACATTTTCGTTTACCTTTGTTTCTTTCTTTATTTATAAGAAAACTTCTCATGATTTTGTTCTGGAATCCTGGACAACTTTCAAGGGAAGGTTTGCGGAGTGTGGGTGGCTTTCCCAACCACGCTGCTGCTCAGGATGATGTGCTCCACTTGTTTCTCCGTTCTCCTGGGTGGTTAAACGGCCAGCCAGCCTCATGGACACAAGGAGGACACTGGGATGCCTCATCTATCCTGTGCTGCTTCTCCAGTGAACTCAGAGCAGTAATGTACATCTCACTGCACCACTTGATTATAAGTACTGGGCACATATAACCTTGAATTTAGATGCTACCCATTATACTTTAGCAATACAGAGCACTTTCAGCACTAAAGGTAGAAATGTAGCCTCTCTTGAGTTTTTACTCATGCTTTAAAGTGCTTTAGAAATGCACAATGCACAAGCAGACTTCTAAAATGTCTTAAATTTTTCATTTGCAACTTTTCCCAGCAGGAAAGAGCTATCATTAATGTTGGAACTTTCACTGAGCAAGGTGAATCCCACTGTGAGGAGCTCAAATGGCAGGGAGAAATATTCAGGTTAGGCACTAGGGCAAGCTTTCTAACGACAGGGGTAGTGAAACACTGAGTGGAGTGCCTGGGAACATGGTTGAAGCTCCATCCCTGGAATGGTGTTTGAAAAGAAAAAGGAAAAAAAAATGCTATAGGTAGAGTTGATCCTACCTTACCTGGGGCAGCCAGTTGTACTATATAGACTCTTGGCGTCACCTCCAGCTTTATTTTTGCATGACCCCTGGCAGAACTGGTCATCTCAGCCTGGTTTAAGGTGTCTACGGCATCTGACATTGTGCTGTCCACAGGGGCACAACACACACAGCAGCTGTGGTTGGCTTGCCCACACCTCAACAGCTGCACAAATGGGCTTGGAAGCCACATCAGCCAAGGGGACTGCCCTGACAGTTGAATGACCACCATAGAAGCACAAGACACTGGACATGGGCACAAATAAAATTAGAGTTAATAACAGAACAGTTATCTGAGACTATTTCCCCTTTCTCACTGCCAAAGGGAGGAACAAAAAGCTTGCCTGCTTCATGTGGATTTTGTAAGAAAGCCATTTACATATTGTTAGCAAACACTTTGTTATTCTACATTCTCTG
>VZSV01000073.1:452704-491391 GCA_013398735.1 Nothocercus julius
ATCAGTATTCTTGCAGGCTTTATTCCAAAATGGATTAGAGAATTAAGGAGGAACAGCAGGATAGGAGGCCTCTATTAGGACAGAAGAGCAATGATGACATTTATCAGAGGAAGCATGAGAAATGTTTCATAGGATGCCAATAATGAGCAAGAAACCTGCATCATCCTGAAGGTTGTTCAAAATAGTGTCCAGATAGTGCTTATAACAGAGCTTTTCTATTACAATTAAGTATAATCATGATGGCAACAGAGCCTTTATAACACTGTTAGATCAAAATAAGGTGAAAAGCAGTCAATATCATGTTGAAACTATTTAGTTCTCTTTGTGAATTGCAGGGATCTGTATAATTTCTAGTGTAAGTGCATTTATATCATGAACAAATACATTTCCTTTTCACTCTGATTTGTTGTTTCAGGCTGGAGGCTAAGATTTGAAGGCATGCTGAAGAATGAAATATGGGAAGAAGCTAATATTCTTGGGGAGTTTTGTCATTTTTGTCCAAAGTGTAATAAAAAAATCATCAGGCTGGACTACATTTTATATGGGCTGAAGAAGAGAGAAAAGACAGAGAAATAAATAATGAGAAATAAAAGCAGTTTTATGTTGCCAAGACAATCAAGCATTTTAACAAACTCTGTGATGAAATGTCAATGATTAACTTATGAAAACTAAAGATATGCTGATATATTAAAGAGTATCTAATACATAAAGGAAAATCAGTCCTAAATATAGTCTAGCTTGAATATATTGTTTGACTATCGCAAGCACAGATGGGAATTTTCAACTTCTTTTCCAAGACAGTATTTTGGATATGTTGGCTAGCTGATCCCGAGATAAAGGATTGGATAGTCAAAGCAGCATTAGAGTTACATGGTGCTTTCTTCTAATACCGAATCCTTGTTTTGAACTCTTTCTTATTTATATCAGTAAACTTAAAAAAAAAAAAAAAAAAGAATAAAAAGGCAGGAAACAAACATATTTGAGTGTACTATATCCACTTTGTGAGGCTTATAACCTTCCTGTCTTCAAGGTCAGGAGCCTCATTAGCTTTGCTGTGGCTGAGCTAAGGCTGAGCTGCAGTGAATAAACCAACTTCACAGGGCCTTCTGTGGGTGCAGCTGCTTGCACTGCAGTTGAAAAAGGAAAGGGAAGAAAAAAAGAGGCTGATCAATAATTACTACTCCAAAGTGAGGCAGCCATGAATTATTTTAAACAGATCAAATTGTGCTCAACATAAGCATTTATTTTTGCTGAATACTTTTTAAAGTATCTAGAAGTTGCACTGTTAAAAAAAGGATTTTTTTTTTTTGCTGTTCTAGATTTAAAAAATAACAAGAAGAAAAGAAAACCAAAGATGCATAATACATTATTGGTCATAGACTAACTGCCTACATTTCTCAGTTGTCCAAGTAAGTATTAAAAGTGTGCCTTTTTTCTTACAGAATATATTCTATATGAACATGCATAAATTTGTGCATGTGGTATTGATATATGCACCTATATAGAGATCTGTAACCTTAATTAGAAATTACGTAAACCCAAATTAGTGAGCATAATCTGGTGTCATATGAGGTTATGAAAGTGAAGCTAAAAATATTAATTGGAAAGATAAAAAGGCAGTAGATCTAGAAATCTGGCCCAGCAGGATGAAGTCTACTTTGCATCTGCTACTTAAGTGCTTTTTTTTCTACTGAAAGTTTGTCTGTATGGATACAAGCTGTGCCAATATGCGTTGATATATTCTCACTGGCATATCCTATTTTTCATATAGAATTTACATCACATTTTTCTACTACCATTTTCTTGTGAAAAAGATTCTTTATTTGTAACCATAAAGACAGCATTTCAGTCTTGCTCTCCAAAAATTGTCCAGACTGAAGCAAATTTTTCTGCACCCTAATTCTAAGCAAATCAAAGCAAATGAAAGCAAGCAAGCCCAGAAGACCTTTAACTTAAAATCCTCAAAGCCCCCTCACTGTGTGGTTTGGGGCTGAGCATCAGGGGAAGCAGTGCCTTTCTCTGCAGATTCTCCGTACTTCCAATTCTGCTTACTCGCAGCTTTCTGCATCACTAGGCTGCAAGTCCTAAAACTCAATATTACACAACAGAATATATCACTTTGCAGCTATGTTTTAATAGGAGTTTTAGAAATAGGCTCATGAGGAAAGCGTCTAACAAAAAGTGGAGACAGGCAGGAGGTCCAAAACTATACTGTGCTATTTTGAAATTATCTCTAAATTTGATTATTCAGTTATATACTCAGTCATTCACTAGTCTGCTGTGATAATATTTGGAACTCTTTCCTGTTATTAATTTATGTACTTTTTTAATGACAGTGGTTATCGGCTGTTACTGCATGTGTGCATACAAATGAATATAGAGCTAGAATTTTTTTTATTTTTAATTTGACTTCCTAAGCACTCGGCACACTCAGCAGCGATCATTCCTATCAGAAAAGTCTCAGAAAAACAGGGATGCAGTGAGTATATGTGTTATCTTTCAGTGAGTCAGACTGACTTCTTTGAGCAACACCAACGCGAGCAACAGCCTAGCCTAGGGCATGAGAAGGAATTTCCGTGCAGAACTCGCAGAGAGGGAATATGCAGGTGCTCCGTCTCAGACTGCTAAGCACACTCGCTTCCACAAGAGCAGGAATAGGAATGACATCCAAGTAGACAAGGAATGGTTGTACAGGAGACACCTGAGTTTTAGGTACATGTTGTCTAGCCGTATTTATCCATCTGCCAACGAGGACTGCAATATCTTGCTGGAAGAATTCTCTGACTCCAAGTGATCAGTTGCTGAACTTGCTATCAGATAAATTTCAGTCCTATTTTAACTCTTTAAAGGGAAAACACAATTATGAAGAACAGGAACAGGAGTTCAGATATATTAGCAAGTTCTTCCTGGCTAAGCTCCAGCAGGGAGTGAAATGGATAACACAGGTGGAGAAAGAATATTCACTTTAAAAGCTAAAAGTCACTTTAAAAGTCGTACAGAACATTCATACAAACTTCTGTTATGACAAAAGTTTTGCTTCTTTCCATACTCCACACTCAGCATATTAGCTCACAGGATGTCTGGCACAGAATCCTGATAAAATAAAATTGATTTGTTACATACTAAGTTTGCCAAACACTAACCCACAAACTTGGGATAGAATTCATTTCTTCTGCCAAATCACTTAATCTAAATGCTGCTATAATTTAATAAGGAAAATGTCAATTTGAAGGTTGCTGAAAGAAGTTATGCATAGAATCTTTATTCCGTGAATCTGAGTGGCAACAATGCAGCACAGTTAGTTCAATGAAAAACTTGCCAGTGGCGCAGTGTTTCTCAATGTCATGTCATGGAATCAATAGAAAAGTCCCCCCAGCCCTGTGTGCAGTATCAGGTAAGAAAATATGAAATCCATAATTGCAAAAATCCTCCTTTGGCATTTTTCTGAACTTACTATAGGATTTTTGTGAACTGCAGCTCTTTTCTTTGGCATGCAACTTGGATCTGGCAGTTTTATACTCCCTGATAGAAATGTCTATTGAAAACAGGGAAGAAATAATGAGGACTGAAGCACACAAGCTGTAGCAGGTCTTCTACTATTTCACTGAAAATTTGGGGGATGGGGGTGAAGTACCTTATGAGTAATGTGTTTTCATTGAGACAATATGAGTAATTCTCATGTTCTGGAATAAAAGCAGTATAAATACATTTAGAAAGACTGTGAAGTATCAAATCACAAGTGTGAAAGCCACAGAGAATTTTGGTTTGTGACACAGAAGACAAAGATTAGCTGGAAAGAAAGAAAACTGTGAAATCTGGAT
This sequence comes from Nothocercus julius, assembly GCA_013398735.1. Taxonomy (NCBI): domain Eukaryota; kingdom Metazoa; phylum Chordata; class Aves; order Tinamiformes; family Tinamidae; genus Nothocercus; species Nothocercus julius. Next base: position 456,526 of record VZSV01000073.1, read on the forward strand.
GTTGATGCCCAAGAGCACAACCCAGAACATCTGCTCTTTAGTACTGCCTGTCTTCTGTCGTCACGTGGACTGAGAGGTCCATGCAACTCACAGTGGCCACAGAATGTCTCTGCTGGTAAGCAAGACCGTGCTAGGCAATGGTCAATTCATACCTACAGAATCTGGGAACAAAATGTATTTCTGCCCCGACAAGGACTGTGCACATGCCCAGATCTCTAGCTTCACTGTAAGGAGGGAGGCTCTTCTTTCTCGTTCTCTCCTCCCGCCCAACTCCACCTCCTGGATTCATCTCTTCTGAATACCCCTATGTTGGAAGCTAGGTCAGCAATGCGAAGCCTTCGAGCTGTCGAGCAGGCAGCTGCCCCCAGACTCTTCACAGAAGCAGGGGCTGTGGCACCTTGGGCCTATTTTTTTCTGCTGCCTTGGTCATAGTGGCTGCCTAGAGCCTTGCACAAGGGTCTTCTCTCTCCTCACTGACTGTGCAGGAAGTTGAGGCATCAAACGCACAGGGGCTAGAATGATGCTGGGATTCTGCTTGTCTTATGCTGCTGCAGTTTATACTGGGTGCTCCTAAATGAGGGACGTGTTGTTACCATTGTAATGCTGTGATACTCTACATTTTGGATAGAAATACTTATAAGTTCTTTTCAGAAAACCAGCTGCCAGGTTCATTTAATGTTAAATATTGATCATTATTAATATAATGATTATTAAATATTGCATAAATATTCAATGAGATATTCAAATATTAACCATTTTAAAAATATGCATCCATTTGAGAGCTGAGCGGAAGTAAATGATCCTTTCCAGAACACATTTTTCAGCTGCAAACATTGAACTCGCTTGCCCTTTTTCAAAGATAAGCATACTGAAAAGTGAATGCACCTCAGTTCCCTCTACATGTTACACATATGCGTTTATACTTTGCTTTCTGTGGTTTGAAGATCCCTGGAGGCCAGTGAGGCCATAGTACGTGCTCTATAACTGTTCTAGGGATCCATACTGCACAATAAAAATGTGTGGTGGTTCGTGAAAAATATATAGTGGCCAGACAGAAATGTTGAAAGTAGACATATCCATTGATTTCAGTACCCCGGCACACTTTTGGGAGACAACTCAGTCACCTTTCCTGCCATTCACTTCCATTCCCAGCCTGAGTATAGCTCATGCAGTCATGAGGAGGTGGTTTTTTGCTCCCAGACATTAACACTATGCAGTTGATTTTACAACTCATGCCTATTTTGGGGAGAAGACTGCTCACTGTTATAGTAAATACTGAGGTGTTATCTCTAGACATCCCAAAGCAAAAGCACCCCCTGAATGAATTTGCTAGTACTAAAAATGTATACCCTTTTCATATTCCAGGAGAGCCCTTCATAGTGATTTCTTTCTCCATTGGCCATGATTAAGGCATTTTTTGACTAGCACATCTTTCATTTCAATCATCTGGAAAGGTTGTTGCTGTTCAGATGTGTTGTGGAGGGATTTACACACAACCTTTTGAACTGTCATTATTATCTCAGCATTTTTGCCCCCTTCATTAACTGAAAATTGCTGGGAAATGCAGTACATGAAATGCAGTTCTACAGATTATCTGCAGTCTTCAAACTGTGACCTTGCAGGCTTCCTGAGAAGGACATTTTTGGAAATCTTTTTTATTTCACTGTAGCTTTTAAAAGAAAGTTTGTGTTTTCAGGATTTCCCTTAATCACAGTGAGCAGCAAGATCAGAAATCCTGAGGGTGGCCATTGAAAACTGAAATCAAACACAAGTGAATGGAGTGATGCAGAAATCACAGCCCTGGTTGGTGTGCAGAGGGAGTTGCTTCCTTAATACAGACTGACCTTATGCCAGCCTCTTTCCTGTGGTCAAGAAGCCTCTTAATCCATGTTAGCAGCTCTGCTACCTGTGAACAAAGACTTTTTCTGCAGGAAAAAAGAAGCATGTGCTAAAAGACAGAGCAGCTGAGTGACACTGAACAGACCGACAGAGAGCAGCAGGGGCAGCCCTTTCAGGAGGATGAGGCAGGAAGAGCAGCGGAGAGCATTTCAGCTGCTTGTTTTGTGGGCTGCATCTCCGTGAAGAGGAGCACCTGCCATGGAGGGGAGCTCAGCAGCCTGTGCCGCCCGGGATAGCTGTATTCCCAAGGGAGAGCCTTACTAGCGGTGAGTACATTTGGAAAGGTTAGAAGTGCAGAACAAAGCAGCAGCAGGCCCTGCTACTCTCAAAGGACGCCCAGCATTACCATGTTTTGGGCTTACGTATTTCGTGTCCTGCCTAGTTCTGGAATCACTCCAAAATTCAGTGCTAGCATCTCCATAAAGACCGAGCAGGACAATGGGAGAGCTGTCACTCTGTGAAGTTTCCATATTGTTAACCAAACAGACCCAAACTGTGTGGTTAACAGTGGTTAACAGGTAGTAAATGAGTACTTTTGCTCCTTCAGAATGTCAGCTTTCCTATAACTGTCATTGCTTTGAAGGTTGCTTTTTTTGGAGAGTCATGTGCTATTCACTATGCAGAGGAGAGGTCATATCTCACCAAAACCAATTTTCTTAACATTTGACTAAACTATCACTGCCTGTTTCCCTTTAGTGACTGCCTTTTATTGATTGGAAAGAAAATCCCTCTCTTTCAGGGCGACACCAGAGCTATTTTTCTCTCATTTACTGTAGTATCAAACTAGAGAAACTCTGCTGACACCAGTGACCCTAAGCATTATACAAGAGGAAAATCAGGCCCCAGTGGTTCACAAAAGATTTAAAGGGACCACTGGTTCAGAAAAGGGGTAATATAATTTTCTATGTCACTGACAATTTTACCTTTCCACCAGCAAGTCAAGAAAATGAAGCTTTTTTTCCAAGACTGTCTTTCAGAATGTCTTTAAAAGGTCAGTACAGTCTCTGCTCAGCTCATCTCCTGATGAGTGCTAGTTAACAGACACTTTAGACCAAGCAAACCACATGAGAGGAATCATTTTTTTCTTTTCATCTCCAGTGTGATGAAAGGCCACTAATGAAAGTTCTACTTGTGAGGGGCTGAGCAATCTGTATGCCACCAGATACATGATTTTGAAGCCTGATTATTTGAACAAATCCTCCTGCTGGATTTAATGCGCTTAAGCAAAACCAGTTCACTGGAACATTTTCCAAACTACTCTCCATATATATAGAACTATTCCACGAGGAAAGGTGAGTTTTCTAGTTCAGAGTGCAATGCAACTGTTGTGAGTTGCAGACTTTACAGTACACATTGCTCAAACACAAAAGAGAAATCCAAAAGATGCCAGCATGATCAGCACACCAAAACTAACCCGGAGCTTCAACAGTTGACATTTATTCTATGTATTGTGAACTGCGATCATTTTTAAAAACACCAAAACACCAAACCTTTGGTCTTTAGTGAATGATTTTTTTTCCCCCTGTGTTTTGCTCTTTCCTAGTCATTATTTTTGCCTGATAGTCAAATTCCTGTTAACAAAATCAGACAGATCTGGTCTCTTTCTTGTCAAAGCCAATAATTTTCTTGGCCTCTTGCTTCACATCTCGCACACTTCATTTGCCATCACTCGGCTGAACATATGTCATGTAAGGAATCCATAACTGTTAATGTTGACTAAAACTACATTTTGGAAGTGATGTATTAATTATGTGATTGATAAATCTATTTTTTTCATCATTCTGATCATAAGCTGATATCAATTTCAAAAAACCCCCCCGTGTTTCTTGTTCATAAGCATTTGCCTTGTAGAACAATTTATCATTCACTAGCAAGACACTTTGGCTATTAGATACTATTCTAATTAAGTGAACAGTTATATGCCTCATTATAAATATAACCTGACTCTCTTGCTGGCCAATTAGAATTGTTTTAAGAACATTGACCTTGTAGGATATAATACTAAAACTTTTAGACTCATCAAGTTTCAACAACTAAAGAGGCCAGATATACCTATTATGGGCTCTATATTATAAAACTTCCTTGAAGTATAGAATACAGTTTCTTGACTTGCCTTTTTCAGGCAGTATTTTAAGGTGGATTGTATCAATAATCTCTTTACTGCATAGACCTGCAAGTCTTGGTATTGGCACAATTGAGAGCTCTGCAAGTTGTGGCACATCTCTCTAACCAGTTTCTGTGAGTCATTATGTAAAATGAGATATTCTAGTGGAATTTTTTCATTTATGGTGTTAAGCTCAATCATAAAAAAAAAAAAAAAAAAAAAAAAAAAAAAAAAGGCACCCTTGGTTTCTCTTTATTTAAGGGCAGAATTTAGCGGCTAATGCACAGAGGAGAAATCAAAAGAGTAACAAGACACACTGTTTTTCTGAGCAGCATTTGCCCTAAACTGTACACAAACATTGGATTACTAGAACATTAGACCAAAATTATTTCTGTTAAAAACACTGATCTATTTATATATTTTTTTCATGTTGTGGGGTTTTTCATTAGTCTCTGCACTAGGACAAAATGTATCTACATATATCCACATATAAACCTGCCTGATCCTGCCAAAGGGAGCATAAATACCCTGTCGCTTAAAAAAAAACAGGTGGGAAAAACACTAAAAAGAAAAAGCTGCAATTAATGATAGAGGGGAATGGACCCAACACATTATTTTCTTCTACACCTTTGAGCATAAGTCATAAAGCCCTTTGAACTTCATAATACCTCCCTGCAAAGGGAACCTCCCCTTCTGAATCTGGTCTTTCGTAGAGCCTCACCAAAGGGAAGTATTCACCCAGATAAACACCAGGGGCAGCAATTCTCACATTTTTGTTTCACTCAGGATACAGCATGTGCGTCCCCCACCCCTTCTTGAGAGCCTCTGCTTTGCCACCCTTCTCCATACGTGCCTCCATGCATGCAGCAGCCATTCCCTCCCGCTCACGTTACAGGTAAGTAGCGCCCAACAGCCACCTTGTCCCTAGAGAGCATAGGAAGAAGCAGCCACAATCACCCTCTATATCCCAGGCAGTCTGGAGCTGCCTGCGTGGCAGCCGAAGCTCTGGTCACACTTCCCCAAATGGTCTTAGTTTGTCCTGACCTGTCAGCCTGAGTGAGGTTACAATTTCTCCTCCAATTAGGGAGCACTCACCCTTGGAAACCCATCTGCTTCTTTAAAAAAAAAAGTGGTGTTTGTCATGGTCCCCTTTCAGTTGCCTTTTTGTTACTTAACAGAGAAGAGGGTTCGGGTTCAGACTAAGAGCCCAGGTCAGTCGGGTGGGCACCAAGCACCATGGTCAGTGGAGTCCAGCCAACAGCCCAAACGGCGTGGGCCTCTCATTGCTGTTCGGGATACCCTTTGGTGTCCCATGCATCGGCTCGGGGCTGGCAGATGCAACACAGGATTCACATGAGATCTGCACCTCTTTGGAGCAAGAACAAATGGTTAGTTAGGACATACACCACAATGCTTAAAATCACACTCAATATTTATGTTTTGGCAACTATAATCTGCCAAAACTAGCTATGTTAGTGGCTAAACAAGTCATGCTCTGCGTTGTGTCTTATCCAGATCTCTGTGGACTATAATGGGAGCTTTTGACACTTTCTGACTTTGTAGATTCCTACATGTAGACACTCATGGGCAGGTGTCTTAACCTCTAAACTATGAACCTCTAAACTTTGAATCCTATTCAAACTATATTTACTTAGGGGCAAAGCCTTGAGACAGCGCAGTCCTGTACTTAGATCAATTTATATTACTGATGCTTCTGATAAAGGCAGAATTTAGCTTTAATTACTCCATTTTGTAATGTGTACAGAAATATACTTAAGGTAACAGAGAAATGTAGAATACTTGTTTCTGCTATTATCGGGTGCTGTTTTTATCGTGGTGCTGTTGCTTATTGTCCTTGCTACAGCTGAGCAAGGTAGCTTGCTGGCAAAGCCCAAAATAAAATACACCAGATCTTTGGTCTCCACTGCAGCAGCTGTAGCAAGCTGGAGCTGTGAGCGCTGACATTCACTCTAGTGCTATTTACATTTGAAGTCTAGAGGTTTAGGCCAGTGGAGCCAGCCCTTTCTTACCAGGCATGCCCAAGGGAGCAGAGCGCAGACTTACGTGTTCTGTTCTGACCAGTCCAGCAGAGTTCCCATGTCAGGACAGTTCTCTTCTGGGAATTTGCCTCTCCTTTCCTTGCATAAGGTGATCAAAGGAACCACAATTCACTTAAGATTTGGTCTATTATAAATAAAACCAAAGCCTTAACCACAAACATCTGCTGTGTGCTGTTTAGCAGCATGTAAACTATATCCCCAGTCCTTCTGGCTTTTCACAACTTGTCCAAGATTCACTTGTTACCATTCCATATGTCTAATTCTACCCCATTAATCTAAAGAAAAAGTAAGTTGCAAGCAACAATTGAATATCACACAATGGCCCCACTTTTGTAGCTTAATGCATTCACAGAATCATAGAATCATAGAATGCTTAAGGTTGGAAGGGACCTCTAGAGATCATTATCTGACTCATTTATGTGACTTTACTAAAGATCTTCTCGAGACAAATAAAAAGAAATTAGAGATCAAAATTGGGCCCTTAGGGAGACCATGCCAACAGATCATAGATCTTGGTAGTTAACTGCAGAAAATTATAACCAAAGTGGATCCGAAAGGAAGATCTAAAAGAAAAGAAAGAAAACCTTGAGTTATTTTAAGGTTAGGTACCTATGAGGAATAAACATTTAAAAACATAAAACCTCATAACTCCTACCTAAAAGCTTGGAAGACTTGTCTAAAGAGGTCTTAATGTTTCTGATGTTAATTTTCAATAAATCTTTTAACTTTGGAGAAATTCCAGACAGCTGAATGTCAAGAGGAGGTAGGTATGAAAGAGGACTGATGAAGAAAAATAACATGTAGCCTATTGCCTCGGAGCAATATATGTAATTGCCATTTTTATCAGCATTTTAAAGTATTTAGGCAAAGCTTTTTAGATGAACTTGAACATTTCTAGAATTAGCTGATGATCTCCGTTTTTTCCATTGCCTATGAAGATATTCATCATCTTCAAATCTCAAATGATTTTTAAATGTTAGTTGAGCAAACCTTGTAAACACAAGTTAGTTTTGGTGATGATGACTATAGACCAATTTAAGAAATTATCTGGGGCAGTGCTTAATTAATTCTCTCTGGCAAAGGGGGAAAAAGCGATGTACTTATGTAAGGTTGCCATCCATGGTGTCTCCACTCCCAGAAAGACAGATCTGGCAGGGAGCTCTCATCCCAAACATGTCATCATTCCAAACCTGCTAGATTGTCATCACTTACAGATGCTGTCAATAGCTAGTAATAAGGTGCTTTCATAATCGTCCTTTTCATGTTTATATAATACATATTTTTGATGTATATGATATACAGGGGTTTGCACTATACCACTCCTTAACGATCTGTAAGGAACATTTAATTCTCAATGGGTAAATGATTTGTTTACTGTAAAGTTAATTATCAAGCTTCTCATTAGGTATTGGCTTTAATGAAAGTTTTGCTTACCATCTGGCCAAGTGCTGATTCTGTCTGGCTATGCCCTAAGACATCAGCATATCCAATTCACCTTGAAATCTGCAAATCTTTGGAAGATGGGTTAAAACTCTTAATTAATATGAAGCTTGCTTACAAGAAAACACCCATGGGAATACACTTGATTTTGAATGGCATCCCCACAGAAAAGGATCAAAAGAAGAGGCATGACCCCAATGATATTCTACTCCAGAGAATGTAGTCACGAAGGTGGTTTTAAAATCTCTGGGTCCCAGGTAGCAGAGCTGCATGGGCTGTCAACAGCTTTCTGGCAAATGGTCCAGAGAACATCCTGAAGCTAAGCTAAAAGCATCAGCACCTAGAAACATATGGTTCTTCTGTATACTTGCTTCAAATATACTAAGTGATTTGCCAAGTATTTCATTTTAGTAAAATTAATTGGTTATTTTCACCTTTACCAATGGCCTCTCTGTTTGGGTGAGTAGCTTTAAAATCATGGCATTTTCAAAATACTTCTTTATTTCCTCCTTTCTTTAGTAATTGCTGCCTGTATTTTGAGACTTGGAACATACAGTTTAAACTTCTTCCCTCCAAGAGCTGGAAGTATGCTTTCCTTAACAGCATGTAATCATGTGAACACAAGGTCTGAGTTGGTGCATTTATGGCTATGGCATCAGAATAGAAGTCCTCTGCTTGTTTCCCTTTGTGTTGAAAACTTTTACAAGATTCTGTGTCAAAAACTTTCCCCTTGCCCCAAATTCTCTCCCTCAAGAAGTGTCTACTTAGAATTAGCATTGTACAGAACAGATTCTACAGAACAGATTTTTGAAATAAAAATGGAACTGGATGTCTAAATACAGGTTGGAGTTATTTATTTATTTATTTATTTATAGATTTTAAGTGTCCTATAAGAGTAATTAAAAAGAAATATGCTTAGAGTTCTGTAAATTCCAAATCCTTCCTTTTGTTAGGAGTTCTTGGGTACAGCTTCAATACAAGGAGTACTTAAGACATCTCATGTGTTTCCACCTCTGAATTGCTGTTTTTTTCTCCTTGTGCCAAGTTTTTCTTGCTGCAGTATGTGATAAAAGACACATTCTTACTATATTCTCTGACCGAGTTTTTACTTTCTGTACCTGTTTCTCTCCTTAACTGAAATTAGAGAAGCTATAGCTTGCAAGAACATGATTTGTTCCTTGTATATGGAAACCTAATACTCTAGTAGGTCATCTCAGTGGGTGCACAATGACTGCAGTGCACCAAAAATGCTCTAGGAGTAAAAGTAAATAAACAAGACGGTTTTACATTAAAAAAAAAAAACACAGTGGAAAATTCTTATTAATATAAATAATGGAAGCTCCCCCAAAAGATGTGTTCCTTATTCTTTGCCAAACTCCTCACACTCCATTCTGCTCAGCAAGAAAAGTAGCACTATACTGTTTTCCAGATTAGTGACCATGTTATCGTAATGATTCTCTCTTCTTCGATCACAAAATGTTTCAAACAAGCAACTTAGAAAATTGTAATATTACATGTAGTTCCCTTCACATCAGGATATATCACTATTAGCCACATATCTCAGCCTCAGAGTTATAGTGGAAAATAGCACTAGCCTGAAATTATTACAGACTTTTCAGGGTAAAAGGGACATACTCATTTCCCACAGCTGAAATCAGCCTGATCACTAGCTGTGACCAATATAATCATTTCAAATTCAGCTGTAAGTCCCTGGGAACAGGAACAAGCTGCTGTATTCTATTTGCCTTTGAAATGGCAAAGTACATGTCGCAGTCATAAATCATGGTCCTTTTTGTACAAATACAGAACAATGGTGATTCCTGCCTTTTTTTTTGTGTGTGTGTGTGTGTGTGTAATTTCCACGCTTTAATTATAGGTGTTACTGACAACAAATATCACGTTGATTTCCTACAGACTGTGCACGACACTGTCTAAGATATATGACTTTGAACCAACTGTAGCAACTCACATCTGCCTGCAACAGGAAGCACTTAATGTAGAAAATTAAACACTCGAAGATTTTCTTTGAATCCCCACTAAAGAATGAATGTGAAATGTACCACTTTCATTCTGTTAAATCAGGGAGATTATCCCTCAAGAAAAGTTTAGATAACCAAAAGGATTCAGAACTTATATACTGTACTTTGAGGGACGTTTGTTGGCAAATCACCCATTTTTTAACAAAGAAAGTACATGTACTGCAGTGACCTTTACAGAAGGTCTCTGGCTTTGTAGAATGGTCCAAGGGCTTGAAAAAACCCTCCAAAGCCTGAGATTTGGAAGGTGCTTAGCAGACTACACCAGGTCAAATCCTTTGTGGCTTCAAAGGAATTGCCGTGATAATGATAAAGATACAGAAATTCAAGTCAGAAATATTTCATACAATGGCTCATGTCAGCATCTAGAATTTTCTTCTAGCTAACTTTTCTTTCCTAGCTAATCCAGTGCTTAGTTTATTAATAAACAGAAAACCTTATGTTTTGAATGCATAAAAGGAAGGTTTATTTTCTTCTCTTTAGTTTGCAATTTGGTTATTCCTCACCTGTTGTCACTATGATATGATTCTATCATCATGAATGCTTGGAATACAGTGGAAAAGGGGCTTCCTCTACGGGAAGGAATAAGTAAGCGCTCCAAAGAACGGGTCCCTGAAGCTGAGTGCAGTGGGGAATGAGAGCTAAGTCCTTCTGCAAGTCTGTACTGTGGCACTATGAACTTCTTTTAGCCGTTCTATCACCTTGGGGCTGTCATAAATGTTTTAGCACAGTGCTTGGCTTACTAGGATCATTTCCCATACATATAGAGAAGTCAACTTTAGTTAATGCTGGACGTACAGATAAACCTGCTCAAAATGAAATAATTCCCCAGGTTTGGCTGTTTGCTTCGCTGAAGTGTGATTGAACCGCTTGGTGAGAGGTCGAAGCCTGCTGTGGAACGGGGGAGCACACCAAATAACTGCACCAAGATAACTAAACTGGTTTAATGAGCCCAATATTCCATCTCCACCTAAAGTTCAATGCCAGTTTCCGCTCTGAGGTAGCTAAGTACTCATGTTAGATACTTAAACCTGATTTAACATGTTTGAAACTTAAGAAAACACTTGTGCTAGCTAAACAAAATGAATTCAGAGACAAAATGCAGGGAACGCCTTTTCTCACGCACATGCAGGGAACTTCCTTTACTATACAAAACAGGATGGTATCAGCGACTGTTTTGTGATGGGATAACCTGTGAGAGCATCAGATGACAGAGGCAAGAAACACCCCAGGGCATACCAACAGTTAAGCAGCACAGATGACCATGGGACTACGTTCTGGCTTTGCATAGTTTATTACTATAGATATAGTATATGTACCTAAATTAAGGAAGATATATTTTTAGATTAAAACACCTGCTAATAGTGTTGCCTTTTTACAGAGCCACAGTAGAGGTTCAGGGCCTTCCTATTCTGAGGTGTTTGATACTGAGATGAATGTGTCCAGGACTACTGTCCAGACATAAATTCCTTCTGCCTATGTCCATATTACCAAGCTCTCTTACTCTCCAAAACATGATATAGTCATCCAAATTTCTTATTTGGAATGGTCTGTGCTAACTTCTGTATTTTGCTTAGGATTTGCTTGGGGAAGAGCTACTTGGCCTAAGCCAAAGCTTGCCAAAAAACATTCTAACAGTTCTACAGTAGAGAGGATCTAGCTCCAATACCCAAGGACATTCTCCAGCATGGCTTAATTTATGAAGATAGATGCAGCTGTGTCTTGGGCTCTGAAGCATCGTGATCCCTGGAGTGGGGATAAGAGACTTGTCATTTGAATCTTTTGTTGTGCAGACCCTTTACAACTTGCAGAGGGAGCCAGTTACAAGGGTCACAATGAAAAGCACGTTTCAGGGCTCTGAGCATCTCTCTCCATTGCATTGTCTTGGTATTTAGATACACATACTAAAATTCCAGACTATCCCTGCACTATAGTACTTTTGTTATTCATTAGTAGTTAGAGTCACAATAGTAATACTTTTTTTTTTTTTTTTTTTTTGTACCTCCTTTAGAGGTACATTCTCAGCCAAATGTATTCAAAACAAATCCCAATTATACCCTCAAGTTCTCTAAAGCCGCTCTGCTCCTAAATGCCGTTTCAAAAAGATGGGTTAGCCAGAGTGCTGTCAAGGTTGAAACTATTGGATTCTTTGGACTAAGTAGCCTTCCTGTTCACAAAATCTTAACATTGCTAGCAATGCAATGACCTAAATGTACCCGTTTTTATTAGCCAGATCCTTACCACTGTTTTATACAAGCTATTCCCTTTGAAGTGAGAAAAGATTGTTACTTAACGCTTGTTATCCAAAGCCCTAGAAAAGTGTAAGGTTTTTCACAGAGGTGTGGTAATCCACTGAGCTTGCAAGTTCATGAAACGGTCCTCATTTACAAATTCTACTGAATGAGAAATGTGAAGAGCAAAATTTCAAAGTAAGAAGCACAGAGATTCGTACACTCTCTATTTCTAAGATTACCAGGAAAAAAAAAAAAAAAAAAAAGCAGATGTATGGACCTACAAGAAGCTGTAGTGGCAATTTGCAACCTCCTGCCCTTACATCTTTCCAGTGAAATCCCCAGTCCCAGTCACAAAGACAAGAAATATTCAGATGCTTCACAGTACCCTGAGCTTAATTGTGGCCACACTTGGCTTTGAATTACTTCCCCTTCTGAATACATAAATCAAGTAGAGCCACATACTGGGCTCTGTTACCACGAGTGCAGTCAGCAGGTCAAGGGAAGTAATTATTCTCCTTTACTCAGCACTTGTGCAGCTGCATTTGAAATACTCATAAGAGAACTTATTCTAAAGAACTACTATGTTCCTATTCCAGTAGCCCTGCATAACAGGGAAGAGGACAAATCAGAGAAGACAGAGCCAGACTCTTCTGCAAACTGCACAGTTAAAGTACAGCCAATGTCTGCGAGCTGCAATAAGGGAAATCCGTATTAGATATGAGCAGTACAGTGAGGGTAATTGAAAAAGGTTGCCCAGATATGAGGAATCTTCTTCCTTCCTGAACTCAACTAGACATGGGCAGGCACAAACCAGATCTACTGCCAAATCAGCTCTGCTTTGAGCAGCAGTCTGAACTAGTTAACCTAAATAAAAGACACTTCTAAATTATGTTTTTGTGTGATTTTCTGATTTTAAGTATTTACTATGAAAATAAACACATGAATGGCTACTATCTTATTTGCTTATTCACTTTCAAATAACTTTTATGGTAGACCATGAATGTCAATACACAAAGATAGAAGAGAACCTCAGAGGCCAGATTTGGCATGTGACTGAGGGACGGGTGTTCTCCCTGCTCAGCTCATCGAGATCTCTCTGAAAGGCAGCAGAGTCCTCTCGGATATCAGCCGCTCCTCACAGTTTTGTATCATCAGCAAACTTGCTAAGGGTGCACCTTGCAAGATTCAGGTCATGGATGAAGTAGTGGAATAGGATTGGAGCCAGCATCGAGTCCTAGGGGTACTGCTATCTACGGGCTTCCAATGAGACTTTGTGCAACTGATCACAACCCTCTGAGCTCTGCTGTTCAGCTGGTCTTCAATCCACCTCAGCTGTGGTACTTTCTTGATCTCTTGATTTTCTCCTTTTTTTCTTCCACAAACTTAAAACCTCTATGCCTTGCAAGTTAAGTTCCTCTTCATCTGGTCGTGTTTCATCTGAATGGGGTGCGATGGTATCATCTGTGTGCACAGGCAAGTAGCAGAATAACAAGTCACCAGCATTTCAGTGGTGTTCTTTTGTTAGCATTTTTTTAGCCTCAGGTTTTTTTAGCACTCCATCATCTGAATTACAAGAGAAAAACAGAGAAACAGGCTCTGGAAGAATTCCAGCAAAGATAAGGAAAATTGTAGCAGTCAATACAATTATCAGAGGTCATTCTAAAGTCAACACTGAAAAGACACAGACAGGTCTGATTTACAAAAATACATCCATGGTCAGAATTTTTGGCTTAAGAACACACCAAATTTATGTTTTAAAGGTCTGGCCATGTGAGAACTATGTACATGCTGTTCTGACGGTAAGAATCAATTTAGTTTTCAAAGAAATCTAGTGGACTTTGCACATGGCTTAGGCCCTTTATTCCATTTCATAACAATATTTACCTGAATACGTCATTCCCATATGACCAGAAAAATAAGCCCTTAAGATGTGGTAGACCAAAAGAAATATTGCTAACAGGACTAAATAATCAACAGTAACGACACAGATTTTGGCAGCAGTTGAATACAATTTACAAAATGAATCTTACAAAAAGACATGTCTTCTATTATTTGTTGCCAACTTTTTAATTAAAGAAGTGAGTCATACTTCATGTAAATGTGCTTCCTAATTTTACTAGCTCACCAGATTCATTGGGAAGGAAAAGAAATACGTTATCTGAAAAGTTCAAAGACTTTGAGACTTCAGTGTAAGACCCATAGACTAGATCTGATAAAGGGCATTGAAATGTGAACATTTGCTAGCAGGTCTTGGAAGTGGGAATATATATCTTAAACCTATGTTCGCTACATGGAGAACTGTGTGTTTATAAAGAGAATTTAAAATTAAAAGCAATTGCCCACAGTTAATCAATAGGACTCCATCTGGGCAGGTGTTTTCGAAAGTCTCTTCTTTTCTGGAGTTGGTTTATTGATTGAGATCACAGGAATGCAGTATCAGGGATCCACAGCTCAGAACCATCTCCTAAGCATCGGCTTAAAAAAATACTATTTTTAAAAAATCTGGGAAGGGCTCACTCTTTTTTCAAAACAAAGCCAAGGGAGGAAGCGTCCAGGAAGCAGGAAACCTGTTACTTCCCTGTGAAGGAAAGAAGATGCATTGTTTACCTTAATTCTGTTGAAGCTGTGCAATTATTCAGCAAAGAGCAGACTGATGTAGTCACAAAAGGAAAAAGAAAGCAAGAAAGCAGGAATATAAATCATGCTCATTTATTTATATGAGTAGGCAGAAACATAAACAGGAAGATATATATGATACATGATATATTATGCAATGTTTCTAGCCAGGAATACAATCTAGTGATTAGAGCACTTAGCTGTACAAACTCCTGGGAGTACAACTCCCAAGAACAACGCCAAGCAGAGGGCCCCCCGTTATTCTCCTACGGACACTGCAGAACCAGAACTGGCAGCAGGGACTTAAACCATCACCCGTGCTCCCTTATTCCAGGTGATTTAACCCCTGACTAAAGAATAACTTTGCAATCATCTAGCTAAGAAAGCCGTGCCCAGTTCTGGGCAGTAAGGCACATTCCATAGGCAGAAATTCGCAGAATATGTGTTTTTAGAAAGTTCCACCCAGAATCATAGCTTAAGCCAATATGTCTCAACACAAACAGTCAAAAAGTCAAGGGATTCCATGTAATGTCGATTTTTCATCAGAGATTCACTCATGGTTTGCGAAACTTGAAGTAAATTGTCATCCACAGGTGTTACTCCATCCCTTAATTATGGAGAAAGAAGAAAGAATGGTTAAGAATGATTAAGAAACCATTGTCTGCCCTTCATAGGGTCTGCTGAAGTTTTTTTTTTTATTAGGATATTTGATGATTTTGTATCTGCCTTTGTCTGTCTATGTGAAAATGTCAGTAGTGGATATATATATATATATATATTCTTTGTGAATGATGAGAAAAGGGTCGATTTCTCTAAGTTACTATATTCCTAACTGAAATGTGAAATATGTTCCGGTATACACATGCTTGCCCTCACATTTTTCAGGAAACAAACTCATGTCAAGTAAAAATAACAGCACAGGCATTACATTGCGTCCTATTATAGTTATTAGTTCCTATTATAAACAGAATTGTCTCTTTTTTAAAAAAGGACTATTGAAAAATAAATTATAAGTCAATGTAGAATCAACAGAACCGTCAGTAACATTAAAAAAATGGCTAACAATATTGAAATTGTGAAAGAAAGGTACAAGTTAAAGGAATTAAAAATATGTTACTGGAAAGGGTCTTTATTGTTAAAGAATCAAACTGAAACTGAAGAACTTACAAGTTTCCATCTGGTTCTGTTACTACTTTAGTGCACCTTTGGCACCATCTACTCTATTTATGTTCCATTGGTAGAAATGAGATAACAGTGTTTCCTTACTATATAGGAGTGTTAAGGAAGATATGTAAGTTAGTGAGGAAGGTTACTGAGAATTCTGGAAAATTCTTGAAGTAATTAAAAGAGAATTTGCATGTATCTTCCTCCTTTCAACTAATGTTTAGATATCAGCAACAGAATATTTGTCAACAAGTGAGATATGGACCTAGCAAGCAAGCGACTTAGAAAAACATTTTAATTTCAAATTATAGTTCTGTTTTTTGTTTGTTTGTTTGTTTTTGAATGTTGCTTAATAGTTTAGTCAAGAAAAGGTAAATGACATGAACAAAATAAATGATTTTTAGTGAATTTCTTTTCAGTTTCTGAGGAAAGCGTTATCTTTTTCTGAACAGAATTCTCAGGGAATGCAGAGGTGACACAGGATTTATTTGCTTGAGTCAACTTGACAACTGGCAGGCAGTCAAGGTATGTTTGCTACCTGCAGTGCCTGTCCTGCTGGATGCAGGTCAACTGTAAGCTCTACTTGTCAAAAATCGTGTAACAGAACAGTAGCAGAGCAGGAAGTGGATATATGAAAACACCAGTCCTGATCTGGAACTCAGTGATATCCTTTGGGAAAACAAAACACAGAAAAGTGAAGGTGAAGATGAAAGACAGTGTCTTTATCCTCAGCTAGGTCAGAGCTACTGTAAAATTAAAAGTTATTAACATCCATCAGTGTATCCAAAGATGCTTAAAGTAATGATTTTCTTATTTCCTTATTTTGCAGCCTGCAGTAACAAGATACCATGTAGCTGTAGAAAACATGAGATCTCACCTTTTATGCCAGAAATGCCCACTTACTCTTCCCTCTGGCAAAATCTGACTGCCAGCACTTGTAGAAGGGCTTCTTTTCTTGTCTTTTCCTCTATTTTAATTTTTGAAAAAGAGTAGAAGGTACTGACGCAAACTGGGGTTTCACAGTTCCTCTCCTCTGACACATTCTTGCTCAGACAGGATCATCCCTTCAGCCTTACAACTTCAGAAATGAAATGGGTAATATTTAATGGCTTAATGATGAAAAGTTTGGTTGATAATCACCTCCATAACAGTTACAGCTCCATTACAGTTACATGAAATCACTACATGGTAGGAATTCACCTCTCAGTCTATTCTACCACTGTCAGAAAAAAAATTTAAACAGCAAGATTTGGGACCTGTGATTAACAACACAGGATTTACAGTACTCTGTGTTCAGAAGCGAGATGAAGAAAAAACATGCAATATTATACAAGAAATCAGAACCCAGACCATGATATTAGGCATTGTAAAATTTAAGATTAATAATTGATATCCAGCCTTATTTGATAGTCAGCATTATTTCTTTTGTTCGGTATTTCTCTCAACTTTCCTCCCTTAATACAATGGTACTGACTGAATCATATAGCTGTTTCCATATTGTATGGATAACGTTATTTTCTCTTGTATGTCTGCTTTAGTATACTGCTTAATTACATGCTGCTACAGTTCTTCCCAAGCTTTGCTGATGATTAAATCAACAGAAGAAGGTTCTTTTCTGTTGCAGCTTAATTTCCTGGGGGAGTTAGACGGTCTCTAGTGAATGAAGCAAGGCACTTCTGGAATAGAAATGCTGATCTTAAGGCAATTGAATTTTTTGTTTATCCTTTTTGCCTGCAGCCTCCCTGCAATTGTTTCCTGCCTTCATTTCTTCCACAGAACTCCTGTGTGATGCTAGGCTCTCCTTTAGCAAAGTTTTACAAATGATTGCTACGTTCTTGTTTTCTGAGGATCTTTCTTAAGATGTAGAGGCTTGAAAAAAATGGTAAATGGTAAATGCTCCCTTGTCACATCCCAAGTCAACAAATATGGAAGAACAAATATAACTAACTTTTCAGAAAAAAAAAGGTTATCAATCATTTTTACCTTTAATATATTTCTTTGTTTTCACAGAACATTCACAAGCAAACCAAAATCAGCAGAAGACTGATACTTAACCCTGGGTGTATTAGTAAATATTAGTAAATGAAACACCTCAGAGACTGCTCTGTAGCTCTGAATAGCCAAGTGTCATAGTGCAGTCTGCAAACTAAATTTTTAATCTCCCAAAACAGAGTGGCCCTGAATCAACTGGGAGACTGATGGTTTGCATGGGACAAACCTGTGCCAGGATGTAGGCTGATAATTAAGAGCAAAGTCAGTCATGTGTTTTGGCACTATTTAGCCTCACGGTTTACCTACAGTTTGAAAGTTTCAGCTCCGATGATTTATAAGTGCTAAAGTTATGAGCAATTGACAGTAACATCTGATCTGCACATATGATGCACCTGTAAGGTAGGAAGTGATGCAAGTGCTAATTATCCTGTCCAATGTTATTTATTCTTTTTCAAATGACATTTGTATATTCTCTGTGAAGTTGCTGTATGGGTTTTATAACTTGTGATGAAAGGACTGTGGGATCAGCTTGTTCATTTTTTTTCTATTTCTTTCATACACTTCATTCAAAAAGGAAACATGAGTCTGTACGAATAAAGTAGTCTGGAGTCTGCATTATTATGACAATATCACCTGAAGTGCTGTGGATGATTTACATTGATTCCATTTTTATATTTCAACACTAGTATTATTAGAAGGATTTATTCCATGAAATGTCAGTAAAGCCAGATTTGTATAAAGTACTTGATTTAATCTGCTTCAGAAACATCTGGTGTTTAGACAAGGTAATAACAGGAAAGCAGATTTAACTTTGTTTAAGCATTGTAATTCCTGTGGTGTTATTCTTAATACTGTATCAACCTATCATAATAAAAATGCCGCACACCTAAACAGCACTTTTCTCGGTGAAGGTTGCCTAAACATTTTAGAAACTATCATTATTTTCACTACAGAGTCTTTCTGAAATTGCCTCTAGCACATGATAACAGCACAAGTCGGTCTCAGGAAGAAAAGAGTATCTTTCTGCTCAAAATGGGCAATAGTTTATATATTCAGGATAAAGTCACCTGAATTAGACTTCAAGGCAGTCTCTGGAATTAGCATTTCAGATCTTTCAAAAACAGGCATGGATTATTTTGTAAGTAAAGTTATTTAGGACCACACTATTTATCAGCCATACATCTCCACTGGCACAAAAACCTTCACCTCATGCTGGGGTCCTCATCCATCGCTTATTCCTGGGCTACTGTATTGCCCAAGTTGCCTCTTAATGAAACCTATATCTGAATAAATGGCCACTGTAGTTGCACTGATGATAGATTAACATGAACAACAGCAGTATCAGACTTGCACAATCACAAACACTGTGGATGTAAATCCCTTGGCCTCTGATACCCATTAAAATCATAGTCTATGTGGCTGTAGCAGCTACAACAACAAAGTTACTGAAGAAGAGAGATTGTATTAATTTGAAAAATTGCATTTATTTTAAAATATAATTAAAATCTTTTAATGGTAGTTCCTGAAAGGTGTAAAATACACCTACCTTCTTGTATGATAACATGTTAATGGGCAGATCTCATAGAGCTTATTTTAATGCTATAGTACATATAAAATTTAGTGCAGAGTAAGGGTAACTTTAAAACAGAAAACCTATGCTAGAACAAGCCATGTGAGGGTGAGTCACACAAGTTAGCTCATCAACAGAGTTTAAGTAATTAAACCAAGTACAATCAGTAAGGTAATGGCGGAATAAAAAAAAAAAAAAAATCTGTAACTTTTCCCTTCCAGTTTCCTAAGTTAATTACTGGAGGGCATTTCTTCATAAAAATTCCTGCTAACTAAGAAACATATTATTTATACTGTTTCAGACACAAGGAGCTTGGGAATATTTTTACACTGGCAAGAAATCACCTTTATTCTATGTATATATTACAAATGTGAACAGTGGTAGTTTCAAATAGGCTATTTATGCAGGGGCTACATACAAATAATTAAGTACTAAAAATAGTACTGTTACATACCTCTCTACAGTGAAAGTGGATATGGATTGCAGCATGTTACTTCAATGAAAGATCTGTGAGTACATTTGTAATTCAAAAAATCAAGTTGCTTTCAAGTGATTTTCTGAGGACATCAAACCAATGAGCTATGGTTTTTGTTTGTATGCAAACAAGCCAGCGCAGATTTTCTTGCTAAGTATCTGCATGAGCTCATGTCTGAAAGTCAAGTTAAAACCTACAAACAACACTAAAACCCTTTCTTGTTCCCAGACGTGGTGGGAATGTGGTGGGATGTTTGTCTGAGATGTCAATCTCCACCACAATCAGGTGTCACTTCAGTGCTCTCTGGATCTGGGCGACATCTTGCTAGATTCCTTTCCTTTGATGCTGATTTGTAAGCGAGGTCGTATGCAGCACACTTAAACTGTTTTTCTCTAGTTTATTTCACATTCAAGTATGCAAATTTCTGCATGAATTATGAAACTGCAGGCCTGATTCTTCAAGGTTTTGCACCTTTACAGCAATGATCCAGCTGATGGCTGAGAGGAAAAGACCTGACTGAGAGAAAGGAACAGATTACAGGAACCTCATTCCTAGACATCCCTTTTCTATGCAATATTATACAGTGTTACGTCTCTGAGTCCATCTATGCCACTTGCTCTTGACTTCTAGAGATTATTGATGACTTTGGGACTGCCAGAATGCAATTTGCTCCTATCACATCACACGGCAAATTTGCCTTCTAATCTACACTTGTCAAGAAGCTTATAGTCTTCAGAGGTAGACAGAGGATCAAGGCATTCAGTAGATCAAGAGAGAACGTTTTCCAAAACTCAGCTGAAGCCATCAGTTCAACCAGGTAAGTGAGTTTGACTGCCAAGGGGATTTCCCTCAGGATATTTCAGGGCTGGTTGCTCCTCACACACTCCTACTGCACCACTACGTGGAGTTACTCCAGGGGTGGCCCAGAAAAGAAGACAGCCTTTTGATGCCAAATGCAGGATGTTCTAGAAACTCTCATCTGAGGTGATCCAGATGATCTTAACTGATTAGGAAATAATTGAAGTAAAAGGAGTTTTACGGGCAGTTGGACTCCAACTGAGTCCAAGATGGGCAGTTAACTGTAGGTGAGCAATTAGAGTGCTAGCAGAGAGTGTGAGGGGAACAGTTTCAGATATAGACTGTGATCGGGTGCACTCCACCACATTTTAACCCTAAAGGAGCAATACTAGTTAAAACTCAACCAAAAGCAGACATTGCATTTTGTCCCCTCCAGCCACTCTCCACAACAACCCTTCTATTCTGAACCAGTTCAATCTATAGAAATAGTTCTTAAAAGAACCCAGCAAAACTTCCACAATACAAACTTCCACAATACAAACTTTCTTTATCACCAGTTCAGAGGTTAACTCCCAGTACTGGTTCCCTAATATATTTGATTCTACCATACATCAAATTAAATAGCTTGGCATGAAGTTTGGTATGAAGTCTTAATCTTCTCGTACTTTGACATATTTCATCACTTCAAGCGTTAAGTGTTTGGTTTTACTTCCACACTATTTTCAAATCACCATATTGTGAACTTTAGCTAGACTTGTTAAAAATATCAATCGCTGTGATACTGTTAAAATAGTTTTCTCTTGTTTCACCATAAATATTACAGTCTAAGTCCTCAGGTCCTAACAGATGGCCTTGGGAAGCCAGTAATGTCCTTAAAGAGACTGCAAGTTTTGGGGCCTGCAATATTCTCTGCAAGTTGTAGAGTAACAATGAATTGCCTCATACTGCCATACAACTAAAGACTTCAAAACAAGTATTTACTACAATTCCATTGACTTCTGAGTTCTTGATTTGTCTGTTTAATGTTAAGCATACATTTTTTGAATCATGGTCATCTGAGATAGAAGAAGCTATCATTCAGGCTGAAACAAATGGAGATATAGCAAGAAAGCCAATACTGGGATGTCTGTTTTGTCTCTCTGCATGCATTGTTGTCACCAATAAGCTTACCACATCTTATCAATACCTCTTAAGGATGGGGAAAAGAGGCAGTGTCAGGAAGCTGATATGACTGCAAGATCATTTTTATAGAGTTGGAAATTACATTTTACAAAACAGTAATAAAAAAACAGCATTCTTCTACATAAAAGCAAATCCAAGAACAGTCTTGGGAAGTCAAGGATGACACATCACATATGTTTTGCTGGATTTAGACTTTAAGTGCTTGGAACATGAATTAGTGCTAACGAGAGTTAAGAATAAGTACTACTGCACATTCATAAAGAAGTCCCCTCCTTCTCACCAATACCAGTAGCAGTCTCAGCAGTGTGGAGACCCGTAAAATATTCCTGTTGGCTGTTAGGTTGAGTCATAGATCTATTGTAATGGAGAGAGGTATAGCACAGCATTGGAAGTCAGCACTTCCTCCCTTCTGATATGGGCTCTGATACAAATTTTATTTTTAGCCTTCAGCAATTCACTTGCTTAATCTTTCTGCCTCATATTCCTCATCTGTCAAATATGAAGTTACCGTATTCAGCTAACAGTAAAGAAAGGTTATCTTTTTCTCTCTTCCAAAAATATCTCCCTGTAGGATATACCAACCTTATAGTCACATGAGAATTGAAAGCTATCCTGTGGATCTTAAACGTTTGAGCTTGGGTCAAAATGTTATCCTTTCTTCATGCTATGGAATTCTTCTCCACAGAAATAGTCCCTGGCAAGCTCAAAACCTGAATCATGGGTACAGATGAGTGCACATCTGGCCCTGGTATGGACCTAAATATAGATAATGCATATGACTTGTGAGCTTTCACTTGAAGGTAGAAAACAGGACCCTTAAAAGACAATACACATACACTTCTTGTAGTTGGGAAGTCTCCCTCAATGCAGAAATGCACAATGTTCCTTGCACAAATCTGTACTCTATTGAATGACTAGGAAGGAAGGAAGGAAGGAAGGAAGGAAGGAAGGAAGGAAGGAAGGAAGGAGAGAGAGAACCCCCAGATTATTCACTTACATGTGCATCTAAAAATCTCATTATCTTTTATTTTTTATGTGTAGCCACAGGAACAGCTGGTCTTAGTCCCTCAGAAGACTCAGTGCAGCATGATAATACAATCAATACTTACTTTAGAAGAAACTGTCCATGGTCCAGAAAAATCTTATACAGAATAAATGATTTTTTTTCTTTCAGAATTAGTGACAATATTAAAAGGATAAATCTGTGCCTTTGTGTATTCTTTAAATAATAGTGAATTCCCCATAAATGGCACTACTAAGAACCCAGCAAGTGCAAATGACAGAGTAAGATATATTCAGAGAAACTGCTCTAAAACCATTTAGCAGTAAGGAGTGGGGAGGTTTCCCTGAGCAGCTGTGAAGTCCCATGCAGATATATACAGGTTCTGTCCTCAACATGGTATCCCAAGTGCATTAGGAAGGGAAAAAGGACCTGGCAGCAACAAAAATTCACATCCTCCTTTTTCTCTCTAATGGTTAGTGACACAGGCCAAACAGAAAGGTCTAAGCTAGCCACTGTGAATGAAGAAGTAATAAATGTAGCTTTGATGGCTCCTCCCAAACTAATACCACAATTTCATACCTCTTCAGTATTTCAGGTTTAAAAAAATGTGAATGAGCCATGTGTATTCAGTGTGTGCTCCTTCCTGTGTGCAGGGCTAGAAATGAACATCTGATTTGTAAACTTGATAAAGCTATGTGATCATAAAACCAAACTGCTCTCAAGCTCTCTTCATTCCCCAGTTTGCTCAGGAACATGAGGTGCAAAGGAGCAGAGCCTCTGACCTTCTGGCCCTCTGTCATCAGCCAGTCCCTAAAGGGTACACTTAACTTTTGTTTAGATTGAGGAAATAAATGTTAATAAACATTCCTTTGTGAGAGGACAGATTCTAATCCTAAAGAATTACGAACTTATCTAACATTAGTGTGTCAAACCTAGATCAGTTTCCTTAGCTTCTATAACTTGATAGCAAAGACATATGGTACTTTAATCTTGGTTTAACTTTACTGATTTCATGCAAAGTCTATTCTGAAAACAATCTCTGTGACTCTATCAGTTCTACTTTAAAAATGTTTATTTTTACTACTTGAGAAATCACTATTTCCAATGTATACTGTTGCCATCTAGTGTCAAAAAACAGTAATGCTTTTTAAATTCTATTTTCCATGTTAGGAGGTGAAGCACTTTGTGTTCTAATATTTAAATTCATTTGACTGACTTCTGGGGCCATTCCCTTTTCTCCTTACCAAGCATTCTGCATCAAGGCTGCCCAACTTCTACCATGTCTACTGCATGATTTCTCCAAGGTCAATCAACGCTCTGGTTTCAGCCAGGCATGGTACACTTGGTGCTATGGTATTAAGAAATATGGGATATCTTCCAGGAAAATAAGGGCCATTACAGAGGGAATATATTGCACATCACTATACATATTTGCAGTGTAGACATTTATATTTTAGGCTCACTTTCCAGTCATTGGAAAGAACAAGTCATCTCATCCTAAACTAGAAGAAGAGATCTCATCCTAAACTGTGAAGTAGGTCAAATTACTGCCGTGCCTTAAAATCGTATATTTTCTCCCACTGACTATAAGAAATGTCTCAAGAGGCAAGTTCAGCTGAGGATATTTAAACTAGAGATAGCTAAAGTCAGGTGAGACAAATCCTACCTTACCTCATGAAGTTGGGACAAAATTTACTAACAATCCAGATTTGGACCTGAGTCCTCTATTTAAATAGCCCTATTCCGAAAATTCTTCATGAATGTTAGGAGATTTTTACAGTAATGTGTTCACTGAGGACGCCTTTTATCCTCTAGATCTTTTCTAATCATTTCAAGAGAGAATTCTGCAGAACACCGGAGGAAGAGGGCCAGTTTGAGTATGTTATGAGTAAAGCGAGAACACAACAAAGTTGCCAAGACAATCCCTTTAGACCTGGAACCTGGAAGCAAAACACCATGTAATAATTATCATCATAATTATCATCTAAAAATTATCATAATATCATCTAATAATATTCATCATACTGGTGAGCAACTTGAACTTGAGAAGTATCCAGTTGTGGCATTTTCCTATAGAATTTAGAAAAATAGCAGACACGTGTTTTATTTTTGTTTTGCTTTGTTTTTAAGCCAACATTTGCCATAGAATT
This sequence comes from Nothocercus julius, assembly GCA_013398735.1. Classification (NCBI taxonomy): domain Eukaryota; kingdom Metazoa; phylum Chordata; class Aves; order Tinamiformes; family Tinamidae; genus Nothocercus; species Nothocercus julius. The sequence continues at coordinate 481,249 of VZSV01000073.1, forward strand.
GAATCCACATTAAGAGAGAAATTCTGGCTCACTGAAGTCCATTGGAATTCCTGCCATCGATTTTGGTGAGATCAGGGCTGCATTTCAGTATTATTGCTGCGTATTCTACTGAGCCGTTAAAACTCATGGAGCACAGTGAAATATGAAGGAGCATATGAGGTGAAAGCTTAAGTCAAAAGGCAGAGTGTCTTGGAAAGAGTAAGATTCAAAGAATGTGCAACATTTTCCTCTCTTTTCTGTCAAGTGTTCCCGTCTGACTGTTAAATGTGTGCTCCCAGGTCTCATAATTCCTGTGACTCTCCCGTATGTGTTTAAATTTCTGTAACAGTTAGCTGTGCTTCCATATGGCACAGCGGTGGCATTTAGTTGCTGTGATTAACTCCAAGCATTGGCTGAGAAGGTAAATGAAAAGGCATGTTTTCTGCTGAACCCGTTCATCAGTGAGGTACTGCCAGCCATATGTTTCTCTAAATCTCCTTCCAAATATTTGTGCTGATGTTGCTGAAAGGCCTTTCATGCAAGGAAAAGGAGATACATGATAGACTGTGTTGTGATTAGTGAACGAATATAGCACTTGCCTGATGTGTTTTCATCCTCTGAACTCAGAGCTTTAGAGCTACTGAACTGCAATTGCTGCTAGAATTCAGCAGTCCGTTCCCCGCACGCCCAGGAATGACAGTTAGGGGGGCCCATCACGTTCGTGCTGTGCTGGAAGCTGTGAAGGCTGCGCTAAGAGTTGTCTCTTGATATACTTTAGGTTCAGAGTATGTACGTACTGCATAAAGTTGCAAAAAAAAAAAAAAAGTCACTGCCTGGTCTTGCATTAAATTAGACAGATGGCCTCAGGTAATGGTAAGTAATTTCAAACTGTTTTTAATTTAATAACTTTTTTGACATGTAAATACAATAAATTCTCCTGGCTGTCACAGACTTAGTTAAGAAATCTTCTCTTTATCTCTGTAGGTCTATAATTAATCTGCTGCCTGTCTTTCTACCACATTTAAATCAGCAAGGATACAATAAAAATTGGGGATAGGAATGCATTGGTTTTGGGTTAAGAGGACAAAAACAACACAGAACCCTCTATCACCTGTCTCATTTCTTTCTCTTCACCCAGATGAAGATGTTGCCAAAATCTAGATGTGGGTTAAGAGCAAAAGGGCAAGCAGTGCAACTCCCTTGGCGTCCTGAAAGTCCAAGTACCAGGCTGCAGCAGACAGTGCTGGACACCACTACTGGTTCTTGTCTGCCTATATTCCTTGCTGGGACCTCTAAAAATCATGCGACACTGCTGGCCATGTGGGCTACCCACCTCGGACAGTCATGGGCAGAAGCTTGCCCTCACCTTCAGTAGGACACTGGACTAGGAAGGACACTGGACCTAAGGCAGCTATGTCAGTGTTAATTTATTTTCTGTCATCTCGTATGTCCCAAGAAAAATGTCATTAGCTGGAAGCTCTAGAAGTGCAACTGCACCAAGAGCCATGGGAATTGATAGAGAATGAATAGAGAAATAGATGGGGGCTATTTTAAAACTACATAGGCCAAGTCTTGCCTCCACATTTGTAAAACACCGGGCCCCGGTTGTAAAACACCGGGCCCCTGAAGAATACATTAATTCTGGGAGCAGAAACCTCACATATTTTGGCAAACAACTTTTCCAGTGTCATAGCCATAATGTTATGGAATATCACAGCCTGTAGCCAAAAGATGATGCAGCTCTTACTTAATATCTTACAAAGCACATTGGGGCCAATCCTCACTGTGCCAAATTCTGACTGAATCTACTAAGACCAGTCATTTTTGCAGCACCACTTTATTACAGTCATTATCCAGCACCACTTTATATCCAGTCATTATGGCTTTAACACTCCCTAGCACAGGTTATTTGTCATATAGCAAGCACGTAAGTGACTAGCAAAGGAATGAGCATCCAAAATGGTAGTTACATCCAGATAAACACATCTGTCACTACAGGAACTCTTCCTGATGCAACTCTAAAGGTTGGAAATCCACATTTCCAACCATGAAAATAGTTCTGTCCAGGCAGCAACTCTGGATCTGAAATATCTAGTACCTAGGATATTTCCTTCATGTTTTTTATTTAATTAAATTAATAAAATCTAACTGCTCTATAAATAGAGACATAAAAATAGTATGTGGCATGCATTTATGTTTTTGAACTGTCAGCAAATTCAATCAGGAAATGATCTCTTTAATATAAATGAATACAGGAAAGCAATTAGCTGTTTTTAATTTAGCAACAACCAATTGTAACATTTTTCAAACAGATAAATCAGCATGGTGCAACAACTCTAACAACCAATAGGTAATTGCTGCATCCTCCCAAAGTTGAAGAATTAATATAAGCGTGGAAGCTAACAGCTACAATTAATTATTAGTACAGTCATAAATTTCTTCTTTTAAATATATTAAATATGATTTTCACAGTTCAAACAGAACAGAATTCTTTAGGGTGCAATGCTGCTACTACCATGTAGGCAAAGTTCCTTTTAGCTTCAGCACTGTTTTTGCTAGTGCCAGCACCACAGAACTAGATTTTTATATGAATTTAATTTAGATGAATATAAAGAATCTGACTGGGCCACCTCTGATCACACTGACTCAACCCTGGCTGAAATTTGCTGTATCTGTACTGTACTTTATAGAATGATCTGAATTCCATTTCACCCCCAAGATCCACCAGTGATAGTCACTGCTACCTCCCCCATTATATTCATCCTTCAGTTTTGAGAGGAAGACTCAACCGCATACAGACCATAGCACATCTTCCTGCTCCCACAGGCAGTCGGCATATAGGTTGCTTTCCAGGAAGGCTATCTCTTTCAAGGGAGAACTTCAGGTTGTCTTTGCTGCTTGATGGCATCTGGACCAGCAACTGGACTGGCTTTGAATTTAACTACAGAGTTTACAAGTTTATTGTACATATGCAGATGCTTTTCTTATCTATGAGCAAGCACTCATTAAAGAATTGCAAAAACAATTTTTGCACACAATTAACTTTCCTACACAAGTAATCCTGATTTGTTTCCTGTGAAATAAAGGTCTAAATCCTCCTTGACTCCCCAGGGGTTGGGACGGCACTTAAGAAAGGCTGTCATACAAAGTGGTGTTCACATTAGTACAGTAAGCAAAGAATTAATAATTCTTTGAGGCAGTTAAAGCCATAAAGCTTTATGGACTAGTTCACAACAATTCCAACATTCTAGAGGGCAATGTGAATGTAGGGATTTTAAGTAAATGATGAGCAAGGCCGTGAATAAGGACAATCAGTGTATATTATGCTCCAATTTCATAAAATATATTTTTTCTTTAACACTTCCAAAATGACATCTACAAATGCAGATCATGTAGGATTATTAACCATATAGAGTACCAATCATGAGGTATAGAATTACTAATCATGTACTAATCTGTAGTTGATTTTTAATAGTCATTTTAGCTGCCAATAATGCAACACACATCATAGTCAGCTTTTAGGTTTTAGTACCATTCCCTTGAATTGCTTGTCTGCATGTCTTTCACAGAATCCCACAGAATCCCACAGAATCACAGAGGTCTGTGTATAGTCTTTCCAAGTCTTTCCAAGAAAGACTGTTATTATTCTGAACCCCATCACTCTAATATCTTCATGGTTTACCAGCTAAAGGCTTTGTCAGCTTTCTTGTTCTTTCATCTGTGTCAGACTGAAAGTCCATTGGTGGCACTATCCTTTGGCAGCAGTGCAAATTACTCTATCAAAAAGAAATGGCAATATATTAATTATAGCCATATGTTATTTCTCATAAAGCCCAGTAAAAAGGTTTACATGTGTGTAAGGACTAGATAAAAGTTAATTCCAACAACTGTGAGGGACTGGAGAGAGTGACTTTAATTTATTCATAAATTGATTATAAATTTATTACAAATTTAATAGTGCCTTCTTTGGCCGGAGCCATGAACAATCTGTGCTCAAGAATAAACTGAACCTGCTTTCTGAAGGGAAAGCTACCATGACTCAGACCCTCCTGAGAAAGGAGGAAGTGAAAATGAGAGGATTCAAAATGGTTTCAGGACACATGAAAAGGATGAAAGCATAAACTTACTTATTTTTCACAACTAATGACAGCAAAAACATATCTCAAAGAGAGTTTCCATTAAAAAACAATCTGGCATACAAATATCTATGACAACTCAGCATCCTGAAGCCACTAAAACATCACTTCTTGACAAAAAGACACTAGATTTTTATTTTAAGTTTTAGAATGAGGTAGCAAACATAACCAGGGTATTAACTACTTTTGTAATTAAAAAAAACCTGAGGAGCAGGCCAAAGCCTCCATCCAAAAGACGCAGACATTCTCACCAGCAAAATCTACAATGCTTCAGTGTTCACCATCTAGTTTTGCCACAAGCTGAATTCTTCTACCAATCTCTACAGAAATAACTATTTTCATTTCACATATCTCTCTCCTCCTTTCATCCTCTACCTCTTTCTTCCCCCTATCTCTTTCTAGCCTTCAGTCCTCTACATTGCCAAGACTGCAAGTACAACATAGGACATAGAAATTAAAAACTACTAAAAATCAATTAAGAATAAAGCCATTCAGTTCAATATCCAAAATTTCCCAGACAAAAATCCCCAACAAGAATGGAAGATTTATTAATTCTGAAAAAATAACATAGGTATAGTATCAAAGTAGATGAAATAAGAAATCGGTTACCTCATTTCAGAAACTACTCTAGGGATTGCTAATTGCCGTGGAAAGACATGCTGATTTTAAGGGGGTTGGATCAGATTTGTTATTGTCTAAGACCTTTTTTTTTTTTTTTTTCCTTACTATGTTCCAGCAGTTCACTTTAGAAAACAAACTTGAAATGGGATTTTTAGGTAGCTGAAACTACATTACACTGTCATCAATGGACTATCCTGCAGTAATTGAGTGCATGTGTTAACCAAGCACACAGCTGTCTCCAGAATTATTATAAACTAGGATTCTGCACCTAATGCAGGTGGAATGCTTAGTGATTAAAATGTGTTTGCTGGTTGCCATTAAAATTTTGGTAAGAGGGCCTGATTCTGTTCTCACACTGCCATAAGTAAGACTACATAAACTGAAATTGGAGAAAAGCTAACATCTTTTTATCCAAATACTTTCTTTTTGTGTTCCCTGACTTGTCCTGTTTTTCCAAAACAAAAATATTACTGTGATACCTGATGCAACTTCAGCTGTTGAAATAAAGGCAGTTATTCACACCATTAGCAACTTAGTTTGATTTTATGCAATTCTATTAAACTGTTGCTTTACAGATAGAAAGGATAGAAATGTAATATGGACAGATATTTCAATATGACTAGATACAGGAAAGAAGGTAAAAAAAGGACAGCTAAGTTAAAAATAAGTGTCTGTTACCAGAGACTAAGAATTCAGAGAGATCTTGGCTAAGGACATCTCATTTAAGAAAAAAAAAAAACAAAAAAACAGAGATTTAAATTTAGCTATAGTCTGAAAAAGTATAGGAATGCTGACAAAACAGTAACTTTTAATATGATCTACATTAGGATTAGTTTCTGCCAAAAAATTCTTGTCTCATGAAAGACTCCCCAACAAATCACTAAATTTACAGAGATTTACTCCCCACCTGCGCAGGGGATATTCAGCATCTCTCACAGAGCACACAGGCACCTGAGCTCTATGAATTATCCTCTGTCTGCTTGGAAAGGAAACCACAGCCTCCCCTTCAAATACACAGCCAGATTTAAGGAAAACATAGAAGTCACAAGTCTTGAGACCCTTGAGTCTCTTGGGACTAACATCATACCTTCCTTTGTGGCCTACAAAGACACGACAATGGAATAGTAGGTCTCGTGGTTGATACAGTTTTCACTGCATTGGGGTGCGCAGCAAACAGGAATGACATCCTTGCCCACAGCTGTCTGGAAACCACGAAGAGAAGAGAATTGATCCATGTTTTTCCCTTCCCAAAGAAAAAGGGGTTGAAGCAGGGCCTTGAGATCTCTACTATGATATATCCATTGTGTTAGGGCTAGGATGTGTGTGCATTGTGTGAGGGGTTAGCCCTAACCAGTCTGGATATAGCACTAACCCTGTGCTGAACCCTAGCCCTAACCCTAACCCAAGCCCTAACTAGGCTAGCGTTAGGGTTAAGAGAGAAAGCAGGCCTAGAGCCTCATGGGCAGTGGGGCTAGAACGGGCAGGCCAAAGGAAATGTAGCACTATATGGAGACTGGTGCTAGGACCATCTTTGCTGTTTAGCCAGCACTAAGGATCAGGGCTAGGATTTGGGTTAGGACTAGGGTTTGGATTAAGAGAAAGCATAGAGCTCCATGAGCCATGGGGCTAGACAGGACATGCCAAAGGGCTTTCTTTCTCTCTACATTTCCTTTGGCATGCCCTATTATTGATTTGTGTATAATTTATCATCAGTATAGTCCCCCCCAAATCCCTTTTTTATGACCTTTGCAGTTATCCCTCACTCTTGCAAATATTTCTTCTCATTTTCACTATTTTGCAGTGTCTGTATGGAATTTCATTCTGTTTTTAGACCACTTCTTTATTTTCAAAACTTACCTTTCATATCATTCGTATCTTTCATATCTTCCTCCATTCTCACAGATTCTTATGGTTCTTTTGTCTACAGATTTACCATGTATACTACATATTCCACAGTCCTAAAGAGAATATGCTGATTACAGATTTTTCCTCCAGAAGCTGAAACTAATTGATAAATGACAATTTCTTGGTCATGTCTTTTTTTTAACAGATATTACATTTTTCCTTTTCCAGTTTTGCAGCATTTTCCATATCTTCCATATATTTTCTAGACAACTACCAGGATTTTTTAGATCTCTTACCAACTACGTAACCCAGTTCATGAGGCCCAGCTAAACTGATAAATACCTACTGAATACCTAAGTACTCTCTAGCTACCTTTCTCTTACACTAGCCTGGAACCCGTTCTGTTGTTACCAGCAGTTCTGTTAGCCCTCTCCTTCAGTTAAGCTTTTCAGTTAGACATTAACCCAGAACGCTTTGCTGAATAGCAGACCAACACTATCTTTAGTCTTCCTATTACCTCTAGTAGTTTTCATTCAACTCTCTACAGTCAGATTCAACTACATCAGATAATGCCTCTCATAAACTAATAAAGTTTCCCTTTAAATTTTGTTAGATATTTCTGAATTCTTCCTAAGGGAAAAGCTGTTCCGGAACCTCTCTCTTGTAACAGTTGGTACTGGATACTGGGAGCCCAGGGCACCCCTGGGCTGGCAGGGCAGGGGCTCTGATGGTCAGAGCCTGTCCCACTGTGCCCACGAGGGAGCAGCGCAGGCGAGGAGCTGCTAGCTGGGCTCAGTCATGGTTCAACCTCTGGTGACAAAGCCCGGCCGATGTCAGGTCAGGCAGTCAATCCATAGGTCGATGTTGGGTTCTGGAAGGACAGGTTATGCAGTCAGGCCAGACTGCTGCCCGCAGCACTGGTAGGAGCCTCTCGGGCCCCAAAAGAAGGGGCCTGCCCATCCTCAGCTGCACCAGCCCTGAGTGGTCCTGAGCCCCAGCAGCCACATCTCCAGCTGCAGGGGACAGTCACACCTCCAGCAGTGGGGGACAGGTGCTCCCATCACCTTTACACAATTATCAATAAATGTTAGTGCAAACAAAGTATTATTACTTTAATTATTCACTACTATCTTCTCAAAAATTTGGCAGAGTAGCAAGCCTAATGAAGAGCAGCTATATTAGCTCTTATTTTGACAGTGCTGATGATAAATATTCAGAAAAATTGATCCCAATGCCAAAAGAAAAACATGCCCAAAAACTGCAATACACTGGAAAATGCACATTAAATACTAATCAGGACAATGAGGCTTTTGTCTAATCTTTGTTCTTTTTTCTTTTTTTCCTTTTTTTAGCAGTTGGAAGCTTTCTTGAAAAGTGTAACTTTGAGCTGTTGACTCCCTGGAAAAAACACAAATTCTGGGATTACATGTTCTTTTCCACATCTCGTTTTCCTTCAAAATACTAGGACTTCTGCCTTCATTAGCATCATGAGCTCCCTTCTGCAGTCTAAAGATTTATGGCTGCTGAGTCACGTTCTTGTTTCTTTTGTTAGCATTAAACGTTGCTAAGTAACTCAGTCAGGTTAAGGTATTATTTAGCGTAACTGTTGTATTCTTTCAAATTTGAACAGAGTTGACTCAGCAAGCTAAAAATGGCTTTCCAAAGGCCATTTATTCCCAAAGGCAAGAAGGCCATTCATATCTATCACAGTCTTCATCTTCAGAAGATTCTCAGAAAGACTGAAAGTGAGTGTTGTAAATGTGATGATGCAGATTTCCATGATAGGCATTTCAAAAAACACAAGTGTTGATGTAAAATAATTGCACCTTCTCCACAAAGCCTGTCCTGAATAACAAGAGTTATTTTGCTTTTAATTATGTGTGCTGTTAAAGATAAAAAAAGGGAAAAAAAAAAAACTTAAAAGCAAAACAGCTTCCATCAGTAAAAGCTCATTTAGAGAATTCATCTTTAGTTATGGCTTATTAGCTATAAATCATAATTTAAACAATTTAATGCTAAAGAAATGGGAGAGGTGGAATTTGCAACTGTATTTAGCTCTCCTAATTTCATGTTATTGTAGCAACAGTTTAGACTGCCTCTTCTGTGTTGCATATATGAACAGGCTATCACAGCAATCACTAAGTTTAAAAACAAGTGACAGTATGGGTTTAATGTAATCTTCATTTTACCTCTGACAGAATCAAAAGCAGCAGCAGGCACACTCCTGATCAGTTTTATCAATTTCCTTCACAAAAAGAACCTGAAATAGCTGTAGTTTCTAAAATAAAATAGAGAAGGTCTACAAGGGACTGTTACACTAGGAAAGAAAAATCCACACAAGATTCGAAGACAAATATTCTGAACCAGAAAAATCTCAAACATTACTCAAAAAATATTTGAATTTCTTAATTCTCATTAGAATTTTCTTAAAAGTTCTCATGTCCCAACATGTTACATTTTTGTTTCAAATCCAAAAAGAAACCCCAACATATTTTATTTTGTATCTATTTAAGCTAGAAAAGTGCTTTAAAAAAAGAAAAATAGAGCCCACGTTGTTGCAGTTACCTCTAATGAGCAACTAATATAAACAAGCTCAAGCCAGCAAGGAAAGTGCTGTAATAGCTGGGTCTGAGCGGAGGTGAATAGTGAATATTCAGGAAGTAGAGAGTTGTCATGGAAAAAGCAATTACTTATGTACTTACGCTATGACTGTATTAAATTTGAGGGCAAATGAAAACATGTGATTTCCCAAGGTGGGAACATACACTTGTTCTTGCCCTTCTAGCACCTACAATCTCAAATGCATCTCTGTAGCCTCTACACATTTTATTCCTTCCATGGCAGGAGCTTCCCAGGGTTTCTATCCACAGAAGGGGCTTGATAATCCAGGGAACAAGTGCAAGCTCTGGGGGTGCCACTTCTGCATACGCATGGCAGCTACAGCTTGCACCTCAGGACTTCTCCTTTGGCAGCTCATCTTCCTTCTTCGTTGTTTAAGAATTTATGAGTATGTGTGCATTTATGACGCCTGTGGTTTGGCATCAAAAATATGTTGTTTTCCAGTGTTTGCTGCCTTGTTGTCAGCCAGATACAAGAATACAGTATCACACCTTCCGACCTGAATCACTCTGGAACAGAAATCTAGCTCGTGAGGGTTCTTCTACTGGCCAAGCCCACCTATCCTAAAAGATCAGCCCACAAGGGCTGCAAGGTAACTGTGTACTGGTCTTACATCCTGGGGAGAGAAAAGGAGAAGGAAGTGTTGAGGTTTGAACGGGGGGCAAATTTGGTAAGAGGTGAATCCCCTGGCATTCCAGATGATCCTCAGAGGTTAGAGGGACTGGAGGCGGCTTGACTCATCTCTTAACAGGGATGCCAAATCCTGTCGCAGCTATAGGCCTGACTCTGGCTGCACCAGATTCATGAACAGTCTGTTGACAATACGTCTGATCACTTTCAAAACAAGTAGCAAAACAAGTAGTTGAGTTCACGAACAGCATGATTTATTCAAATGCAACATTTACAAAGCAGGTTTTGGATGTCAGTATGGGGAATTCTGCAG
>VZSV01000073.1:493400-523138 GCA_013398735.1 Nothocercus julius
TGGCTGTGTGGGGCTGGTGTGAGGGATGAGGAGGCTGTTTGGAGCAGGGGTGGGGGATGAGGAGGTTGGAGGTTGTAAGAGGTGGGGTGAGGGGGTCAGGCGTAGTTTGGGGCAGGGGTGAGGTTGGAGGCTGCGTGGGGCAGGTGTGGGAGGGTTTCACAGGCAGTGTGGGGCAGGCGTGGGGCCTAGGGGTTCTGAGGCCGTGGGAGGTGGTGTGGGAGGTCAGGGCCATGTGGGGCGCATGTGGAGCAGTGCTGCGTGGCCTCCCAAGGTGTAGCAGAGCAGCAGGTTGCGGGGGAGAAGCAGGGTGCAAAGCTCAGATGGGGTGAGTGAGCAGGTTAACGCACCTTATTTGGAAGTGAAAGTTGGATGGGCTGACTGCCCTTAGGCCGCTCAGCGGGCAGTAAGCCGGAATAGGGGTGGAAGCAGGAGCTGATGGGACCAGAGGCCCAGTTTCAGGTGGGTGTGCAGGGCTGGGAGGGTGAGAGGCAGAATGGGTTGGGTGTGAGGGAATGGGGATCAGAGGTAATGTGGGGCGGGAGTTCAGGGTGGTGCAGGACGAAGGTGGAGGCAGAGATCCTTGGCACAGCAAGGGCTGGATCAGCAAGTTGCAGGAAAAAAGCAGAGGTGCAAAGTTCAGTTGGGGCAAATGGGCAGGTTCACCTACCTCGTTAGGAAGTGGGAGCTGGTTGCACTATGGGGGAGATAGTGGCTGGAATAGGAGTGGCCAAGAGGAGCTGGGGGAGCCAGGGACTGAGGTGGTGAGAGGTGAGGGGAGGGGGATCGGATGCCAGGAGGGGCTGGAGTCAGAGGTGGCCTGGAGTGGCTGTGCAGGGCTGGGCTCAGAGGTGATGCTGGGGGTGCAGGGGCAGTGTGGGGCCAGCATGAGGGCTAGGGGGCAGAGCAGGGTGGCTGTGGTGGCTGCATTCAGAGGCAGTGGGGTGGGCAGGTGAGTGGCGGCGTGGGGCAGGTGTGAGACCTGGGAGTAGGAGGTGGTGTGGGGCAGGCGTGAGACCTGGGGGGTATGAGGCAGTGTGAAGAGATGGGATGGGGGTGTTGGGACCATGTGGGGTGCACATGGAGCCGCAGCTCTTTGGCAGAGCGAGGATTGGAAGAGCAGCAGGTTGCAGGGAAGAAGCAGGGTACAAAGTTCAGATGGAGCGAGCGAGCAGGTTAACGCACCTTCTTTGGAAGTGAAAGTCGGATGGGCTGGCTGCCCTTAGACTGCTCAGCGGAGAGGTAACAGAATAGAGGTGAAGAAGAGGAGCTGATGGTGCCGAGGGTGAAAGGTGCTGCGGAGAGGATCTGAGGGTCTGGAGGGCTCGGGGTGGTGTGAGGTGGGTGTCAGAGGCTGTGTGGAGTGTGTGAGGGGTAGGGGAGCCTATGAGGGGCAGGCGAGAGGGCTGGAGAGCTGGAGTGGGATGGGTGTGAGGACCAAGGGCGGTGAGGTGGGTTTGAGGGACGGAGTGTCATGGGTGGTGTGGGGTGCGTGTGCAGGCGAGAGGAGGCGTGAGGTGGCGTGGGGCTGGGGGAGGAGGTTTGGGAGGGGATAGTAGAGGCCTGTGGGGCTTAAGCTCTTGGGCTGGATGTGGAGCAGGTTGAGTACCCAGGGCTGCAGTAGTTGTGCGGGCAGATGGTGTGAAGGGTGAGTGGGTGCGAGGGGAAGGGTGCTCGGGGCTGAGGAGCTTGTCAGCAAGAGCAGGATTTGGGAGCATCAGCCGCATGCACAAGGAGGAGGGGATTTGGAGAGGCAGGGAAAGGGGCAGCAACAGGTTGAAGGGAAGAAGCGTATAGGGTGTGAGGTTGGTTTGGGGTGAATGAGAAGGTTAATGCAGCATGTAGGGAAGTGAAAATTGGATGGGCTAGAACCACTTAAACTGCTGTATGGGAAATAACAGCTGGAATGGGACATGGATAATAAACTCATGATTGTAATATTGTGGAAGCTCAAGGTTGGTTTGAAGTGGTCATTTGATGGGAACAAATGCACGGGGCAGGATGGTTCACTGGGTGAGGTCCTAGAGGATTCAACATCTTCCTGCAGTGCAAGTGTAAAGGGGCCATTTCTTTTGAAAACAGAGCTGCTGAAGAAAGGGTTTTGTTAGGGTAAGGGGCGAGATGAGGATGCTATAGGAATGTTAGGGGGAATGGGAAGGACCTTGCTTATTCCCAAAATGTTGGCTGCAGTCCCAACACTGATCAGCAAGGGTGGTTTAAATCTAGACTATGCATTCCTAGCTATCTGACAAATCTTCCCCATTAAAGGGGCAGAGTGATAAGATGTATTGCTGCAATTTTGAATGTTACTATAGTGGTGTTTACTTTTGTAGTGAGTTACCTGCCTCATTGAAAACACAGCTGCCTTAAGAAGTGCAAGGGTGAGTAAAGCAGTTACTGCAATTTCACACTGTAGTAAACTTGACATACACAGCCCTCTTCAATGCTTCTTGTTGGTGGTTCTTGTTTCCTCAGTGTTTTTTGTTTTTTTCCTCTCCACCCTTAGAAAAGGGTGTGTGGTGCAAAGTGAAGAGCTCCATTATTCTGAAATATGGTCAAGTCATTTTGAATGGTAGAGTAAAGCTTCCTTCTTGAAATTCATAGGCTTCATGTGTCAGAATGAGTTTCCATTTCAAAAGGGGTATTCGAACTCTGATCCATCTGTGACTACTGCATGTCTCTGTAGGTAGGCACTGAACAGTTGGCTTCATATTTCAGCCTCAGTTTGTCCTGGACGTCTAGTTAATAGCTCAGTTTGAGATGACTCTCTACAACTGAAAAATGTATTTGGGAGAATGAGGCTTCCCTTGCTGGGAATTCATGGTATTTCAGTGTAGTGCTGCTTCAGTATTTAGAGCTATTATAGAATAAACAGAAGGAGCAGTATGTACTTGTGCTTGCTAAACTTCTAGACAATCATTTGATAGTCAAATTTCAAAATTGGTCATCTGTTTGTATCCTGTATAATCTACTTAGACGTGATTGACCATGGTGTTGACCATGGTCTTTTTGGTATCATCCATTTCCTGGGTTACTGTGATACTTTTCTTTGTTTTCTAAAGAATTAGGGAACCTGCTGGATTTTGACAAATGCTAAAGGGGCAAGAAGAGTGAAGTTACAGAATCAAAGTACTTGGGAAGCCGTTGAATCTGTTTCCTAGCAGAATGCTCTATAGAGAACTTCTTCCTCAATGTAACCGTAACTTTCTTCTAAGTTTGAAGAGAACACTAGAATAATGAAATAATGACAAGGTTTTCTGTAGCATTTATCAATAATTAAATATTGTGCAAATAATCTGCTTGCTGCTTTTAGAGAAACCATGCCATTTTTGGGCCAAGACTGGAGATCCCCTGGATGGAGATGGGTTAAAACTACAGATGGATGGAAACGATGTGAACCCTTCAGTCCTGCTCTTGAAGATGGGAATAGTCAACTTAGTGACATCAGTCCCACTGTGTAAGCTCCAAAATATGATTATCTCGGAGGCTAGTGGATGAGAAGACAAAGATTGACTTTATTTTCCTTTTTTTTTTTTAAAAAAAAAAAAATCAAGTGATTTATCATCACTATTTGATGATGAATGTGATATTTTTAAGTTCCAAATGCAAAAGGCCTATTGAAGTTTGCTACTTGTCTAACACATATGACAATATATACCTTTGTAGAAGAGTTAAGAATTATATTGGAGAATAAAGTAAAATAATACTTGTAGTAGTTACTATAGACTGGTGTGATATAAGTGATTTTGTCCAGGAGATTTCCTACTTGGTTTCTTCACCAACAAGCGATTTTCAGGGGTGGCATTCTTGATTATAAATACCAGCTTAATATGCTTGTAATAGGGAAAGGCACATTCCGTGTTGTTCTTGATAGCCCAGTGTAAGTCCACTAAAGAAGTCCAGTAAATGATGTAATTTAGAGGGAATTTCTTGCTAGCTAGGACCTGTTGAATTCATACACCTGTTTTCTAAATGTATAAAACTACTTTCAAGTGAATAATCAAGTGGTGAGTAATTCTTATGTTACTGAGCCTTTCTTGAACTACTGTTTTCTTCATGCCCTTTTTATTTTTGTGCTCCCCTGCTCCTGATATTTAGTCTCTTGATTTGCTGACCTTATTTAGGACTCTGAATATGAAAGACTGTTTGTCTGTTCCGTATGCCTCTGGATTAAAAGCTGACTTAAATATCTGGGGGGGGGGGGGGGGGATTTCCCCCCTCTTTGTGTATATTGTTACAGATACAGTTGACAAATGAAAGGCAATCTATTTTAATTTTGATGCCTGTTTGTGAAGGCACTAAATCATTAATTTTTGTAGGCTGCTTTAATGAATATAACTTGGCAAGTACAACAAATGATCCTCATTTTTGTAAATATTTGTGTAAATTGTCAAGGATTTTGTTTTTCTGATCCTAGTTGTATGGTCATCTTTACTCCAGGTAACACCTTAAGGTGTGTTTTTTTGTTTGATTGTATTTTGTTTGTTTGTTTTTTTTATTTCCCCTTCCTTATTATCCTTTAAGTCTTGGAGTTGTCTTTCTAGAGGTAGATTTAAAGATTTAAACAGCTATTTTTATAAAGAGCTTCCTCAGCTTTGGATATATTAATGTGATGTAATACTGAATAAAAATGAGGCTGGGTGAAATATAGAACAGCTTCCCTGTGGAAGAAGCATGTAGTAAACACTATGTAAATATTTTCATGTGTGCTTCCTGGTTTGACTGTTCTGTGTATGTGCTGTTGTATAAAGGGATGAAAATGAATGCCAGTCTTGTTGTTCCACCAGGTTTTTCATTTTAATTAAACAAAATAAGGTGCTCTGTTCACCAAAATATTGTTTAAAAGCTATACTGAAGCGAGCTTTATGGGTATTGTGGCTCAAAGAGCAATGAGGATGCTTTTTCTTTGTTGCGCAGAGGGAAATTCAAGCTATGTAGCTGCTTGACACTCAATTTTTGCTTTTATTTTGATTTGAGAGAGAAGGTTTGGACAGAACTGTTTGGCAAATCTTGTCTGACAACAAAGCTATTACCTTCTGTTGATCTCCATGTTCAGAAGTTTAGCTGCATGTTCCAGGATGTAAGCTGGATAATTCAGAAGAGACAAAATATGCTGGTTGAGTTTTCTCATTTTTTTGTGTCTTTAACCTGAGTTAGCATTTTACTTGTTACAGCAATTTCCCAAAAGCTTTTTATAGCATGTAGTCATTCTTCTGAAAAGATTGTTAAAGACTGAAAATTTTAACTATATTAACTAATAGCAATAGATACTGCTATATGTTGCTTATATATATATATATAGATATATAGATATAGATACATGCAATCTAATGCCTAGATGCAAGTTTTCGAATGCAGCGTTGTCTTTCAGTTTGAAAGCGTTCAACCAGGGTCATTGAAGTTTAACCTGACACAGTGATAAATGCTCTTGGCAAATTTCATATTTTTTTATGAATAGTAAGAAGTGTGGAGGAAAAGGCTTATATATAATTTTCTTCTGAAGTAACGATAGGGAAATAAAATAGTCTTAGAGTTAAGCTCCAATTCCATGTAGCCTTGGTGCTTATCTGCACAGGGCTGCTGCCTTCATGTGAAGACGGACTCCTTTATCTGTGTGCTAGAAACATGAACACACCTTCTTATCGGTATTGCTCTTCCTTATAATTATCTGTACAAATGGAAAGCAAAACCTTAATTAATGAAGCTGTAGGCATTTACGTAGCACAGTAGGCTTTCTGAACGTTTCAGAAAGGTCAGTTTATGCAGCAAAACTGCTCTTACATTGCAGTTCTGTATAATCCTCTGTGTCAAATTAGATAGTTAGGTCACTGATAAATAGCCATAGGTGATCCTGTGTGTGAGAGAAGGCACATGGTTTGTGTGATTCGTCCTGTCTATCACTAGTAAAACAGTGTGCTAACTCTTAAATTATGTACGCAGTTGTGATTAAGGTATTTATTTAAAAATTCATGCATTTATCCCCCTCCAAAGTTTCTTTGTTTGCCCATATGTTGACAGTAGTAAAAAGATGTCTTTGCTAGCTTTCTATCTAGAAAATTATTCAATAATTCTGTATTGGTTTTCACCCCTGAGTGCTGCAGAGTTTTACAGGGCTTGGTCCATTTCAATTTTCTTTATACATGAGACCTGCAGAGAGCCAGCTGTTCAGCCTGGACTGTTGCCTCATTAGTCCTACCTAAATGTCACTAATGACTGACTTGAAACACAAAACAGGAAAGTACTTTAATTTTCAAAAAAAATGAACACCACTTGGAAGAAAAGAACAAGACAGTTTCTCACTTAAAATAGGTACTGCTATAGACCTTCAGGTAGAGGAACATCTTCTAAAATATGTTTTTTCCAACTGGTGGACTTTTTTAATGCAAGGAGTCATAAGCTGTAGGCTGTTTAAATATTTAAATCCTTGTCATTTAAATTAAGTGTTTTTATTTCAGCATCTTAACTGATGATGATGATGAAGAAATGTACAGTACTGAAGACTGTGAATTTGCAACTAAGAAAAGGAAAAAAGATCACTGTCGGAATAACACGAATTCACAATGCAAGTCGGGTTTGTTTTCACTTCTTTTAGAAGACTCTTGGGTTCAGCAATGCTAAATATTTATATAACAGCCATTCATGTAAGGAGCAGTCCTCTTATTTATGTGCACTTCTGCTGCGAAACATTATTACAGAAGTGGCATGTCTTAACTATAGCATTGCTCATCTATTACGTGGTTTTTCAGAGATCCAAAGATAACTTCTTGAAGAGTTGCTGCCTACATAACAAATGTCTTCTAATACTAACCTATTACTTTGTTTTGTAAACAAAATTCCTGTGCATGCTTATGAAGCTTTTCCTTAAGCAGTTTTATTTTTGATTAATTCAAATTCTGATTACTGAAGCAGCTCTCCAATTAGTTCAGAAGTAAATATCTTTGTCATAATGCCTGTGGTTTCTGCTAAAGTATATATTTATTGATATTTAATTTCTTAATTTCTTAAAAAAAAAGTTCTGTTTTTTTATTATGGAAAGTTACTTCAGTTTAGGTTGTAAATTCATCATGATGGTGAATTAAACTTAAAGTAGATAATTCAGCAAAGTAGATGGAAAAAAGTCTTCCCAAACTGCTTGTGGAGTTTTTAATACTGTTGATTTTACATATTTATGCTTCCAAGACTGTAACAGAGATGATCTTGAGGAAAGCTACAAGCTTCTTGATTGGGCTTAAAAAAATATTGCTGATTAGCAAAACTGAGAGCTAATATGTAAGAACACTTTCGTTTGTTGACATATCTAGAAACCTAAAAGTGAGAGGTCTATGTAATTGCCTTTGTTAGTCTTCCATAGGTGACTTCCTTGCAGCATTCAGAAGTGTTTGTAATGGCTGGATAACTCATCCACCTTTACAAAATAAAATAGGCTAGAAATGCATGGTCTTCAGGAATAAAAACATTACTCATTTCCATTTCTTTCTGTGTTAAATGCTGAGGAGTCTTTTTGACTGAAAAGGATCAGGAGTTTTGTGAGAAATTGATTGCTTTTGGTACATAATTAACTAATTGTATTACAGCTGCCAATTCTTGAGTGTCTGATTTATAAACTTATTTTAATTTCCCTTCGTCTGATTTTTAAGTACATCTGTCCTGAAAATTTGAAACCATTCTTGCCAGACTTTGTAAAATTTCTTCACTTAAACTGTTCTAATACTTTTCCTCTTGTGAAATAGTTTGAGGAGGGTATGTTTTCTTCAATTAATTTATAGAAAACACCATCTGAAGTGGAAGTTGAAAATGTTTATTTTTTATTTTAGATTTTTATCGTGAAAAATGGATTTATGTTCATAAGGAAAGTACTAGAGAAGTAAGTCCTGCATGCTGCATACTTTTGTTTTTTCCTCATGATACCTGTGCCGAAGCACCTAAAGGCAATGCTATTTTTTAAATTGTGGTTAAGTGTCTAACAGAAAATAAATTCCAGATGTTGAACCACTAGTCCTATTCCAGGAGCAAATGGTCTTGTTCTTACCCTAAATATGAGCATAAATTTGTTGCATAAATATAGTCAGTGAACGCTTATAGTTGTAAGCTCAGACTGCTGCGTGTCTTACAGGAACTTCCACCTTGTGCTGACATGAACATAGAACATGGTGGCCACAGGATAGCAGCAGCCATGTGGCCATGTAAAAATGGAGTAAAATATCAAGACATTCAGATGCCAGTGATTACAGATTCCAAGATTTGTACAAATTCAGAGGCCTTGCATCAAGTGAATAGTGCTTAGATACCTGCTAGTTGTAAATACAATTTCTGTGTTTTCATCTGTTCTACAGTAATTTTCAGTCCAGCTGCATTACATTTCTGGAGAACGTGATATGCATATACCTCAATTGCATGCCAGGCTGCTTTCCTGAATGCAAGCCTCCACAATTGTTTAGCTGCTTTTGCCAATTTTATCCTTGTTTCTTTCTGTTTAAAATGTGCTTATTCTTCCTCTTAGAGACATGGCTATTGTACTTTGGGAGAAGCTTTTAATCGCTTGGATTTTTCAAGCGCAGTTCAGGATATCAGAAGATTCAATTACGTGGTCAAAGTAAGTCTCATCTTTATGTGCATTTCAAAAATGCATTTAGTGATATATCTGCATAAATAAGTTTTGTGCTGAACAGCTGGTGGTTTGCAAATGCATAAATGTCCTGTTTTATATAATTATTTCCTACTGCATGAAATTATTGTGCTTTTCAATTATACTGAGTATTTTTTCTTTGAGAACTGCTTATATTACATTGTGAAAGTCTGTAGCTTGAAAAGGGTGGTAACAGACAGTACTCTGTTCTGATGTATTTACAGGCAAACAGAGATGGTGGTCTCTGATATTCTTTGGGGTGATGAACTCTCTTTAGAGACAGAATGATTCCTATACAACCAAAAATAGCAAAATGTAGTACATCTTAAAATATACTTAAAATAGCAATTTCCAAAATAGTTTGATGTGTAAATATTCAACAGCACTTGTTAAAGTGGTTGTGTGACTCATTGCACTCCTTTTGTTTGTGTAATATGTCTCTGACAAGATATGTAGGCATTTACCTCTAACTTTCATTAAAATTTACTTTTGGAAGACCAAAATGGAAGACTGAAAAAGCTGGGAAGTCTCAAGTTTTGAGTTGTCTTTCACACATAATGTCATAATATGAAGTGTATAGAAATAACTTTCATTTAATGTCATGGTTTTTCCTTCTATGGTTTAGAACTTTTTTAAAATAGTGTGTAAAGTGAGAATTAAATGCATGAAACCAGTAAGTGCTAGTCAATACTCCTATGTGCCTATTTCTAACAACTACCTATCCTTCAGACTAGGGAGCTGTGTGATGCCATGCCTTAACTTTGTAGGTGCCTAAGCAGCTGCACCCACAGTTGCCTGTTGCAGGAGCTCCCTGACTTTGGTGTCCTAGCTTTAGGTAGCAATGTGTCTGCCTCCTGTTTCTTGAAGGAGCTCGAAACATGAGGTGTCCTCAGGACTGCAGCTCAGCTCTGTGGTGTGGGTGCTCTCAAATGAAGTAGTGGCAGGACTGTGTCCAGATAGGAGGGACAAAAAACACTTAGTTGAATAAGCATTTCAGCACTGGTGTTAGGCCATGGTGTTAGGCAAGCACGTTCTGACCAGCCTTGTAAAGCTTGGCATCCAGGTTGGTGGTTGGGGTTGACTGCTAATTCTGAACTGGACAGGATATTGGGTATGAGATGGAGTTGGGGGGTGAGAAAACCTTTGGCTTTCCCTGTATGCTTTTTGCCACAAGCTTGAAGAAAAGCTGTGGAAATATTTTGTGTGTCTGTGTGTATATACATATATATATATTTTTTTCTGTTAAACCATATAGTAAATACTTATTCTAACCACACGATGAAGGCCTGTTCTTGCTGTAACTCTCCTTAGCCCCTCTGAAATGAGATTGTGCTGTTACTGTTTAAAAAAAAGCCACTGTTGGCATCAAGGTGATGATACATTGTGGAATTGCTATTTAAGGTGATTTTTCTTTTTTTTAAGTGAGCAAGCAAGCTACGCTTGAATACATCTGCAGTATTATGTTTTCCATCTTTTTAAGTGTTTGTCTTGCAATCTTAGTGTCTTGTTGATATTGCATGCAATAATTTACTTGTAATTCCAAAAATCCTTAAGAGATTCTAGCACAGAAGTTGCATAACTTGTCTTATTTTCTTGCCACAGTAGGAGTGGCACCACAACAGCAAATCAAAACAAGTATCAGTAAATGTGAAATAAGGTATAATGGAGGAAAAAAAAATCATGCTGGCATCATTAGGAGATGGTACTTGAACTCTGTTGGTTCAAAACCGCAGATTGTGAATATCAAATTACTATTACAAGTCAGTAATTTGGCTTTTTATGAGGTATTATATTTTTGGGTGAATATTTGCAAACAAAGGGATATTCAGAGGGAAGTGAAAGAACCAAAATCTGAGTGGGAGAAAGGGAGGTGAACTAACAAAACCAACAACCAAATTAAAACAGGTTTCTCATCCTGCGAAGGAGATGAGCAAGCAGGGGATCGAATAACATTGTATAGAACAGTGAGATTGGAGGGAAGAACAGTTCCAGGTTTTTCTGTGCTTCCTAGGAGGACAAAAAAAAAAAGGGCTAAGAGCAACCGTTAATCACCGACAAATGCATAAACCAAAAATCCATCTCAAACAACACAGTTGAGAAAGGTTGGTTGGCACATGGTCTACCACGTAGATGAAGGTAATACTTGCATAGTGTTTTGAAAATGTACATCACTTCACAGCTTAGTCATGAAATGCCAGTGGGAATGCTTAGTGTTGGCACTTGTTTCATTTCCTTAACTCGGTAGTTACATTTTCATGAGATACAATCGTAGTGCTGCAGGTGATTGTATGTAATGACTCTGTTTGTAATATGTTGTATGCAATGTCTGTGTTTGTGCATTAAGTCATCTTTTACTATTGCTCTAAATTTTAATTCTTTATCCTAGCTTTTGCAGTTAATTGCAAAATCCCAGTTAACTTCACTAAGTGGTGCAGCACAGAAGAACTACTTTAACATTTTGGACAAAATTGTGCGGAAGGGTAAGACCCAAGGTTTTGTAATCTGCTTGCTCAGATTTTATTGCTGTGATTAGGTATTTTCCTGTGGTGGTGGTGGAGTTATTAGTTGTCTTTTTATGTTTACATTGTTAGACAAATAACAGCATATTAGTGAAAGGTCTAATATTTCACATCCAATTTTAATGAACTGTTTTCTTTTGATTATTGAATCATGCCTGAAATAGATTTGTGAAGTCATGTGGCAACACAATTATATTCAGAAGCTATTGACTACTATTAATTTTGCTCCACAAAATATGAAAACTCTTAGATGAAACAACTGTAATAAGATTAATATGATTATTTTTCTGTTTGCATAATGTGCTAAAATGTAGTAGTACATAATTGCTTTTTGCATACAAAAGAACTATTATATAATAATGTTGACAAATTGTTTAGTCTGGTAACCACACTAAGTGGAGATACAATACTGTCAGCTTTGAGCAGAGAATCTCCTAAGTTGTTATTCAGCATTATGTTCATTAAATGCATAACACAACATAAATTTTGCTTGTGAAATTGTGTTAATTACGGATCTTGCACTTATGGAAGAGCATTAATGAATATCACTGTGGGGATTAAGGCAGTTCACACAGAGTGGTCCTGTTTAATTAGTTCACCTAAATAACGTTGATTAGCTTGGGTTAGCTGTATTAGAAATTGAAATTATGTTTTGTTTTATTTTCTAGTCCAGGAAGACCAATATAATCCACGCTTAATCAAAGATCTTCTACAGGATCTTAGTTCTACTCTCTGTACACTAATTAGGGGAGTAGGAAAATCTGTTCTGGTTGGGAACATCAATATTTGGATTTGCCGACTAGAAACTATCCTTGTGTGGCAACAACAGCTAAAAAACCTTCAGATGAACGAGGTGTGTTATTACTCTAGTAGCATAATTTAACAAGGAGAGAGAAGTGTATTAAAAACCAGTTTTTGATTTGTAAATGAGCAAAATTTCAAATACATCTAAAACATTGCTTGATTTTTTCATATTTTTGGAGAAGTAATATGGAATTAAAATTTGAATCAATTTTTTAATATTTTAACAGTCCTCTTGTAATGAGGGTTGCTACAGTGCCTATACTGCTATGTCTTTTCTGAGAGGTGTTTAAGATATAAGTTTATTACAAAAATTTCAAAATAAGTTTCTTTTACACTTTTCATCTCTATCAAAGTAAATGTTCGGTTACTAAGGAAATAGAAATCTGAAGAAAAAAGTAGATGTAGACCAGGAATATGCAAGTAAATGTAAGTAAACTATTCAACGCAGCAATTTTACAGCTTCATACGTTAGCCGAGTTGCTTTTTGTGGGGAGAAAAAAGTTGATGACTTCAGCATCTGGTCTTTAATCATACAACTTTCTTTAAAACATATGGTATGCATTGCTCCAGGCTGCTCTAGTGGAAACTTCTGAAGATAGGCAGAGATTTTTAAGGCTTCTAACTGACTGGGGTAGTCCTGGAAGAGGAAATGCTGCAAGATATTGCTTCCAGTAAAGTGATGAAGCTGTTTTATCTGTTTGCTTTCAGCTATGAAATTCTGAAATTATTCTTGCTGGGTATCCGAGTAGGACAGCTAATTTTGGAATAGAAAACAAGAATCATGAAACTCAATCTCAGTGATTTTTTTATATGCCAAACCACCACATGTACAGTTTTGAGGACTTATAGTTGCAGCATTTGTTTCGTTCCACTGTTAAATTCAGTCTGAGTTTTACATTAGTTGAAATAACTTGAGAGAAATCATCCATTTGTAATGCTCACATATGCTTGAACAGCAGGGTAATTCCAGAGGTGTTTTCAGGAGGTGTAGCCTGCGAGATTAACATCGGTTTACTTCATGAGCTGGAGCCTGCAAGGTAGAACACAGCAGCTGAACTGCTGTAAAAGACTGGGCAGCCCTTCAAGGAGGGCCGTGGTTCCCCACCAACATTGCAGGGCTGTGTGCTGCCTTGCCATGTAGACTCAAGCAGGGATTATCTTCAGTCTCCTTTGCACAGAAACTCATCCTTTAGGCTCAGGCATATGAGTTGTGCTGGGTGTTTGCCTCATTAACAAGAACTTTTAGAAAGGTGTGTGTTCCTTCTGGAAACCACTTCAGTACTCTGATCCATCACCCCTGCAGAAGTGCTGATTTGTCACATGTAACTGTCTTCAGATTTTATAGCTATCTTTCAGATTGAGAAATGATCCTACTTTATTCTATGACCTTGATAATACTTTCATTGTGTACTTGTACTGTTCAGTTCTATATTCTGTGCAATATACTTAAAATGATGCATACACTGTTTTGAATTAAAAATTGAGAAAATTGTTATCCTGTAAGTCATAATAAAAACCAAGAACTGATCATAGTGAAATAAGTTACAGTTAGGGTTTTGGCACATTTCTCTGAAAGTGGGGATGAAAATGTTTTAGTTCTTCAAACTGTTTTTTTGGTTTTCAAGAGAAGTTATTTCAAATTTTAAAGAAGAATTAGATATTTTTATCTTAGACTTTTTTATAGCACTAGGAAAGATGCAAGTTGCAGAGCTATATTTATTATATTCATTATCTCTCTTTATACCTGCAGTCATCTAATCTCTCAGCATCACTTACAGAAAAAGGCAGCCAAATAATCACATAATTGAAAGTAGTTATTACTCAGTGCTTTTGTACAAACTGAACTGACATGTAAGATACTTTTAAAGAAAAGTTCTTCTACCTTATCCTGGCAAGTTTGTCATGTCTTTTTTATTTTATTTTTTTAGCAAGTCAACAATGGCCTTACACTTAGTGATCTACCTCTGCATATGCTGAATAACATCTTGTACAGGTTCTCTGATGGCTGGGACATTATTACTTTAGGTCAAGTGACCCCAACTTTGTATATGCTCAGTGAAGACAGACAATTGTGGAAAAAACTCTGCCAGTATCATTTTGCTGAAAAACAGGTAATCAGTTTTATCACTTGTGTAAATCTGGTCATATCTGTTTTGTTTTTATACAAATAATGAAGTATGAAACCCCTTGTCTTTGAGATGAAAATGGGACAGAATGTGGCAACCTCCTTTTGTACGAAGAAATCCTGCAATGTATTAGCATAAATTTACACTTAGTGGCATGAGGTATTTTATAAATACAAACTTTATAAATCTTGTCCATGTGTTATGCTGGCTTAGAAGTAGCTGTTGTGCATCAGCTATACTGTATTTGCAAATGTGCTCAAGAAGTGTGTTAATTTTTTATTTTTGTGCTTCTGAAAAGGTAAGTACGTGTAAAAACTATGTTCTTTTGAACTGAAAGACCAAGCATTATTTAAAGCCTTAGTTACTACCTTAACAGAAAAAAATGCTAGTTGTAATATTTGATCATTTTTGTCATTCCAAAAGTTTTTAAAAGGGTAAAATGAATTATTACTCTAAACATTATTTTTGTTATATAGTTAAGCATTGACTATAATCAAAATAAAGATAGTGGAGTAGGATCAGCTGTGTATGGCCTATTTTTCTTGACAGATCTGCATTCCTTTATTTTTAGTTTTAGTTTAGCTTTTTCTGTCTGGATCTCTATAGCTGTTCTTCAGAGATGAATACTTGTCAGACTATTGATTTCAAAGAGTTCTGGTTATAAAACTTAAGTTTAACTGTCTGTTTTTCAGTCATTTGTTGGTTTGGCTAGATCTTTAACTATGTTAAAGGAAGGTATTTTTATATCCAGTTTTGCAGACATTTGATTCTATCAGAAAAAGGTCACATTGACTGGAAGCTGATGTACTTTGCACTTCAGAAGTATTATCCAATAAAGGAACAGTATGGAGACACGCTGCATTTCTGTCGACACTGTAGCATTCTGTTTTGGAAGGTAAGAACTTTGAAATAATTAGAAATTAGTGCTCAATCAGCTACTGATTATTTGAAAGGGAAAAATACTAAGGTATCATTCAGCTTTTTCATGTGAAATGTGATTGTACAACTAAAATGTAAGCTTAAATAATATATGAAACTTCCAAGTAAAACCAGTATTCCAGATTTGTTTAGCATATTTGTCTTTATACCTGATAACTTCAATATTTGGAATTACAAGGAATACTACCCTATTGAATGTGGTACGGTTCTTTGTCGTCTTGTCTCTAATATTGCACAGAGTTGTAAGGAACTCAGGTGAAACTAGCTGTTTTTAATAAATCCCTTTTCTAACGATGGCATGGCAATCAGTAGACATTTCTAATGAAAACATTCCTACCTCATGGGTATAAAATTGTATGTGTTTTATAGGCTGCTTCTGTCACATTAGAAGTTTGGAAGAATGTGTGAAACTTCTAAAATGCATTTTATGTTTATTTTGATGCTCTATGATGAAGCATATTCCATCTTGAAACTTTTTTTTCTGTAGGGTATTATCCCATTTAATATTCATGTAAACTCATAGGTCTGCTGTTTTGGTTGCACCATAATCTAGCTTTCTTGTCAGATTTATTTCAAACCTCAAAGACCGGATATGAGTAATGGCAAGTGGAAAATAAAACAAGAAAGGTTAGAGAATTCTTGAAAAAAAACCATCTTTCTGGTCACAGAAATGACTTGTTCTGCCTGATTTCTGTAGTTTTAAGTCCAAATGCATCAAGCCAGCAATGCCAAGGTGAGGCTTTTTTTTCTTTTTCATCTGAAAAACTAGAGTCTTCAGCAGGAAAAGCTAGCCTTCATGGAAATAGTGTGGTCCTTGCTTACATTAATTTATACTAGAACATCTTTGATATCACAGGAGCTCTTCCAGGTATCGGTGTATTTCTTAGCATTAAATTAATAGAAGGTAAAGCAGGTAGTTGGTTTCTGCTTCAGAAAGCCTGGGCACTTGCTGAAGAACTCATGTCAAGAATGACTAAGAGCTGTTCAGCCTTATAAAATGTTGTCTATTACTCAGGGTAAGTTTTTTCCTCTTGGAAAACAGTATTTGAAAGGTAAGCACACAGTTTGCATGCTGGGGGTGAGCAAGAGTTCCTCATATGTGGGCCTTGTGTGCTAAGGCTTTGCTGTATAAAGGAATAAGGCCTTTTGCAGTGCTTTTTCTCTCATCCTGGTCTTGCCATAATTCTGATAGTATGGCAGTTGCAGTATAAGGAATAATTAAATATTTTTTGAATGCAGGAGGATGGGGCCAAACTCTTCTCGGTGGTGGCCAGTGACAGAACAAGGGGTAATGGGTATAAATTGAAACACAAAGTTCCATCTCCATGTGAGGAAGAAGCTCTTTCCTGTGAGGGTGACAGAGCCCTGGCACAGGCTGCCCAGAGAGGCTGTGCAGGCTCCTTCTCTGGAGATCTTCCAAACCCGCCTGGCTGCCACCCTGTGCTCTGGGTGTCCCTGCTGGAGCAGGGGGGTTGGACTAGATGATCCCTAGAGGTCCCTTCCAAGCTCAGCCATCCTGTGATTCTGCGTTCAACATGTCAGTGGCCCGGAGGAGGCACCAGAGTGCACTCTAACCAAGCCTGTGGGTAGCGCTGCCTTGGAGGGAGTATTGGCTACCCTTGAGGGCCTGGCTGCAAGGGAGAAGGCTCTAGACAGGCTGGCAGACTGGGTTGGTGGGAACTGCACAAATGAGGGTAAATCCAAAGTCCTGCACTTGGTAAGGAAGAGTTGCAGGCAGCTCAGGCCTGGGAGCAGCTCTGCTGAAGAGGCCCGGAGCGTGTGGCCTGGAGTGGAGAAAACCAGGGGCATCCTGGAATGTATCAGCGGTATCGGAGCCAGCAGGCTGGGAGAAGCGGTTATCCTCCTTCACTTGGCTCTCATTTGGCTGCCTCTGGAGGGCCACGGCCGGGTCTGGGCTCCCCACTGCGAGCAAGACTTTCAACTGGAGTAAGTTCAGGGGAGGGCAAAATGGCCGGGGAGGCCGCAGCACTTGCCTTGTGAGGAGAGCTAGAGAGGAGACGGCGCAGGGCAGCAAGGAGGCTGAGGTGGCGTCAGGCCGCTTGCAGGTGTGCTGGACAGGGAGACAAGAGGCGACAGACGAAAACTGAAGAAGTTCAGATAAGGGATGAGGGAAACATTTCTGACCATCAGGACAGGCCGTCAAGGGAACCCTGTGATGAGGGAGGCAGTGCAGGCTCTGTTGGCCAAGGTTTTCGAGAGCTCATGGATGCGCTCTGAGCAGCACGGGCTGATCTCGTCGCTGGCCCTGCTTTGAGCGGAAGGCTGGACTAGACACCTTCAGAGGGCCCTTCCAGACGGGTTTTCCTGTGAGTCTACGGTGCCAGGTCTCAGAACCTAAATGGTATCTTGGTTTTAAAGCAAGTATTTGCCCAGAGTGAAATAGACTGTGCTAGGGGATACTGATTTTTGGACCAGCTGGCTCACTGATCGGCAGAGGTGCTAAAAGAGCCGTCAAAGGTCTGAAAAACAGTTCCTCTGGGTACCCTGGCAGGGCAGTGTAAGGCAGTGCTAGTCACACTGAGCTCTTGGAAGGAAAAAAAATTAGTTCTGCTTTTCCAGTTATCTAAATATATCTATATGTATCTATATCCTCTCAAGCTTTTTAATCATGAGAAATAGCACAGGGGACTTCATCAATTCTAGTAAAATTCCATGCTAAGTGAAAATACCTGCCTTAAACGGAAGGAAGTGCATCAGACTTTGGCTGTCCTTATGAGCTTCAGTAGTGTATTTGATTAAACATTATTAAAGGCAATGAGTGGTGGACATGATTGTATGTGTGTGTAATGTAGGCACTGGTTCTCTGCTGAAGCTTTTTTCTTCTGTCCAGTGGTATTTTAAGGAATCTAAAAAAACTTAAACTTCAGTGAGAAATCACAGATACTTTACAGGGAAAAGTAACAAGTATCTAAATCTTGTTGGCTGGCTGTTTTTTTTTCAAGTGTATTCAAAAACAGGGATTGCACTTGCTTTTATTCCTGCTAAAGTACAAAGCAAAACATGAGAGAAACAGAGGAAAAAAAGTACTTAAGTGATCACGGCATGGGAGACTAACGGAGGTTAGAATCATAGAATCATTAATTACTTTTAATTTAAGGCCAAGCGGGAACATAACTGTTCTCCATGAATTCTTCACAGACAGGGAAGGGATGACGAAATGTGTGACTACAGAGAGGAATTATTTAAGATGAGGGATATTCTGCTTGCAAGTAGGTTGTATAAACTACCTGTGGGCAGACTTGTGCTGAGAATTAAGGGTTTCTGAGAATCAAAGCAGCAAGGTCCTGGAACAGCCACAAAGCACAGGCCTTGCTCATTATAAGGAGAATTTTCATTGTTTATGAAACAGATAATATGATGTAGCTGCCAGTGATGAGAGAGGGCTAGATTCGATGACCCAAGAAATCCTTTCAGTTCTGCATTCTGTGTCCTTTTAAAGACAGACTCGCAGAAAAAGAGAATGAATTGGCTAACAGCTGAAGTAGGGAAATGATTTTTCACTTTTCAGTATGTTATAGTAATCCTGTAATCTTGTTAAAAGTTATACCAAAACTCTTCCGATCTTTAAACAAGCAACATTTGAGGCGTTTCTGTGGACTGTGTTTTAAACCTCTGACCACAGTAATACTAAATAAAGTAAAAGGGAGATTCCTAAATTCATCCTAGGAACTACAGCGATAAATCAACTAGCTTGTATCCTTCTGTATTAAAGAAGGAGTGACTATAAGCAGAACTCTCCATATCAGATGACCTTTATTTTTGAGAAGAGATTAAGGGATTTGTGCACACTGAAAGTGAGCCAAATATATAATTTATTAGTAATGTAAAAAGAACGAGATCTAATGTTAACTGATGATGCTGGTTTATATGATGCTTTTCCTAACTCTTCTGTTCCACTAGGCAGCAGTACTTTTTTCTTCTGTTTTTCGTAGTTGGCTAGCTGAATAATACATCTGTTACCTGAGATGGACATAGAAAATAGCTGCAATGTCTTTTCTTTCAAGATCCAGGGTTTTACGTAATGGGATAATTGTTTAACATATGTGATATGGTCCACACTTGGTTTTAGTCTTACCAGAGTTGGTGATGATTTTGGTTTTCCAGCTGACTAGTTTGCTGCAAAAAGTATTTTACACCAAATGTTTTGTAAAAGACTTGTTCCAAGTGGCACAGTTGAACAAACCTTAACTTTCCTTCTTTTGCTTTATGGCTCTCCTTCCTGCTTCCTCCTTCATGATCTCAAAGGACTACCATCTTGCTTTGTTACTCAAGGTATTTCATGTGTGTCTCCTCTCTGCTTTCACTGCTGATTGTCCTGTAATGTCAGGGTGAACAAGCTGTTCACTTCTAATTGCCGAGGCATTTTGTTCATATCAGTTTAGCAGCAGGAATAGTTTGTTCCTCGTAACCCAATCAGATAAGATAGTGATGAATTTCCATCGTAGTTTTTCTTCATCTTTTTGTTGTTATTGAAGTATTTCCCTTTAATGCTGTTCAATCTAGGGACCATAATTCAACTTCTTATGAAAACAGGTGCAGGTGTCAGTGAAATTAGATTCACAAAGGAAGAGCTTTCCCTGTACGGAGCATTTGAAACCGTTTCTGTGTTCTCTGATGTATTTAATTTAGCACTTAAATCTGAAAACAATAACATGAATGTCAAAGAGCTTTCTTTATGCAGGGGTAATAAAATGAATTTTACTGCACTTGGAATACTTAAATCATGCTTAGATTTATGAATGATTAGCTCTGAAAAGAATTCCAAACAAACTACATATGGCTAGGGGAGGGATAGGGAGAGTTGGGGGGCAGTTACAACATTTTCTTAATGAGGAGTTTATATGAATAACTGCCCAGTAAAGGATTGTAGCTCCAGAGTTGTGATGGGAACTTCATTTGCAGTTAGGATAATTTGAGAAGGAAAACAATTTGTCAACAAATACTTTTCATGGTGAATTTTTTTTGTTAATTAAAACAAATTCTGTTTTTAGTTTTAAGTAGATTTATTGAAATTAATGATTTGCGCATAAAGAGCAGTTTTAAATTTAGCAAAACTTTTCCTTGAAGGAAGAACACTTGAGGCTGCATGATTTCTCTTTATTTTTAGTGGAACTTTCAATTCACATCAGTTTTCTTCCCATTGAATTGTTCTTTCCATTTGTTTAGAAAAGAAACTGATCTTACTGAGCTTTTTTGTCAGATCTGTACTTCCTGACTGAGCAGTTTTCAGAAGTGCTCTGTGATGTGCAGAATAAAGCACACAGCATGTTACAGAATAAAGCTGAAGTGTACATTTACAGTTATGAGTATAAATAAGCAGTAAAGGGTGAGTGGAAACCCCAGCTTTTTTCCCAGGATCCCAACTCTGCTGTTTTCCCTGGGAACTAGAAATGAAACCCATGGCAATGGGGAGAAGATGGTAGCCCAGCACCTCTGAGAGCATGTTTTTCTGCCACTGAATCTCTCCCTTGCAAATATCATTACAAGGTGAAGGTGGTGGTCAGCACTTCTGGTATTCTGGGGTCTTTTGCTTTTTCTTTCTTCTATCTATATTGTGTAGGCAGCACCACTTGGCACCTGATTTGTCTGGAGCTGCCCTTTTTTTCAATGGTGGTTTTACCTGTTTGTCATTAACACCTGATTCTTAGGTGATAATCTTAGGTGGGAGGATTAGGAATTTGGATTGCATGACACTTTCATATTGTCATCTATAGGCTAATGAAAAGCGCACAGTATAACTGTAGAATAAGAATTCCCCTTTGAAAAGCTGAACAGTATCTAGAATACAAGT
Organism: Nothocercus julius; assembly: GCA_013398735.1. Lineage (NCBI taxonomy): Eukaryota > Metazoa > Chordata > Aves > Tinamiformes > Tinamidae > Nothocercus > Nothocercus julius. The sequence continues at coordinate 514,224 of VZSV01000073.1, forward strand.
TTCAGCTAATGTGTTGCAAAGAGATTGGAAGGGAGTGAGGCACCTTCATAGGATCTCCCTCACCTGAGTTTCAAAGTCAGAAAAGTTCCACTTCTAGGTTCTTTCCTTCTATTAACTGAATGTAATTGCACACAATTTCCTCTCACAGGGAAGCAAAAGAAATGAAGACTGCAGTGGTCTGTGATCTATTTAGTGTTCTTATTCTAGCCTTTTTTTTTTTTTCCCCCCCATGTGATAAATTAGTTCATCAGCACTGGTAGGAAGAGAGAGAAGCCCCTTAATCTATGAAGGACAGTTTGAGCTTTATTACATTGAAAATAATATTGTTCAAGACACTCAACAAGACACTCAACTTCTCCAGTGAACTGTCGGGGACCTTCTCTTAACTGTAGCGTTTCCTTCCAGTAGAGGAGTCCAAAAACGTATAACTTTCCATTATAAGATGAGCTTGATGAATAATCATGCTCTTGTGCTGAGTTCAAGTTTCTGTAATATTAAAGTAAGTGCTGCAGGCTTGATTTGTATTGTCCAAGCCTTTTTATTTGAGTTCTCCAGCTGAAATCCTTACCAAACACTGACCCTTCCGTGCCCTGTGGAAGGCGGATGAAGGCTCTGTGGGAGGGGTGCCTGGCCCAGGCTGGCTACGTGTACGTTCAGGGTACAGACTCTTTAAAATATAGTCACAAAAAAGAGCAAAAACTTGCTTCTTTGACAGCTTCTTTCATAAGTCTAAGAAGCTACGTGAAATTTTGAGACAATTGGCACAAAGGGTTTTGCCTACAAAGCTTTCCACATTATATATATTGAGCTAATTTTGTCTTGACTGCTTCTTGTTGGTGGCACGGTGCAGTAGAAGAGCTGCTTCTCACTGCTGCTTCACACCAAGTTCTGAGAGGACAGAAATAGGACTGCCACTTTTTGCAAGTGGGTCGTGCTGCTGTTTACGATTTTCTCATTGCAATGGATTACAGTCCTGAAGTTATTAATGTTATTAATGTGTTCCCTGCACTGTTAATGGAATAAGGAGAGTAGAACAAAAGGTGAATTTTGTATTCTCTATCTGATGGCATTAGCTTTACAGAGACTGCCTTCCTGAGGATGTTGCTACATCTGTAATAAACGGAAAGGAATTTTACTGTGAGGAATAAGACAGATGAATTAATGCTCCTACTGCACTCATTTTTACAGACTTCACCTCCCAACAGATGAATTAATGCTCCTACTGCACTCATTTTTACAGACTTCACCTCCCAATAATCTCTTGCTAAACAAGACCTTTGCTAAAAAGATGCTAGTCTGCCTCCTGTCAGTGACAGTGACTGGAGGCAGTTCCTTCCTCTGCACATCCTGTCAGTGCCATCCTAGCTCCCTTGGCTACAAACTGCTGCCCGAAGGCAGGAGATCCATCTGGCCAAGGGGTGGAGGGAAAGAGGGCGGGAAGATGTTGGTCGGGAGCCCAGCAAAGGCGGCGGCCATCTCCTGTTGTGGACTTGAAAGAGGCTGCTTGGAGGGGTCTGCTGCCTTTGGGGCTGAAGGACAGAGCAAGTGCATTTGGGGTTTGTACTGGGCAAAGTCAGTTCAGGTTCAACAAGGCATTTGCTCCAAGACACCTATTTCTTAACTGTTCTAGATGAGACTTTTGTAGAAAATGGACCCTTGCAGTCTGAAGGTCGTGTTGTGAGACAGCCTCAGATGGCAAGAAAATCATCAGCTTCCCCTGCCTACAAAACATCTTCAATGAGAGCTCTTGGGCAGGGGGGAAAAAAAATCATATCTTGACCCATTAGTTTTTGAGAAATTTCGTTTAGTAGAGGAGGGTGGGCTTATTAGTTTGCCTGTAGTGGCTGTACTTGCATGTACCTGTATGTGATCTCTTTTGTTTTAATGGGGAGCGGGACAGGAAGGAGTGTGGCTGTAAAAAGGGAACTTAAACTTTTTCTCTTTCATCTTGTAGGACACAGGACACCCCTGCACAGCCAGTGATCCCAACACCTGTCTCATGCCCGTGTCTCCTCAGCATTTCATTGATCTCTTCAAGTTTTGAGAAGTCCGGTAGCTGTGTTCCTGTGTTTGTGGCTGTTTTTGTGAAGAGTCAGGCAGGATACGTTATGCTTTTTGTGCAATATATTAAGTGTTATGTTTTGTTGTGGTTTAAAGTTATGTTGAGATATTGTTGGACAGGCTTATTCTGTGTGGATCTTGCTCAGAAAAGAGCTGAGGGAGAGGGACATGTACTAAAGCAAAACAAAACATTGCTAGGAAATATCTGCAGTGGATGGTTTGAGTCCAAGGAAGACTATTTTAATCTCGACTTGAAATCCATTCTTTCACTGCCTTAATAGCTGGTTAAAACTATGTGGAAGAGTTCAGCTATTCTTACAGGGACCAAAGGAATTTTCTGTTAGTCCTTTCTTCTTTCTTTAAGCCACTGTTTTCAAAGCACTTCCATATAATTTGTACCATTATGAAGACTAGGCTGGTATTGTCTTGGACTCATAATGTATCAGTTACCAAGGCGGCACTAATCATTGTGATCTAGTGAATAAATATAGCTGTGGTTATCTGTTGTTGAACCTATAAATGAAGGAAGCCAATATTTGTACATACATTATGCAAAAATATTTATTTTTCTTATAAGGACTTTATTAAATGACATATAACCTATTGCAGCACATCCTATATAACCCAAGGGACAGGCATGGGGCTGCTGCAAAATAATGGATTTTTCTGACAGTAGCAAAGCCTTGATTTATACTCTGTCTAGTGTTGAACTAAAGCATCTCCTAAATAGGAGATGTTACTGAAATTTAACCAAAATTGAGTTGCTTGTTTCTAGGCTGGTACAGTGGCAATACATTAATGCTGCCAAGGGATATTCTAACCTGACAAGTCTTTATGAGCTTTGGGAAACCCCAGAAGTCAGTCTGAGCTGAAGTACCCTGAGCTGGATAATCAGATAATAAATTCTCTAGGGAGCTGTTTTCTATCCTGTAAAATGAGAGTAATTGTTAGGCTTAGGCAGATTTAGGAAAAAAAATGTGGAGTTTGGATTTTTGTCAATGAAATTTAATATTGTAATTTACAGAAAAAATAAATAATGCGCTATATTCTGCACTGCCTTGTTTTGAATCTAGTTTTGTATACAGTGTAATAAATCATGTTTTTATTACTCCTAGAAATGTCTCTTGCATAGAGATGAATCCGCTTGAATTTTGTACCACGGTCTTTTTCTGTAACCCATTCTTTGCAGTGGCTACCAGGGACAAAAACGCAAGTAGCCTGAGTGACCCTGCTTTCCCCTAAATTGTTTTATTTACAGGTCAGCTATTCTGTTTAAAAAAAAAGAACCCAATAGGCTGTAAAGGATGAAGAATCCTCAAAGAAACGTTAAGTTGAAGTGTCTGCTGTCCCTGCTATGCAAGCTTGACCTGAAGCAGAGGACGAGGGCAGGGGCTACCTGGTCTCCTGTGTGTGCGGAGCCAGGACCCTGGTTCTCATGCTGCTTCACTCACGTTGCTGCTGGCCTCCCCACCTCAGCTGCAGCTGCTCAAATTCAGCTGCACTAACCTGTGTAGGGTTAGTGGCCCTTATTTAACAGTGGTCTGTACCCCTGTTTCATTTATCCTGTGGCTGCAAACTTGTTTTTCTGTGATTCTAGGTAACCTTGTCACTAGCTTGTGATGACTGGCCATTTCTTTAACATTTCTAAGTTTTGCTGCCCTCATGAATCTTCCTGTAAGTGCCTTTGGGGATGACTCTGCAGTTGCCTTAGGCAGAAGAGCCTTAAGGGAATGCTGTGAGCTCAGCACAGAGCAATGGTTATTCCTGAGCTGAGCTGTGTGCCCCTTGTGCTCACCCAGAGCCCAGGCCCCCCTCTGCGAGCTCTTGGGGAAGCACCAGGACCTGAAACGCTGCCCCGCTGGGCCTGGACCAGTGCAGGCACAAAGTAATGTGAGAATCTTAAGTTAGGAGAGAAAGGACTCACTTTTAATGGCTTCTAAGAAATAAAAAGTTTGGAATGCCAGTGGTTGCAGTTAGCAACTTTTAGGTATCTTATAAACGGAAAATTATAAGAGTCTTCCTTTCACATCCCATGTTGCTGCTGAGCTCCCCCTTAGCAGGGTGGAGATGGAGGCTGGAGTTTCTGTTTTGGTGGGGGTCCTTAAGAGCAGTGAAAACATCCACCTCCTCGGAGAGGGATTTTAGTGCCCTGCTCCAAAGAACTTTCCCAGGCAGATGGCTTTTTGAAGCTGCTCTCCCTGGAAAGGGAGAGGTGAGCAATGCATGCATCCTACAAGCAGCAGTTCACTCCTGGGCTTATATTTAATTAAAAAACAAAAAGGCTTCAAGGGCAGGATCGCAGTGTTGTGAGCAGCGTTGCATGGTTTCCCATGGTTTCAGTGCTCAGCAAGGCTGAGCTTTGGGAGTTGTAGCCCAGTGCCATTAGGTATGCAGAGAGGAGTTTCCTTAGCCTGGGCAAATAGTGTAGAGCTTGATTAAAAGTGATTACATGGTGTGAATTTATCAGCTGCATGACAAGACCCATTTTAATTGTGTCCCCTAAGCAAAAGGCTAAGGGAGTGATTGTGATCAATAGTTCCCCCCTTAATAAGGTAGAAGGAGGAGAGGATTTCAGCTTTGAGATAATGATCTTGTTAATACCTCACCTGTAATAAAGAACATGTTTTGACAACCTGCATTAATCTCGTTGCCCTTTGCAAACTTACTCATATAACTTTAAGTGCTGTAAGTGATCAGGATGCTAAGTTAATAAGCCCTAAAGTGAAGCCTTAACCAGCTGCCGGCCCCTCTGTTCTCCCGCAATGCTGGGTGCTGGTACCACCTGCAGAGGGCAGTTTCCTGCAGGCACAACCTTGCCACCTTTCTCCCGGCTTTTGGTTGCTCCATGGCTTTTGTCCAGAGACCTGGATCTGTCGTGTGTGTGTGTGTGTGTGTGTCTGTATGTTCATAGCAAAGATACCTCAGCAGCACCACTGGGGGAGCCTGCCCTCCGCACACAGCAGCATCGCAGAGTTGTGGCCTGGGCTCCAGGTGCTGCTGCAGGTACGTGGGCAGTGCTAGAGGCACCCAGTGAATTTGAGCCAAATAAAAATAGATTTTGGGGGTGGAGTGTGGGGGGAAACAACTTGCAGAGATCCTGTCTTCCTCAGTCTTTGCTGATGAAGATACTGCATGTGTATCTATAGTGATTAAGCGTTCCCCGTGGGGGGAAGAATGAAGTGGTGGGCGGCAGGGTCACCCACCTCAGACCTTCAGCCTGGTCTGGGCAGAGCTCCCAGCTGAGTGGCAGCACCCAGAGAGGGCCCTGGTGTCCAGCCCTCCCTCCCTCTCCTGCCCCCCAATAAGGGGGCCAGCCAAAGACAGGGTTTTTTGCCTCTCTGTGCCAAGCATCAGGGTAAACCCAGACTCTTAATATCCAGCTAAGACCACAACTTCAAATCACAAATACTCCTATAATAGCAAATGGGAAACACTGTTAAATTACAGTTCAGGATAGTGAACTTCAGCTAGTTTTGTTCTCTCTTTATAACCCTTTCTGTGCATTCAGCTGCAGGGCTCAGGGCTGAGTGCAACTTAAGTCCTTGCTCCTACAACATTCAGTAGGACAGAGATGACTTTTTATGCTTAAAGGCTGCACCCAGAGACCTGAAAGACTCATCGGACCCATCGCTTCCAAACAAATCTGAGGTGAGAGAGCCCCCACAGCTGGTTCCTTCCCTTCCAGGTGCCACGGTCTGGCCTCTGTGTTTTATAGACATTCGGTGCTCATGCTCAGCCAACAAGTCCGTTTCCATCTGGTTGGTTTGTGGGTACATCCCTGTACAAATGTGAATAAAATATGTTCAGTTTTGTATTTGTTGCACTTTGCAGGCAGTTGATCATTGTGCCTTCAGCTGAGGAAGTCCTTCTGACCATTTCCAAGGCGTACACAGCCACTACTTAATTCTGAATTTACCTAAGGCTAGAAGCATTATTTAACTTTCATATACTCTTTCCACCTGGCTGCTCTCCATTCTATACTATGAAAGCCTAAGCAGTAAGGGAAGAATAATTCATTTGCTCAAGTCAGTTGTCCTTCCCCGCTATGCTTAGATTATAGGAAAATATTTGCATGCTTGAGGCACTTCTCCCCGCTTCAGTCGCCCTTATTCCCTCAGACATAGCACAGCTATTTATAGACCTTATTAGAGACTTTCAAAGTTGTAAACCTGCAGTCCCCTTCTTAGCATGACAATATCCTTTTAGAACTTTGCTATTTATGACAGAAGTACTTTTAAAAGCCACTAAAAGTAAACATCCTTTAATATCATGCAGCCCTTCTTCAGATACATGCTCTAGCCCGTGGCCATGCCCTATTTCCTTACTGAGCGCTTTGGTGCGTGGCCTGATCCTTGATTTTCTGCAGCCCTTCTCCTCCTCTTACCCTACGCACAGAGCTTAAACATTCCCTGGGCGAAAGCAGGCAGCACATTCAACAGGTTGTTGCCGTGTGGGGAGCCACACGGCAGCAGATGAACACGGACCCCTTGAGGGAGAGGTCTGTGACTTTGGCCCTGTTAAAGCCCCGCGACGCCTTCAACTCACTGCACGTTTGTCTTCAAGCCCCCGGAACAGCGGACGCCAGGGCCCCTGCTCCACACAGCGCTGCACAAGAGGCTCTTCCACAGGCACCTTTTGAAGATCTGTCCCCAGTTGTCCATCTGCAAAGACTCCTCCTTCAGTTTCCCATTGCTCAACATGGTATCGGGAAGCAGGAGGGGGAGCCCAGGCACACAGAGCGCTCTGATCACAGTCTCTTCCTTTCCAAAATGGGCAAGTTCCCAGTAATGCTTCAAAATAAATAATAAATAAATAAATTTGCAAGTAGAGGGAAAAAAATAATGAAAAAAATCCAACATCCAGTGTGTCATTCATCCAACAAAAGGGATGAAAAACATACACATGCACACACAAAACCACAAAACAAGAATTGTGCCACTGACAGGGAAATCACCAAAGCCAAAAATTAATGACAAATGAACCGCTGGGAGGGTTTACTTGGTTAAAGAGATAAAACAGGCTGAATAAAAAGATACCCCAGAAACAGTGATGGCGAAGAGAAACTCAGAGTATTTGAGAGCTGAAAATTAAAGTGGAGAAGGAGAATTTGGCTTGCATCTTTCTTGGATAGTTAGAAAATCCAGGTCATACCTGAGAGGAAACCAGAAGAACAACTGAAAGCCAATTCATATGTTCAATACATGAGTATGAGGGGGCTTTAAACTGTCTCAAGATGAGGAAAACAAAACTGCAAGCAAGACCGTAAAACCAGGTGTCTCAAGGAAGAGAGGAAAGGACATTCTGAATCTTAGAGAGCTCAGAGACCTGAGAAGAGAGCAAAGAGAGACAGCTCAAAGTCCAGTACTTGAAGCAGATGACCAGGACCTTTTTAGTTCAAATAAACCAGCAGTTTGATCCTACTACCACCACCTAATTTTTTGCAGGATGCTGCTGAATATACCCCTTCTTTTCAGCCTCTGTTGTTCAGAGCTCATACTCTACATCTGCACCTGCACTTACCTCACTTTGGACCAAGTAAGTCTATAATTTACCAGTGTAGTACAGATGGGGTCTGGAAACGTGCCCGTCCCGATCACCCGCTCTGCACCAGCTGTAAAGGCATCGGTATCCCCAAAGCGCTATCCAAAACCGGTGTTCTGGATGTGTGCACTCCTGGTCCTCCCAACTGGTCATCACAGCAAACAGGCCCGTTCTGGAGTGCGCAACTGGGGGCCAAAAAAGCCTAGAGAACAAGCCAACAGTGAGTTGTGTGCCTTCGTTCGGGCCGCGACGCGCAGGAAGGGCAGCACCGGGCAAGCAACCGCACAGCCTCACACAGCCTACTTGGTGAACATTCTTCAGCTTGTTTTAATGTAAAGATCCAAAGATGCTTTTTTTGGTCCCCCCAGTAACGGTTCAGGAGAATTTCCTAGCTGGTACCAACGTACTGTTGGCGGTGGCAAGAAAGCACAAACGCCGACGGGGCCTGAACCCCAGCACAACTCCCAGAGCGGCCTGAGACCACACGAAGCGCAGAACTTCCATAGCTGTTGGACTCCAAAGGTTAGTTACACCATGGCTTAGAAATAAAAAAAGGATGTGTCAGTCTCAGATTTTCAAAAGACACTGTGACGTCTTACTGCATCGGCTGTATGCAGGACTTGGGGCAGTCTTGGAAATCTTCTTGTGTTCATCAAACAATAGTTTACTTCCTAATGGGAAACGATGCTTGATTTGTTTTCCTTTGTTTGTCCTGTCAAATGCAGCTTGCCAGGTTTCTGCCCCACGTTCCAAGGAGAAGCTGTTTACAGGCATTAAACTGAATGCAAGGCTGTCTAAAAAGGTGGCAGCCATGACAGAAACAACAAAACGCGAGGTCTTCGTGGGAGCAGGGAAGAGGGATTTCGTCTCCTATCATCACACGGCAATCTCAATACAACTAGACAGCAAAGAAGCCCACGATTATTTTCACCTATAGACAAACTAGTTCTAGGAAATAGGGTCTTGCAATTTTTTTTTTTTCTGCAAAGGGCTATACCTTTTACAACAAAAAACCTGTATCCAGAATATGTTGTTAAGCCTTCACTGGTGTTACGTGAGTCTCCAGAGGTTAAAATTCGAGGTGTCAGACAAACTTTTACCAAGTTGCTAGCAAGCTGAAAAGAATCCAGTAGCTATCCTGCGTCATTTACTAAGCACTGGGCACAAACTGGGAGATTTTTTTTTCTCCAAATGCAGAAACAAATACTATATTTTTCCAAGATCACTGTCAGAAGTTTGTAAATACCCTATGAGAAGCTATTACCTCCTTACACTTGGTTTACTATTATATATTTTCATATTATTCCCTGTTA
>VZSV01000073.1:523373-548541 GCA_013398735.1 Nothocercus julius
ACTTTGGAATTTTGGTTTTCCTCTTCGATTCCCCCATCCTTCAGGGTACAGAGCAAGCGAGAAGTTTTTAACAAACAGACACCTAATGATCGAAGCCTTCGCAAACTTCATCGCTGGTGACCAAGCCTTTTAGGAAAGTCATCGTCGTCTTCACAGCTCTGGTTTCCTTTCCTAGATGTCCGCGTGTCAGCATCCAGCTAGCACACATCCAGGGGGAAAAACAAAAATACATGAAGGATGATCTAGAAATACATAAGGCAACAGCACGTAAGGGCTGTGGGCCGACCCGCGGCCGGCCCTGGGAGGCTCCCACTGCACGGAGGCTCCGGGCACGCGCGTCCCTGCACCTGCCCTGCCGCGAGAGAGGAGAGGAGCCGCTCTGCCCGAGCTCCCCTGACGGTATTTTTTTTTTTTTTTAAAGTGTTTAAACAAACAGATACAGTAAAATAAAATATTTGCAGTTTTTCAGAAGCAAGAAATTCCTCCCTAGTGCACCCTCGGGTGGCTGCACACCACGATCTGCCGGGCGCAGACCGCCCGGGCTCCCTTCTGCGGTGGCAGAGGGACAGGTCCTCGCAGGCAGAAACACTTCGCACGAGAGCGCCAGAATCAAAAAACAAAACTGAAGGGGAGGCATTCCAGTTCAAACTAAATCTTTATTCATATGGAAAATACTATTTTTTTTTTGCAAATTATGCTAATAAATAAAAATACCCAGAGAGAACTTTTGCTTAAAGTTAAGTGACTAGTTACAGCCACATGAAGCTTGTAATTCCCATTAAAACAATGCCAACAATCATGCAGATTGGCTACGAGAAAGCAATATAAACTATATTTTATTTTGTGCAATCTTATTATACAATCTTAATGCTATCTTCTTCTAAACCATTTCACAAAGATTGAAATGCAATTTCAAAACAAATATTAAGGGACATATTTTACACTTATTCCACATATGGAGTTGTGTATAGTTAAGCCCATAAACGTAATTAAGCATTTAAAGAAGGTAAAAGAAAAGCAGACCCCATTCTGAAATTTCAGACAAACAGGCTTATGAACACAGGAGAAAGCTCACACCAGTGAGCTCTCGAAAGACAAATACATTACCAAAGCATAACAATAAATTATATTAAATTTAACAATGTTCATCTTTAAAACGGTTCCTTCTGAGGAAACAGCACTTAAAAAGCACACCCAAACTCACATCGCTAAGAGTCAGACCTCATGTATATGTTTCCCAATTTCCCACTTGGATGCCATTTTGCTTTATAACAGGCTTCAGCTTCGTAAGCGTATTCTTTATCATAAATTTAAAAACAAATTGAAAAATTCTGCAGTTGAGCTGTGCATGAAACACATCATCAAGGTGAGAAACAGGCACTTGACAGTATAATGTGCAAGGCAAAACCTGTACTGGTCACAGTATAAATAGTTACTTCAGGAGGGAAACTAAAAGTTCTCAGCCCGTCTTTGAGCGTAAAATATTGAGGGCTGCTGGTAGATCTTTTTCCAGCACCCAAGCTATACACCTGCTCCTGCCTTAGAGGGCTTCCATAAGCTATAAAATGCTGCATACCTCCCCCAGGAACACGAATTCTTTTCTACAATTAACCTCAGCATACGTACTTGCCAAAGACGAACATGGAGTTTCGCTAGCGACAAAATGATGCAGGATAAATGCTAACCCTTTCTCCTCTAGAAGTATCTTTTGAAACTACAATTTGCAATGCCAATTTTAGAAAAGCTTTTGTCAGCTTCAAGATCCTGGTTTCTAGCACAAAACGCTGGTCATCTTTCATCTAACATAAAAACAATGTCTTTAATAGCCTACAAGCAACAACAGGTAAACACCAGCACCACCACCACCACCTTGCTACAGCTTCCCTCCAAGCACAGCCAGAAAGGAAAGCCCAAGGAACAGCTATGGAGAAACTGCCAGTCGAAAGGCATACGTGGATCTGGAGAGGGGAGAGAGCTGAGAAAGGAACAGAGTGGTAGTAACAGAAACAAGCTGCAGGCTTAGAAGAAAATCGCATGCATCCCTTTTCATTAGCATAATCTTCTTGTAAAAATAACTTTACAAGATGTCCATTACATATAAAGATATCTGCTTTCTTGTAAAAATGTTGATTTAATCCAAAATGCTAATTTGATCTTCCTATAGTCCTAGCCATATTGCTAAGCAGCCAGCAAGTTTCAGTTCCGTTTTACCAGTTTAACCATCAGGAGAGAAAGGTTCTAGTGCTCACTGGGCAGTGGCTGAGCTTCTCCCACGAGTGTTAAACTAGCACTTACACGGGTCATAGGAACAAATGGAAACTAGTTTTACATCTGACATTGGCCACCCTGCTAATGAGAGACAATATGCTAGAAAGAGGCACTTTTAGTATTCTATATACAATTCAAATCTCTAGTCCAACGCTTTGCCCCCTTTTACCAAAAATGAAAATATCGGTAGCTAAGCTTTATAATAAAAAAAAGCTTCAGAAGTCACATGCATGCACTTGCTTGCAATGGCTCAGGTATCCTCAAAATGCCAGAGTAATTCCATCACTGCTTATGGAAGGGAGAAGGCAAACATTCATAGAACAAGCATGAGCGTTCGTAAAAATGAGAACATACACCCCTCCCTAAGAAGTAACATACCCCCTAGATTCAGGACTGCAGATCCTAAATACAGAGATGTTTTAGGCTCTCTATTCTCCGCCACTTTCCAGATTTTCAATAATTATTTACATTTTAATTTTTGGCATGACATGTCTCTTAAAAACTGAAAATTTTAGCTATGTCAAACAACGTTCAGTATAAAAAGCTTTGGAAGACCCGTTTGACCTGACTCTTGGTGAAGTTCCTGTGAGGGAAGGAATTACTTCGGAGCAGTGTCTTCCCATTTCGTACACATTGGGACAGTCGAGCATTTGTGTGCACAAGCTGGAGCATATGCTGAGGCTCAGGATTCAGAAAACAGTGTACTCAGTATAAGCATTCTTCCTGCAAGCTACACATCAGTATTCTTATTAAAAAAGGGACAGCATCAAAACTGAAATTTTGAGTGACCCTCAAATCCCAGGAAACAAAACAAAACAAAAAAACAGGACCTCAAGCTAGTGGAAGTTCCTACATAAGGCAGTCAAATTTACAACCAGTGTATACATTCACTAAGGAATTACATTTTTTTTGGTAAAACCAACAATCCAACGTACTGCAGAGTCTGAATGTGAAATATAGGCACAAAATAGATTCTCTACTTTTCCTTTTTTTCAGTGTGGAAAACAGGTATTTAACAATGTAATAAGAAAATTCACTATCAGGTGAGCAAAAATTTGCAACAATCTGAATAAAACGAAGTACTGTATAAAGGTGCAATATTGAGCAGATTTGATTTTGGTTTAAACATACAAGTAAATATCAGGGAGCCTTTCTCTTACCTATAAAGTACTTCATGTTACCAGTATCATTCTAGTTCTTCCCAGTTGTCAGTTAAGTTACCTTTGCTCTGCCGTCTAATACTAACCAATTTCCCAGCTGACTTGATACTCCACCTGGAGCTGTTTCCTGAGCTCGCCAGGTTCGTGTATTTGGTGGAGCCTTTGGTTTCCTCTTCCCAGCCCGACCAGGCTGAATAGTCACTTAAAGTGCTTGCTGCATCACTGGTAGAGTCAGCAGCAGTAATCTGCGGCGGTTCCCATCCCTCAATCTCATCTGGTTTCCTAGATTGGACATTCTGTTTTATCACCAAACTGTCCCAAAAACCTGGCTTCTTTTCTGACTTCATTTCTTCCTTTAATTTCAGGTTTGTTCTAGAAAATAACAACGATGTGGCAATTATTACAATCTCCTGAATTTCACTGTCAAATAATGCAATTTCTTAATTTAACAGCCCATGCAATAGACATTAATACATTTCAGTTCACTTATTATATTTTATAGTAAGGAACCTCAAAATTTTTCTCAACAAAAAAGCGCCACCTTACATCTGAATTTTATGCACAGCTCTGTGCACAGGTCCACTAATGAAAGAAGCCAGATCACGCCTCTATGCGAGCACATATCTAGCATCCAGTACCATCAGCTTCAGGAAAAACTTCTTGTATTTGTAAACCTGAGCAGAGTAGGATGCTGCAGGGATAATAGGACACGACCATTTGCTGGTACAAGACGACTTGCAGCTTTTCTTATTTTTTCCTCCTCTCCAGTGAGTTACACAGAGCTGCCTTTGGAAGTGTACCAAGTATTTTAACATGCATTAGAACGATTTAGGACTTTGAAAAACAAAAAAAAAGCAAACCCAGAATAACAGAAGTATTTTGTCTGCTACTAGCTTTAACATTCACTCACTATTTTCGTCAGTTTTTCGTACCAGCTATCACCTTGCCAAGTTTTAGCTTAAACCCTAAAATATTTGATGTACATTATTACCATTTTACCGATACCATTTTTTTCCCTTCTTAAAGAAAAATCTGCATGATATTTTGACAACTGTTGTTTTGTTCTTCTGAAGGAAACAAACAAAACCCCTCTCCCCTCCAAAATACAAGAAAAAAATCACAACCATATCACAACCATACTAATTTCACTCAGAGAGAATTTTAAAGGGTATTCCTGATGTTCTTTCCCCACTAAGAATCTTCAGTCTGAATTAATTCATATTTTCAGTGTAAATCATTTAAAATACAGAATGTCAAATGTTTATACCTAAGTGTATATACAGGCCTGTACATGTAACCATCTAACAAGACACAAGGAAAACTGGAATATCAGGGTGACAGACACAACCTTCAGGGTTCAATACAGTAAACAGCAAACTCAAAACATTACCTGCTACTAACGTACAAATTTCCTTGCCACAAAATAAATAGGAAATTGCTATTGAAATAGCGTTTTTTTCATTAAGGAAAGCTTGAAATAAGCAGCTTGACATTTATTTAAATAGAAAGAACCTATACCTTTAACAATTTTTTTTTCCATTAACAAATTTTGAGTCAAGAAGTAGATTTTTCAGAATTTTCAGAGTCACAGAGTTCAGACTCATCCCTTGTATCCTGTGGCTAGAGGACTTAACAAATCTCATTTTTTATTTTAACAATAAAATAGAAAACGTGGGATATTTATAGGCAAAAAAAAAAAACACTTAAAATTTAAAATATATACAATTTTCATAGCAGTGCTAAAATGTAATTCAGTTATATTACATGCTCTCTCTTCACAAGTTGAAAGTTATGCAAACAGCATCATGAACGGGCGAGTCTAAACTTAAAGTGGATTCTTTTATTCTTACATTTCAGCTTCAATTTCAAAGGATCTTTAAAGCAAATTAGGGTTTCAACGCCTATACAATGGAACAGACTGTAGCTGGAAGCTCTTTGGAAGTTTTATTAAACAGGCTCAAAATAAAAGGGAAATGTATATATTTATATTTCAAATATGTGGCATATATAAACACATTATTCAATGTAAAATGGAAATAAAACATACTATGGCACGTCTTAAAAGCTGCATTTCACTTGAACAGGTACACTTATACGTAGCTCATTTTCTTCTACTTGCAACAAAGGTAATTATGTTCATGAAACCTATACACACCTGATATAACTGCAGGACAGACCTCTTCCCAGGACAGACTATCCTGTTCTGAAAATTACTCTTACTTACATCAGTAGATAAACTGTTCCAAGCAAATACTTCAGCTCCCGTAGGAAAGATGCTGGTACAGCTACACGGCTTATCCCTTTTGGGTGTAGCTAATCTCAAAAGACGAGATAAGCACGTAGAGAAAATAATTCCTAAAATCGACCATGATTTATCCCTCAGGGACAGAGGGGAAGACTTTGATTCAGAAACCTTTACTTCTTCTCTACAGTAAAAGATAAATAAATAAATAAATAAAATGCAGCTGAGTTCCCTTTTCCTCCTGACACACATAAAAATAAATAATAAATAAATCAGATATTCAGTAAGTGTCCTTCCTAGTACAGCATATATTACTCACTTTAAGTTCAAAAGACAAATTCTGAAATGGGCATAAACCTTCCTGTGTGATTCCCCTCTCAGTCGCTCTCCAGCCTCCCCCTCCGCCCCGCTCTACTCACCCTTTGGATTTTGGAGACTTGCATCCCGCCAGCAACTGCTGTTCGTCGTCTTTGTTGAACATAGACGTCACTTCCTTCCAACCCCGGAAACTTGCCCCCTGAACCTACACAGAGGATTAAGAATAGCAATAAGCACCTCTAGCACCATGGGGGTGCAGCCTGGCGGCGGCGGGCGCTCGGGCGCGGAGGCTCTGGGCCCGGCGGCACCGCGCGACTGCGCAAGCGGCAGCGTTCGGAGCGCGTGTGGGTCGCCTCCCAGGCGCTGCAAGGGAGGCCAGCGAGCGTCGCGTCGCGGGGCCCGCTGTGGTCTGTCACACGTGAGGGAGAGACGTGAGGAAGCGGCGTGGTCTGAGAAGCCACCTGAGGGGGCTGCTGCGTCTCGTGATTAACGGTTTGACTACCCTCCGTGCGAGCGAGGGAACAGCTACCGTTTAATTTTGTCCCGCGGGCCCGGGGAGCGCAGCAGCCCCGCGTGCGCAGCGCAGGACGGGAAGGCCCTGCTCGCGCTGCAGGCCCCAGCAAGGCCGGCGCCGCGATGCCGCCCGTGCTCCGGGAATACACGAAGCACAGAGCGACACGCTGCGGAAAAACGGGCAGTCAAAACTGCGTCAGAGTTGTCAACACAAGCAAAGGCTAGTCCGTCACCTCCTGCGCTTCACCCTTTCTGCAGGGCTCACTGCTGCAAATCAGGGTGAATTTGAAGTTTGTATTTTAATTGATTGCAGATTATACCTGCTACACCCACAAAGCCCTTGAAACATTTGTCTGAAACGATCACCTACAAATTGAGTACGAACACCAGGCAGGGAGATACCGGTACTACCAACTGCCCGCCTTACAAACACCCCCAGCTTCTGAAATTCAAGGTGTGCAGTGAGCAAAGCCGTGCGCTCCTTACCCCCTGGTTCCCATCGGCTGCTCTTCCATGGCGCTGTGTCCCACAGCTCCCCTTCCCACCCGCCTCCGTCGCCCTCAGCTGGACGGCCTCAGCTCCCGCACACGGGAACCGCAACAGGCCCGCCTGGGCCTCGGAGCAACGTCTAAGCTAGAGCTTTCCCACCACTCCAGCTCATTTTGCTTTGATGCACACACATGGATCTGGATTTGGGCAAAGTAAATTCGAGCTCTCATTCCCAAAGTAGCGACAGGCAAGGTTGGAGAGAGTCAAATTCCCTGCAACTTCTGGAATTGCTCTGCTCACCTCTATCTAAACCCACTCCTCATCTCACCAGGAATCACAGCAACCCTCCAGGCTTTCTAAGGAAAGCATACGGGTATTTTTCACTATGAGAATAAAGTAAGCACAGATTATAATAAACCCTCTCATCTTTAATTTAAACTTATGATTATATATTACAAAATAAACAAACAACTAACATCAACTTTGTATGCCTGTGGTATATTCACTATACCTATGTCTGAAAGACTGGTTCTGTCAACAGAACCAAAATAAAACCAGATAAGTTATGGATAATACCATCGAACAGAAATCTCTCTATATATACCAAATATTTATGTTTAAACTATCAGCCTATAAAAGCTGTACTCAATATTTAATGCATCCATGGTATAAATAATGGTCTAATACCTTAATTTTAGCCTTTAAATGCCTAGTCCCATCACCTTCTTCTGCAGTTCAGAAATTCTGTAACAAGTTTAACATGAGGATTTTACCACTCTGCCTTGGGTTCCTGTCACTGCTAAGCAGCTCATCCACCATAAAAACCCTCCCAAAAGAGGACCTCAAAGACATTGGCTCTTGAATACTGAAAAAGTGGAATTTCTTGGAAGTAGAACAGTCTGCTTAAAAAAAGGGGGGGGGGGGGGAAGGGGAGGCACAGGCAGGCTCTAGAAAGCACTTAGCTTTTCATATTTAAAAAGGAAAAAAAAAGTCATCCTTCCATTACAGTCCGTCCTCCATTAGAGCAGACTGAAAGAAACCTTCATGCAATAGGGGCAATCCGTAACAGCTGAATGATTTGGCAGTGTCTATCTGGGAAGTGGAAAAAAAAAAGAGGGGAGGGAAAGGAACCTCGGCCACCACAGCAAATCCACAATTAAAAAGAGCATACACGCCTTGCTTGTATGGCTTTAAGGCCTTAAGGCTTAAGGCCTTTAAACTAGAAAAAGACAAAAATATACCTTAGCAAATGTAAGCTTATCTTTCTTCACTAATGACGGTTCATGAAGCCCTTGCCACATAACCAGTCTGCAGACTGAGAACCAAAAGCCTCTAACTGGTTTCAGCGAGCAATTTAATACAGACTAGTCTAACTTAAATTACATTGCCTTTAAATAACTTTATAGACAGAAGACTGTCTATGAAGTTTTGTTCTCATCTAGCAAAAAAAAAAAAAAATTGCATTTTAACTCTGATATTTAAGTTCTCTAAATCCAATGCTGATATACAGATATTAGAAAAGGTCCGTTCAATGTCAGGCAGATAATGTGAGTCCCTATATAAAACACTACAGAAGGCTGACTGTGCATTCTCTCTACCTGTTTGTAGATCGCTGACTGCATGCAAGATCTTATACAAGATCTTCAGCATGTACCAGCTCACATTTTTATAAAGAAGTACTCCCACAATGAATCCATGCATTTAGCAGACACATAGCAAAATAATAATAATAAAAAAATCTGCTACATAGTTAACTGATTTATTATTTGCCCAACTGTCCTGAATGGAAACATACATTAAGCCTTTAAGATACTAAGTAAATAAATGGTTGAAGTGTATTTCCGAAAAGAATGATGACAGATTAATGTACACAAGAGCATCAACGCTGTAGTAGAATATATCTTGCTAAAATGTGTAAAGTCCTTTGTGTTGATATTAAGTGCCCCTGGTTGATATTAAGCGAACTAGGCTGAAAGAAAGAACAAAACCAGAATCTGCACCTACCACGTTCAAGCTCCTGCCTCCGATGGTGCCTGCACTGAGCCCTGAACTCTCCCTTGACCCACCTGGAAAGGAGAGAACAGCTCGCACCTCAGAGCCTTCTCAGCAGCACCGCACTTAAGGGATATAAGCCTCAGCAAAAGAAGGGATCAAACGCTTCCTTCTAGTTCAGGAAGCTTTTTTCTATCCACTGAGCTATTTTTTTAAGCCAGCATTCTCCTTTTTGACAATGGCTGTCATGTTGCTCTGTCACTGTTCAAAGAAGAACTCAAATTCTCTGAGTCCTCATGCCCCGACCCCCCCAGTTTTCCCTGCTGTATTTATATATTTCTCTTTGATTTTCTTTTCAATTTTTAACCTAGACAAATGCCATCTACATGTGCAGCACCAATAGAAGCAGGATATGAAGATAGAAAACAATGTTGCCACTGTGTAAACTTCTGTAGCTGCCAGCAGTTGAGAACCATTTGCAGTTTTGGTGCCTACATCCCCAGAAGATTGTGGTACAACTGGAGAAGATACAGAAAGAGAAAACTACAATTACCAAGGGGTGGAGCAGGAGCGGTATGAGGGGAGAGTAAAGACTGAGGCTCCCTAGTCCAGGAAGGAGGAAGCCAAAAGGGTCATGAGTGAGGTTTACAAAAATCACGAAGGCAACAGATGAACTGAATGTGGTTCACCAAATCCCATAGTAAGAGGACTAGGACGCATCCAAATAAACTAAAGAGAAGATTTGTTTAAAACAGGCAGAAGTAAGTGCTTATTTAAACACCACATGAAATGCTGTAACGGTCTTCTGCAAAAAGAGGTAAACTACTGGCAAATTCAAACTAGGACTAGCCAAATTCACAAGAAGCAGCTTCATAAAGATACCCTCTACTTAGAGGGTATCCTGCAATATCCCAAAACAGTAACTCCTGATGTTGGAAGAACAAGCTAAAGAAAGAGGCCAAGGTTCATTCTCCCTAAAAAGCAACTCCTATTGCAAAGATCTAAGGCAGAATATGAGACTGGATGCACCTGTAGCTGATACAGTAGGGAATTTCCTATGCTCTTTCAGAGCATGTGGAAAAAAAAGCTCAAACTCCAGAACACTTAACTTCCTTGCAAGAGATGTCAAATGAAGGTGAGTAGCTAAAGAAAAATTTATATTTTGGTTAGCTGACTCCGCATAGGAGAATTATTTACATAAAGAGACTAAAATTATTCCAGACATGAAAATACTGATATAATCTCAGAGCATCAAAGCACTTGTAGAAATTCCACATTTCGTTTTTAAGATTTAACTGCCTACACAAAACTGAAGAGTACTACATCTAAAAGCTTTCAAAGAGAGATCTACATACACAGAATCACAGAACACTTGAAGTTGGAAGGATCCTCTGGAAATAGTTTTTGAGCAGGGAGATGGACTGGATACAGTAGGTAGCCTAGACCATATCCAGGCAGGTTTTCAATACCCACAAGGATGGAGAGTCCACAGCCTCTCTGGACAACCAGCTCCACTGCTCAGACACTCTCATGGCAAAGAAGTGTTTTCTCACGGTCTCCATTTCATGTCCACTGCCTCCCACCCTATCACTGCACACCCCTTAGAAGAATCTGGCTGTCTTCTTTAACTCTTCTATTGAAAGATTGGTAAGATCCCCCTTGAAAACCCTCCTCTCCAAGCTGGGCAGTCTTAGCAGTAAAGGTAGGGCAAAGGTGGCATTCGGGACCATTCCCGAGTTTGGAGGTGATCCATAGAGAAAAACCAAATACCCGATTAACATCACTAGAACATATCCAGCTTTTAAAAAGCGAGATGCCCACAGTAAATGAAAATAAGAGAGAGGAGTAGAATTCTGGCACCAGACAGTAGAAAGTCCAAACCTCTAGGGGCTTTATCTGATACTGCAGTCTACAATTTGTCAAGATGAAAATGAGACATAAAGCAGAAGAATCAAGATGCCACTTCAATGAGATATCAGGCAGGATTATGGACACATATCTGGTTCCATACTTGATCTGACTACGAGAGCATGGAATATCCCTTTCAAAACAGCCATTAATAAACTTTCTCCCCCATCTTCCATTTCAATTGTTTAGAAGGCTGTGCAGAACAGTGTCCTGAAAGAATTGGTGGAAGAAAAAAATATATATATATATAGAAATAAATGGATCCATCAACTGGCAGATTAATGACAAAAAAAAAAAAAAAAAAAAAAAAAAAAAAAAAAAAAAAAAAAAAAAAAAAAAAAACCTGTCCTAATAGGCATCCAAAGATCTCAAGTCTTGAGCACAGATTCCAGCAGATTAAATTCCCATTTATGAACTACTCTATTACCACTTATGAAGCACTCTATTCCTCCACCATGAAAAAAAATAAAAGCTGCCATTTAATTAGTATACCTTATGAAAGGGGTAGTACAAGTAGTCACTTCCAGAACATCATGTAAAGGATGCAGTCCGCCTATCCCCAGTCCAACTGCCTGCTGTTTCTCCCCCTCAATCCCAAACCCTCTGCTTTGATGATGCTTCCAGGCTCAGTGTCCATCTGTCAGCCTGATCCTGAGGATGAGTTTCTCAAGAAGGCAGATCTGGTCCATCAGACACCCCTGCTGAAGGGGGTGGTCCCAATCCTCACGCTTACTCTGCCCTCCTTGCACCATGCTCTTTTATCTGGGGGAATAAGTTAACTAAAGGATGCCAGAACTGGACAACCAACATGGACTGCAGAAGTCAGAGGCAACATCATCTTTCCTGTGGCAGCAACTGGTTAACAACTCAAGCATCCTGTGAAGCTTGAAGTTAGCTAACCCCTTTCGTCTGCACAACCCTGTACATACAGTGCAAATCACCTCGACTCACCTCCTGAGCCTCACTCTATAAACTCAGTACTCAATGTAAGAATTTTCTGTTCTGTTGCCTACACTGATTCAAGAGAACCAACTGTACACAAACTATGTATAAAAACTGCATACAAAGTGCCTCAGAGATGGACAGGCCCTCTTAGGTCTGGAAGCTTCTCCTAGCTTGAGAAGCACTGCTAAAAATGACTGACTCGTATACCAGTTTTCTCCACACCAATGAATTCTGATGATTCCCGTAATTCTGAGCTTCCCATACCAGGCAGACACCTTTGGCAATGAATAATGAAGGAACAACTGAGCAGCCTACTAAGAAACAATAAAGCATCACCGAGAAGGCTCTTCACTTAACTTTACTGCTGAAGGCACATAACTCACCATGAGAGCTCTACCAGAGGGCAAGAATATTCATGAGAAATGAGAAGGCACACTAGAAATCACAGCAAAACAATGACCATCTGGGGATTCTAACAGCTGGTTATATTCTAAAACAGTAAATTCTTTCTAAAAAGAAAATTGAAAACTTACATCACAAAGCTTACATATATTCGGATGAAGATATGCTAAAAAGAAAGATTATTTGTAAATTTAACTGATAAGGTGGATGTGGTAATGTATGCTAACACCTTATCAAGGGGAAGAAACAGCGTAAAATTCAATTTATTCAAAGAATAACATAAAGGAATTGGGCACAGTACATTAGATGTACATGATAAACAGTTAAAGTTTCAGTTAACAGTTCAAAGTAAAGGTAAAGGTTCAAAGTAAACAGTTCAAAGTAAAGGATTACAGGACACTGGAATATTACTTTAACTAAAATGGCACTGCTTTATGAATGATGGTACTGCTTTATGATCAGATACTGGTAGCTGGATACACGTTCTCGTTACAGTTTTCTACTCCCTGCCTGCCTGACCAGCAGGGCCTTGGAGCACAGAAGTGGCTCCCTGTGGCGATGACAAGCCACACGCCAACAGTCCTTAGGACCCAAAGCAGCAATTATAGGGGATTCTTGCTCCATACCTCATACCTGCAAGAAGAATTGGCATGTTTAGTGCCACTGTGTAGCTAAGCAGCTAATCCCTAAAAAAAAAAAAAAAAAATCTCTGCTCAGCATGTATGAAATGAGATTTCCAGAAATTTATACTTTCGCCAAGTTTTAGCAGAATGCTGCAAGTATTTTCACATCATAAGTCTGACAGTTGGTAGATCAAATCCTTTCAAATCAGAGGTATTCCAGAACACTTTTTTTTGTTGTTTAACGGTAAACAAAAAGAACGGATTTTCCTCTCAGCCTTGACTGAGAAGAAACAATTGCTTGTGCTACTGCTTCCGTTCCTCCTCCCCCAGGAAAACGAGCCCCCCCTCAAAAAAAGCTGGAGATGGAATTTTCCATATAAGTAGTTTACAGTTCAGTGAAGGTACAGCTAAGTGTTTTATAATAAAAAACATCAATCAGCTTTAATTCCAGAAGTGCTGTTACCACCTCACAGGAAAGCTATTCATAACATGTAACAATTCAAGTAAGAGAAAATGAAGAAACAACCTCCCCCCACCTTCAAATTTGTTCCAGGTATCAAAGCGTTAGGGAGGAAAAAGTTCAGAACTCCCCCAGTTTCTGATGTGCAAACCAACAGCTACTCCATTCTGCTCTCTCTCTCTCCGATGAGTCAAAACTCCAGAATTTGACCCTACAAGAACGTCCTAGCACTTTCAACCTCATGTTATTAAGATACCGGGTTTTTTTCCTCCATCAGAACTAATCTGTTTTCAAAAGTAGGCACCGTAATCGCTGCAGTCGATGCCTTCACTATGGTTTTCGCTCAGAATTTCTGCACTTTGGTAAAACACCTGAGTTTAGCCAAGGCCCGACATGCAGCATGGTCTCATCCTGCCTTTCTGCATTTCCCAGGCTGCCACTAGAGGGTTCGCAGCTCCTCCCCTGGAAATGCCACCAGGCTGTTTGTTCAGCGGCTTCCCCCCACTTTCAGGGGAACCGTGAAGGGGACCTGGACAACTGCAGCCCCTCAGCGCGCGCAGGGCTAGGGGGGCAACTTCCTGCACAAGCAAGCGTGAGGATCTTTTTCCAGCCTCCGTCCCCAAGACTTGCGCATGCTGCACCTCTACGCCCGCCTCAAAGGCTTCTCACCGTCAACAGGAAGCAGGACTGGCCCACGACTCTGGCTTTAAGATGCAACAAAGGGTGTCTCCTCTGAACAGCAGATACACCAGTGCACTTCCTTTTTCTTCACAGGCCTTTCTTGACTTTTCCTTTATACTTCACTACCGAGAACGATATATTCATGAAAGACTCACACTGGAAAGGCCAAGTGCACATTCACTAGCCCGTTATCAGTTATTCAGAATTTCTGCAACATCTGCAATTTCTGCAATTTCAGAACTTCTGCAACATCACTCTGCTCGCAGCTCTAAGACGAAACATCAGTAAGAACAAAGTGCTCTCATCATCAACAAGAAACTATTCAAAGACGAGAAAATAAGGAGCTTTTCTGTGAATCCATTTTTAATGTAAGGGGGATTTATTTTGCAACACACAAATAATGCAGCTCAGTGGATTGCCTGATGACTTCTTTTTTTCTAAAACAAACATACACTTAACAAATCTTCCTGGATGATTAAGAAATGAACTAAAAACTGTGATATAACATAAAAAATCCTAAAATTGGCTCAACACTCATCACCTGGCATAATACAACCAGCAGTTTGTTTTCATTAAAAGGAATCTGTTTTTTCCTAAAAAGCAGAAAATATATAGTACAATCAGACTTGTATTTTCTATGAAAATTATGCTGCATCTGAAGTAGAACAAAACAGTAGCAAGAAGCAGATGTTCAGTTTATGCATATTAATGTCAAGTATCCCATTACACTAATTAAACAATTTTAAATGCTTTTCCCCATACCTATGGAATTTCAAAGCAAGCTCTAGCACATAACAACAACTTCCAGTTCTTTCATCTTCTACTAATGTATTTTAAGAACATTCAAAAAAAAATTCTTGGACACATATGAAGGTAAAGAATTCTCCCTTGTAGACATACTTTTCTTTTTGGAAAGAGATACAAAATGAAGTTCTTAACTTCTTGTGGTCAGAAAGCACACTGAGTTGCATATAAAATATGCAATAAATAATACAAATCCTTTTACTTTTCATACTTTCATTGCCTATTATATCTCTAGACTGAATTTCAGTTACTCCTCCTTATTTCCTTTCATTATCGCAAAAGAAAAAAGGAATTCAGCTATGTTACTGAACGATTTGTTGCTAATATCTTACTTCAAGGAGAACCAACCGCTGACAGTATGAAGAAGAATCATAAGTAATTTAAAAATCTCCCATGAAGTGCATAAATAAGCCTCAATTCAAGCTATACATAAAAAGTTCTTAACTGACATTGAAATATATTTGATACAAAATAAGTTACAGTTCCAAAGAACAGATATTTACCTTTGTTGCAAGTTGTGACACTGAGGATGAAACTTCATCATGGAGAAACTGGTCTTTATTCTCAAAAAAAAGGATAAAGATAAAAAGACACCACAGTCAGTTTCTGTTTGACAATAAACAGCAACATTTTTTCAGTGTATTCATAATACTTTAATTTTATTCAGTCCATCACAATATGCCAAAAATGCCCACCAGAATTATCAAATATGATCATAATGCAAAACTAACTGAACATTCCCAATAACTAAAATAATAAAATAATATTTAGAATCATAAAAATGCTTCATCAGAAGCAAAAATAGCTGTGCAAAAATCAAGTTTTCTTTTGGAATCCCATGTATTCACCTCAGTCATTTTCTATGTTTATGACCATTTCCAAAGTCAAAATTATCAACTTTCCACCACTGCCAACCTGCAGCTAAAACAAGGGCTAAGTCAATATGCTCTTTGCTTAGAAAGTTTTTTTTTTTTTAAACTAATTCTATATAAACTAGAATGCATCTCCACATACGCATACACTCACACACACAGAATATACTGCAGCCCAAAGATTTCCAAAGATCTCAGCTCTTGTTGATGCTGTTAGCAAGGCCCACGAGGGTGCCTGCATGAAAATCTTCTGCATTGTTCGAGTGCAGATCTTTAGATAATTCTCAAGAACAGGGGACCCAATTCCATTATCTTCACCTTTGAGAAACCAGCTTCAGATTTTTTTGTTGCTGTTATATTAATTTTAATTTGCCCATTAATATTTTCCTTTGTAGGCAATACTGCATATTATATTCATGGACAAGGAGGGAATTAGGAGCAATCCTAAAACCACTATGAAGACCATCAAACCATAGTTCAGTTATAACTGTATTTAGAAAATACTTTGGGATTACCCCTTGGGATCGAATACAAAGTCAGGAACTCCTATTATCAGTCAAAACGAGAATATTACTTCCTGTGAATCTTAACAAGTCACTTACAAGATTTTGGTTAGCTGTCTTTAAAACAGGAGGATAGTATTGAAGGTGGCACACCAAGAAGGACAAAATACAGACTTGTAAAAGATTAACATGAAATTCAGTGATTTTTTTTTTAAATGAGAATCCCTAGCAATGTTTTAAGCAGACCCCCCCCCCCACACACACACACACACACACAACTACAGATATATAGATATATACAATTCCAGAAGTTTCCTGTTTTTTCCCTCAACACTGCAAGCCATCAAACTTTTGGATAAGGCTGCAAAGCCTTAGCTTGGCGATAACTCTGCTTGGACATGGCACAGCAGCTACAGAACGCTTCATCTAATCCTTCCAGAGTTTTACCAAAAAGAGAAGAAAAAATCCAGGAATTGTAAAAGCCCCAAGGGGAAGTATGAGCAAGACTGTGAGTAATGATCACAGACATCCAGAGCTGTCAGAGCTGCAGGTTTCAGCTACCAGTATCATCGATGCAGAAGAAACAAGGCGATAGGCACTAGCGCCTTCCCCTTCATTTTAGATTTCCCAGTTTCAGAGTATCTTAGGGAAGGGCAGTAAAAGCATGGAAATGCATAAACAAAGTTCATGCTCTACTATGAGAAAAACGGAGGTTTGAGGGCAGGCAGTTTCTAGCAAGGCAGAGGGTGAGCAACACGAAGCGCGAAGCTGCTTTTACCCTGCAAGCTGCTGCGGGAAAAGATGGGAGCTGCAGTGAGCACAGCAAGTGGACATGGCTACAGTTTGTAGGCATAATAAAACACGGAAGCTGCCTTTGATGAAAGATGCAATTTGGAGTAAGTGGCAGGCAGAAGGTTAATTATTTTTTCTTAGTGTGTGAAAACTGTGTTAAGATATTCATATCCAGTGCTATATTCTATGCAAAAGAAGTGAAGCAGGCGCTTACAGTACCAGTATTCTCACACACTGGAGGGCTGACAGCAACACAAATTTGAAAGATATGAAATATAAAGATTAAAGGATATGAAACCCTCAGGAAAATAACTGGTGAGAAGCAATTACTTAAAATATTTTTTTTTCCAGAGTGGAACACTGAGCAATTTCAAGAGGCCAAGTAGATCTATAAAGGAAGCTACATTAATTTTAAGATTTGTTCCTTAAGATAAGGAGAGCTGGACGGTTCTGCTGCATTTCTGATGCCCATCATGTCCCACAGGCTTGCATTAATTCTTGATCAAAGTTGGCCAGCAGACTTCAATTTAGCAGTCTCAAATATTTCTAAACATTTTGAGGAAAAAAAAAAAAAAAACACCTATAGCTATAAGAAGCAGAGAAAAACAAATTAATATCCCATAGCAACAGAGAAAAAGTGGGATAGAGGCACAGGCTGTCTCTGCACACACTGCCTCTCACATAGCCCACAGGGAAGGACCTCGGGGCCTGTGGGTTAGGGATTAAAAGAGATCAGAGGTGGGAAGACCTAAAGAGAAAATGCATGAATGACATACAGTTTCTGATATGTATTCTCTACTTGTGTTAGTGTTCAAAGCTTGGGCATCTGGCAATTCATTTTTCAATTTCTGTGCAGGGGAATCTACTGGAGAGATATTTACAAGAAGTCAAGAGGAGCTTGCTTTACCATGCCACATAGCTAACACTGGCACTCTCATCAGTTCTCAGTTATGTCACTGTATTTTTAGTCTAGCTAGCTTGAAGTTATGACAACTCATTTTTAGAAAAATGTGGACCACATTCTCGTAGTATCTAGTAACTAAGTCAATGACTAAATGCAAACACCAGTGGGAAATGCTGATCAACAACTTGAATAAGCTTCCAGTTCTGGCAAGGGAATGTTGGTATGCACAGCGTGTTTTCCTAAGGAAACAAGTGCCCTTTTGTTGGTCATACTGCAAACCATAAGATACTCAAGGGATTAATTCAACTAGCACACAAACCTTTCTGTACAGAGATCAAAATCGTAATCTACTTCCCTCAGCTTCCTTTGTGGTAAAGTAATTAATTAGTCTCTTTAGATCATTCACTTCAATAATTCAATCCAAGAGGAGAAACACTGGACTTCAAAGAGTTAAAGCAAATAATAGCATCATCTCACCCTGCATGCCCTTCTTTTGCTCTAGTACATAAAATGGTTTATTATTGATTCTCTGCAGGCAGTTGTGGAACCTATACTAGGCGTCAGAGCTGAAAGCACGTAAACTAAACAAGTTATTATTTTAAGAGCAGATCCTTTCAGTGTAAATTATCACTCTTCTACTGCCCTATTAAATCCCCTCTGCCTATTGCCATGGCTCATCCAGGACTAAGCATAACTTAGAGTCTGTTATCATGACTGTTGGTGTCCATGAGATTACGACCTACAGATGAACAGTGTAAGTGAATGCAAAGCAGAACACAGAGACACACACTCCAGGGGAGAGTTTGTTACAAACATGCAAAGTAATTTCGCGATGGGAGATGCAAGAGGGCAGGGATAGAGTACGTGGGGAATTACAAACCTGGACATTAA
Organism: Nothocercus julius; assembly: GCA_013398735.1. Lineage (NCBI taxonomy): Eukaryota > Metazoa > Chordata > Aves > Tinamiformes > Tinamidae > Nothocercus > Nothocercus julius. The sequence goes on from VZSV01000073.1 coordinate 542,141, forward strand.
CCTCTGGAGCTGGAAAGACTCCCAAAACACTGATTAGAAACTAAAGAGTAAAACAACTGCATGTATCTAGGCTGAGCAGAGGCAGCACAGATCACACTGTTGGTTCACTGGCCTAAAACACAACTAGCAAAAATGCACAGCTTCCTTGAGCTGGGGGAGGATTTGGGTCTAACTAGTGAAATAGAAGCAGACTGTGGATGTAAAAGTCACCCTGTTTCTTTAGAATTATAACTGAAGCAGAAGCAGCAGACATGCAAAGTATGCTTAAGTTAAGGTGAGAGGAAAGTTACCAGAGAAATTCAGTAGTATCAGGCCTCCTTTCGTTTGCCATACATAAATACACTTGGAAAAAAACAGTACATGGATATACACTTTCAAAGTCATTAAACTGAAACAACTTCCAAAATAGTGATTAAATGTAAATGGACAAAGAAACAGCTATATTATTTTAATATACCCTTAACAAAGCTGAAAAATAGGACTGAACGGTGCCTGAACACTTGCACAAAACTCAGTGTGCACTTAAAAAAAAAAAAAAAAAACACAGAGATCACACTTTTAACAAATTAGGAATGTTATTACACAGCCATACCCACGGTATAGCTCCATGCTCCTGGTGTCCCTGGGGACACCAGGCTGTGTGCTCAGGAGACACTAACTCCCAAGCTTAACTGTGAATTTCCTCTGCTCCTCTCTGGCTCTCTGGTAATATAGATTAAGATCATGTCATTAATCTTGTCCTTATTTCATCTACTGCTAGACCTCCAACTTCTACCTGCATGTCCTTAAAGCAAGCAAATGACCCTAACTAGTCATGTGGGCAGATGATGAAATTTTCTCATTAATATCACAATGAAAATATTAAATTAGCCATATATAAAGTCTGTTCATTCTCAAGGATAATTCCATATTTTAACTGTGTGTGTGCACTTTTTTTTTTTTTTTTTCATATACAAAAGAGACTTTTCCACTCCAAATTGCTCACTAAATTTAGAAAGCACCTACATTAGAACAATCCCCGACATAAAATACCCCTCCCCTATGACCAGTACACTGCACATCTCCTCAGCAACTCTGGCAAAATTGAGAGTACATTTTCCTTTCTCTCTGTGCACAAAACAAACACCAGGTACATTAAGTCCACTTCCATGGCTGTATATGTTTGCTAGACAACACTGATCTCTAAACAGGCTTCTCTCAAAAGTCCAGGTGACTATTTCAGATGCAGCAGATAACCAACTCTGTGCATTAAAAATGTTTCTGCCTTCTAGGTCCCAGTCTTTTATAACTACCTTTTATTCACCAGATTGACTTGAAGATAAAAAGTAATTTTCCTATCTTTTCATCTTTTAAATTATCAAAACTGAATAAATTAAAATCAAGAAGAAACACTTTCCTCCTACAAAAGATCCCACAGCTGTCAAAAGTTTGTTTAGCATTTTCATAAACTGTTTCATAAAAAGTTTTAACTGCCGATTCTTCCAGTTATTGCTTTGCACTCTTTGCCTTTTCAAATAAAATCATTTACATTATTCACATATTTTTAGCGTGAATAGATGGTAAGGGCCAAAATTTACTGCAGAAGATTAATTTCAGACTATAAGGACATATGTAAGAGTACTTTTGTATTTATCACATTTATTGACGTTACAAAATAACAGAGTATCACATTCCCATGCTGTAAGTTTTTACATCAGCACAGGAGGGTTTTTTCTTTGTTTAGTGATTGTTCACGTTATTGCACACCTCTGTAGCGAGTGATTTTACTCAGGCCTTGCTTTTCACAAAGTATTTTTTCAAAGAACATTATGTACCTTAAAATATAAAAAGCTCAGCTCATTAAGAATTTGGTTTTGCCCCATTTGATTCAAAAGTCTAATCTGAAGTATTTAAAATATGTTTCAAGAATTGGTAAAAATTATATTAAGATCAAAATAACATCAATGTTGAAGCTGAAACAAAATAAATCAGTACTCAACTTGACTATAAGAGCTTCAATAATTCAAATGCTCCAGTGAGAACTTTTCCATTTCTATGACACCAATCCTACTAGAATTTTTTCCATCAACTATTTTTAACAACTCCTATGTACAAGGATTTTTTATTTGCTATCTTTCCTGATCCAGAAAGCAAACCAACTGTAGTTTAAAAGAGAGTAGTGGACATACTATTTTTACGCAGTCGTAGGCATCTGAAATTAATTACACATCTAAAAAAAGATCTCCTAGTAGTAATGACAATATTTGCATAGCATAGTTTCTGCTAAGTAGCATCAAAACAGCCTGAACATGTGATTTTTTGTTGTAGAGTTCACCAGCAAAACCACTGTTTCTTTTTGACATACCAACTTCAGTGCTCACATAGATCTATCAAACCAGTATCTGCTGTCCCAGAAGACAGAGCTGATGATCAAACCCTTTGGAAGTACAGTTTTATGATGACAGAACTGTCTACCTGTTAAAGTTATTGATTCACTTGTAACAAATCCATATAACGGTATCTCTAATGTGTAACCACTGACAAAAGACAGCTTTATATATTTCCCTCCTTTTCTATTGCAGCTATTTTACTACTAAAATATTCAGGGGATGAAAAGCATGAATTCTTGTTTAAAAGAGTAGGTTGGCTTGTTTGTCCATTACTGGCAGAAAAAAATTCCAGCACTATTAGGAAAGTATGATCCTACACCTTGCAAAACTATACGGAGAAACAACAAACAGTTTAGGAAAAGAATATTTCAATAAATGAACAGAAGAAGAGGACAGCAGTTTTATGGATCATTTGAAGGGGATAATTCTGACCTGGGCTAGCAGGGAAGAAGAGAAATGAGGTTGCTGCCAAACAAAAAAAAAAAGCAAACCTTGAAAGCAGGGATATAAATTTGACTTTAAGTGTCCTGAAGCAAAGGTAAACCAGCTGAAGGATGAGGAAAACGCCATGTAATGATTGGAAGCCAAAGAGGAGGAAGTAACCATCATGAGGATAGGAAGCAAGGGTCTGCACAGGAATTTCAGCTGTCTAGACAGAAAGAAAAATAAGACCTGGGTTTTACAGAGGAAGCAGCACTAAAGTATAGACACAGATTCTCTTTTGAATAATAGACAAAAATCAACAGTCTTGAGCTTGCTCAAGATTGCCAAAATAATAGATACTGATGCGGTCTGTAGTAGGAGACCAACCAGGAAACAGATGCTTTGAAAAACTTCTGAGAGAACTAAGCAACGGGGAAAGCGGTAAGAGGCAAGAAGCATATGTAAGCTGGGTCAGTGGTGCAAAACTGGCAGCATAAATTGGAAAGTGAAGCACTTAGAAGTGAAAGATTTTTTAAAAAAAATAAAAACTAAAAACACAACTCTGTAGAGCTCCATGAAAGCGGCACAAAAGAAAAAGTCTCTGCTGAAGAATTGCCGAAGGATAAATCAGACAAGGAGGTGGAAGAGCAAGAAAAGCAGGCCAAGGAAGGTTTCCAGAAAGTTTGCACTGTCAACCCCACAGTCAGTGTTCAAGAATGATGGCTGAACAGGTGACAGATTTTAGAGAGGAAAATGTCACTGAAATGTTGTAAGACCAGCTTTGATGAAAAGAAAAAAACAGGCTAGCATAGAGGGGACTTATGAATAAATGAGAAGAGTAATGTAAGCAAAGCCATATGGGACTTATTTAAAGGGTCAGAAAGTAAAGGGAAGACTTTAGCTGGATTAACATTTACTGCTTTATTTTTTAATTAAAAAAAAAAAAAAAAACTCTTATTCAATGTATTAGTAGAACATACAACCTTCTACTGAATTCCCACCCATTCCTTCAGGGCCTGTCTGCTTTCTATTCATTTTAAGATGAAAGCATGTATTTAAAATCATTCCAGAGACTTAAAACATATTAATTAAAATAGATAACCTAAATTCTGTATAGCTAGCTTTAAAACATCCAGTGAACAAGTCTAAACAAAATTCAGCACAAAACATGTTTTTGCACATACTTTCTTTGTAAATTCTGCTATATTCTTTATTATATTCAGAGGAGAACATGTCAAGAAACCTGAAGTATATGAAATACAAAGTTGCAAAAGACAATATAGATCAGCTTGCACCCAGCAACTACTTTTTTTTTTTTTTTTTAAAAAAGAGTACCGTTTCACATATGAGTTCCATGAAACACTGACACATTATTGACATCTGAGACCCATTACAGTGATGTTAATCAATGCGAACCTAGCGTGAGCATAAAAAAATTGTCAAAAACAACTAGTTTTCTCATTCAAAAAACCTACAGTTTGAAACATAACGAGCACCTTACAACCTGTGTGTGTTTGCCACGCACTGCTGCTGCTGTTTCTCACACTTTTTCAGAGACATAAAAACTGCATTAATTTCACTTTACACATTGGAACTAATTACATGTATTAAGCTGCCTGAATGTATAAATTGCAGCTTTAGCCAAGAGAGCATGTTCACTTTGCAAAAAGAGACTAAGTATAAATTAGTGTTTATAATTCAATCCAAAACTGTCCGTTCTAAAAAAAAATATACAATTCATACAGTTATTTACACAAGTACCATTTCATAATTTACTTATCTTTCTTATCTCAGGAAGCAGCTTACTATTTTAAACAAGTGTTAACAATTCAAAACACTTTACTGTATGCATAAACTTTTTTTTGCTAAAAAGTGGCTAAAGGCTGGCAATTCCCTCCCACTGCAATTTTCATGTTCTGAAATTTCTTTCTGTTCTCCCCTGGAACAGAATCAAACCATTCTCAGAAACAAAACTGACAAAACGTCTGTCATCAGGTAGAACTTTTAATTCACACAAATTCAAATGTCTGCCTGAGTAAGCCTAGATCAGTCTTCCATATCCAAATAGGATGAGTATATTTTTTATGGAGTAGCAAAGATTATTTTTATTTCTAGCAGCTTTGTTCTTTGTTCCTTTCTACTACTACAATCATCAGGTTGTTCTGTGAGAATTCCTTCTCTCTTTCTCAGCTTTGAAGAAATGTCATATCAGCAAAATTTCATTATACTGGAAGACTTTCAATCAGCTCTGTTTTTAATGGCACATATGCCACTGCTATATTCTGTAAGTAAACAGTTTCAGGATTATTTATTTTATATTTGAATGTTTGCTCCATTAAAATGAAAACAAAGTCGAAAGATCTTGTTGGCAAAGGCAACACATCAAAAATTAAAATCAAAGTGTTAGACTAGAATTAATCTTCCCTTTTACTAAAGGAAACGAACACAGAAAAGAGGAAGTCTAAGAGTAATTTTAGGCCCAAAGGCTACTGCAGGGCTTTCTTAATTTATTAAAAAGCACTCAAGTTATTTAAGAGTTTGGTCCTCAAGAGAGAAAACAGGGGAAGTCCTGCTTTTTTTTCTCCTGGTGAGGTAATTCTTCATTCACAGCTGAAACAGGCTGCATGATGACAAGCAGGAGAAGCTGCTGAAGACCAGGACTTTCTTACAATAGTTTTACATACCCCAAAGGTGGCTGAGTGATGCTGGCCGGGACACTACAGAGCTTAGAATATGGATGGACAAAAATGCAATGCAGAGAGAGCTTAGCATTTCTTGGTCATAGGGACTAATATCCCTGCACAATGCAGAGGATGAAATATCCCAATATTTCACGTGCTGTCAGGATAGAAGATTGACCTTCTGATCTGGGGGGAGGAAGGTAAGGCCAGGGGTCTCAAAGGGGCTTTGGAGTGTCTGTGGCCAGAGAAGAGAAGCCATGAATAGTCAGTGTGACTCAAAGAAAGCTTTGGGGGACCCGAGGTGTTCAAGTTAAGCCAAAATGGTAGGCAGCAACCTGCAGCATAGTGAGAACAGAGGAAGTTTCCAAGCATCCCAGGACAGGAGCTGCAGAAGGAAGGAGATCAAATGTGGCACAGGAGGGTGTAGGAGACCTCTGAGGCCACCTTCAACTGCACCATCCCTCCCTGCCCCCAGAAAGGGCCACCAAACCCCCTCCACAAAGCGCCTCCGCTCCACCTCTGCCACAGGACAAGATCCTATCCACCTCACGCACCTGCCCAGCTGCTGCCAAGCAAGTGGCAAAGCTCGGACGGCTCCTGCGGCTGTAGGGCAGCAGGACAGACCTGACCGGTGATTTCTGGTACTGGTGAACGCCGGGAAGCGCGAGCCACCGACTGCTGCTACGGGAGAGATGGCTCCTAGCCGTGGCATGGACGGCCCGTACCAGTCAGCGGGAGCAGCACCAGGGACCCAAGCAGGGGACCCAGACACGCTGCTGCGAGGCGGGCAAGACCGCCACGGGGCGGGGAGCCCTTCTGGGTGAAAGGGATGTCAGGTTCCAACCTCAGGCGTTTGCAGCCCCAGGAGCCGCTCTGTGCCAAGAGACGACGGCTTGAGCGGGCGAGCGGCACCAGCGCGCCGGGCGGC
>VZSV01000073.1:549341-567608 GCA_013398735.1 Nothocercus julius
CCAGCTGCTCCCCGCGCGTGGCGCCGGGAGGCAGCGGCCACGGCCCGGCGGCCGCTTCCACCTGCGCTGCCGCTGTGGTGGTGGAGTCGTTATGGTTGGACAAGACCGTCAAGATCGAGCCCAACCGTCAACTCCCGAGCGCCGTGCCTGCTAAAGCGAGTCCCGAAGTGCCCCATGTGCACGTTTCTCCAACGCTGCCGGGCACGGTGGCTCCAGCACTTCCCTGGGCAGCCTCGTGTGTCTCCATGAAGACGCCCAGCCCGGCACGCGTTTTGCCGCTCTGTCCAGCTGTGGCTTAGGGCCAGACGTCCAGAGAGCCACGCGGCTGCCCTGGCCCTGTGTGCCCCGCGGAGGGACCCCCTTGTGCGCCTGGCCTGGGCTACCCGGGGCTGCGGGGCCGACATCCCACGTGCCCGGCTGGAGAAGGGCCGGCGTGGGCCCTGCCGCTCGGCGGGCCCCGGGGCCGTGCTGGGCGCCACGCCAGGAGTACCCGGCACCCACGCCGCCAGACTGCCGTGGAGTGAGTCGGAGCACCTTTCTGCCCGGGAGCATCTGTCCCGAAGAGCTGGCACCGTCAGCCAGGAGGCATCACCCTTTTAACTGCAATCTCACTCCCATACCCATTGCAGTTTTGTTTTGAGACGGTTTAGGAATGTTGTGTACCTGACCATAATTTATTACCCAGCCGCACAAAAGACGTGTTCACTTGCCTTTAACCCAAAGTCACAGAGTTTGCATCAGGACGGTTTGAGCCCTCTGTGTTGGGAAGGAACTCGGTGAAATCATATTTGTATGACTAAACCATGTACACAGCTGCTTGAAGGCCTGGAAAAACTCTAAGTTTTGGAATAAATTTCCAAACAAAATAGTCATTATCTCATTTTCAGTCCCTGCTCTTGCAAGACTAAAAATTATTAAAACGTGAACTGCAGAATTGCATTTGACATCTTGCGTTAATATTAACTGAACCTCAAGAGAGCAGGAGACAAAACACATTCTCAGTTATTAAAGGCAGATTTAGCATGAGTTTCCTTTAGAAGGACAAGTCAATTTTTAACTAGTTCTTTAACCTCTCAGTCCTTTTTTTCAGGTTTAAACGCAGAAGTATTCAATAGACAGGACTCTAACTCATATTTGGGTATTTCAGTAACTCGTATTTCACTGACACGTATTCTGGTAAATCTAAGTAGTAAACAAACATTTCAATTTATTTGACTTGACTTATGCATTTAGGCTTTTAAAAAGATTAAATTAGTTTTTATCGCTGTATATCCTACTATATTAACCCATTGCCTTTCTTATACTGTTTTGCTTTCCCTCATTGGAAACATCAGGTCCATCAGCATGCTCAAGTCTGGCAAATGCATGTGTTCAATCTTGGTCCCATGAAGAAATCCCCTTGTCATTCCCAGTACAACTGTGTACAAAAATTAAAATTAACCACATGTCTTTTTTGTTTAGTTTTCTTAATATTAAACTTTTGGATGCTGTTGTGAAATTCTGACTTCACTTAGGTCATTGAAAATTAGTCCAGTTGACTACAGAGGCCTCAGGATTTCAGTCCAGGTGTTTTTATTTGCTCTTTGAGGTGCCCAGGCATGGTAGGGAACTGTTTTCTTATCTTAAAAAAAAATTCTTAAAAGAGTTGTTATCTCAAAAGAGTCTTATTTTCTGCTGATCTGTTCAACAAACTTCATGTTTACAAATCTATTATTTCCTTTTAAAAATAATTATATAAATCTAATCAAAGGAATTCTCCAGATTAAGAAGTTGACTTCCACAAATTGGAATGGCCTGTGATGAAAAAGAAGGCAAAACACTTGAATGTAAAGTTTCTTCCTTTAGGCAACCACTTGCGATCTTCCCTCAAGCTGTGTGGAGGGGTGGGGTGTGAAAACCTATGTGGAGGGGTGTGAGAGTCTCTTTGAACAGTAGTTAAAATATTTTGAACATTTTTATCAATATTATGAGGAAAAGTTGGTGATTTTGCATTGGAAGACCAACCCTGCCTCCCTTAGCGAAAGCACACAAAACAGAATAGGAAAAAAAAAAAAAAAGAAGAAGAAGAAACAGAAAATACAGCCTTTGTCTCTAACTCGTATGGAAGACTGGGCTGTTTTGAAAGAAAAGCCAGACAGCATGGTTTTAGCAGCCACTTCATGACCTGGCAAAACATTATGCTACTGAAAAATTTCCTTCTCGTTTGCGCCTTTAATCCAGGCTCTCACCCAGTGTTGAAAAGGGTAGTGTTTTCTTGGCTGAATAAACGAGACTCTCAGCAGACACAAAGCTAAAATGAGAAAGGTGAGGAAGAGCAGTAAGGAGAAGGCCTGCAGTGTCATACTGAGTAGCTGCATGATGACTTTTAGCCTCTGTAGGTTTTTTTGAAATCCCTGTAACTACGCATTACATAGGTCACTTGTTTGCGCCATAACTGACATCTTGTATGAGGGGCTTTATCACACTTCATTTTCCAAAGCAATCTTGCTGTAGCAGCATGTTCTGAAAAGTGTGAGAACTTGAGCCGGAAAGTGCAGTCTGCTCTAAGTAAGAAGCAACACGAAGCTTGGGGACAGCAAGGGCCATTGCAGCAGAGACCACAGCTCAACTTCGGTGCCACCACTGGCCATGTCTCAGCTTCACTGTGGTACTCAGTGCTTAAGCAAACTGCTGGAGACCACTGCCGCCGAGATAAGGTTCATCCCTTCCGTGCAGCATCAGGCATGCATCACAAGTTATTAAGAAACATTGTTAAGAGAATGCCTATTGTGTGAGATGATACAAAGCTTTTATATAAATTCTGGATAACTACATTACATGAATTCTGCAAGTCATCACAAGGTCCAAGATTGTTTGAATGAAATCTCTATATTTCACCTTCCTATACGCAGGTATAAGTCACACTTACTACTGAAAAGCTATTCTAGAGCACTTTGAAGAAGGTTGCATTTTTAGGCTGTTTTGGAGAGCTGTTTGTGACTTGGGATACATCTTACTCATTGTGGCCCTTTGTCCAAAGAAAAAGTGTGGGGGAGAAAAGCCAATTAATTGCTGAAAAATCCACTTATTTAAAAAAGAAAAAAAAAGTCACAGTTAGATGAATCAACTGCAAGTCAGTTCAAGAAATACCAGAAGTCACAGAGGAAGCAGTGCACACAAATGCTTGCTAAATTAATTTATACTCGGCCATTACAATTTATTATATGGGTCTTATTTCTCCAGGGATGACATAGCAAAAACAGAAGACAGCCAGAGCTGATGACAAAGGTTGTTAGACATGGAAAAATATTCTTATGGAGATGATTAATGCTAATCTTTAAAGCAGAAAGGAATAAGAAGAAATGGAATACATGTATAAAGGAAAAAAAAAAAAAACTGAAAAGGTAGACGAATAGAATTGCCTCTTCCCGCCATACATAAACAAGGAGATATCCATTAAATTGAAAGACAATACATTTATAACTGATGAAATAAATATTTTTCAACTGTGTAATTGCACACTCTGTGAACCAATTTCCAAAGAATGTCATTGAGGCAAGATTCAAGAAATGGGACATTTATGACAATAACAAGAACATTAGGTAACATAGGTAAAAAATAAAAAAAAAGTAACTATGAACCTCAGATTTATGGGAATATATTGGTGCCTAGATTGTGAGTGAAATTAGAAAGTTTTCTCATGTGAGTGTATTCCATTATTTTCTAGTGCAGGATTTCTTGCTGTGATGCATGTCAATTGGTGGGAATTGCTAATAGAAATGGGCATTGAACTGATGTAGCATACCACTGACTTAGCCTCCAACAGCATTTCTCTTCTTATGTTCTGATTCTTTTTCACAGGTTTTCTTTATCATGAAAACTTCTTGTTAGGCATGAAAGAACTAAAATATAGTGACCTGAAGTAGTGCTGTTTATTGTCGTGCTTCATTGGAGAGAAAGTGCATGCAATATATTGAAAATGCTAAAATTTCATTATCTGAAGGAAACAAATACTAACTTTGAGTCGGTGCAGTTCATCATTTTTTATTTAAGATACAGAGTATTTTTTATTAGTCAGAAAAAGATTTGCAAAATATCTAACATGCTTGCAATTTGAATTATTTAGCATAAATCACAGTATCAAAAGCCAATGAGAATGAACAATTACAAGACTAACTCTTGGGATATCAAAGCCACAGGATGCAGTGCTGGTAGTGAGAGGAATTAACCCAGAGCATAGTCGTAAATACATCATCTCGACTACTCTGAGAACAAGTTTACAACACAAGCACAACTCATTTTGTTGTGAGCAAAAAGCACAACTAAAAGGAATCTTCCCAGAGTTTTATTTAAGTCACAGGAAAACTCTGTTGGTTCAGGCCTACTTTGCCTGGTGAACTGTGATCTTAACCTGTCTTTTCACTGACGTATCAGCACTCAGAACAGGCAAAGCCCCCCTTTTTTTTTTTGCAAATATGGTATTTTGTTGTGCAATCCCACCATCACCTGGGTGAAACAAGGCATAGTGGAGAAAGAAAGGGGTCTGATCAGAAGCAGCAGGGGCAGCAGTGCTGGTGATGAAGAACATCTCTGCACTATGGGGCTATGCCAGGCTATGGCAGAGATGGCCCTAGTTTTCTTTGGGGAGCAAATTTTCCCTCAGAATTTTGCTCGAATTCGATAGCACAGGGACTCTGAAGAGAGCAAACTGTGCCTCCTAGCTCAGCTGTCTTTCCTCAGAGCTCTGTAAGGCCATTTCTCAAAAATAAATCTGGAAAGACTGACTTAAAAAGTGATTTGCAAAGAGTAATACTCAAGGAACATGTCGGCCCAACACATCTTCTGCCAATTGATGTCAGCAGTGGAAAGAAAACAAAGGAAAGTACCTATCTAGAAGGGAGAATCTCAAGATGCCAGTTTGACTCTCCTGGGGCCAATTAGTCTGCAAGTGTTTCTCAGTGATGCAGTGAGCACATGAGCCCTCACTAGACCGTTTTAATTAAGTCCTGTTTAAGTCATGTTCACTGTCAGAGCCCTTGGCTAGCCCAGCTGTATCCAACCTTTCAAGCCCTCTGAGAAAAACAGCGTGTTGGAAGAAAAGAAATTGAGGAGAACAAAAACCAAATCCAGGGGACAAGAAATGGCAAAGGGGAGATGTGTGATGGTCACAAGCTCAAAAATAAATTGAGAGGCACTGGAGGGAGGCAGAGAGCACCCTGCAAGAGCATCAATCACCCCTGGAAGGTGTCCAGGGAAGCAGTAGCGGTGGCACAGCCATGTCCTCTCCGCTGGCGAGGGACTGGGAGCGGGAGGTGCAGGGCAGACAGCTCCGCAGTTGAGTTTGCTTCTCCTAGCAGCATGAATGGACATTTGGCCAGGACTAGGAGGAGAGCAATGAATACATGGTATGTTTACTGCCTATTTTGTTACAAACATTTTAAGTAATGATTAATGGAAATGTGCTTGAAGAGTAAGTATTCATTAGCCTAGGGAGGACTGAAATGACTGTTCTGCATCAAGAGAGTCTGCTTTTCTTATGTTTCATATGCCATTTAATGCAGATATTTTGTTTATTTCTACCATAATTCTTTCCAGACTCTTAAGATCTTCTTTATTTGTTATATTTGTAATGGGTTTCTGATGTGAGAAAGCAAATTACCTACTTCCTTTATAGAGCTGCTTCAGCGCAATTATCAGAAGTACTCGCATATTAATGAATTCATCCTGACAACATATTTCTTCAGTAACATCTTTAATGGCTGGAAACTGTATCTTACCTTTTTTGCTTCACGTTCAAAGTTTGCTATTATCAGAACCAGAAAACAAATCATGCTTAATAATAAAGTTTTATATTTCCTGAAAGTCAAAATATACATATTCTTCTAGCAGGCTTTCTCCAATCACTTACTAACCCAACATCAATGTTATGACTTTCATTTTGTTGTTTAGCAACCAGCCTATTTTTTTGCTAATACCACAGTATTGTTGCTAGCTTAGTAACAGCAAGTATTGTAACTGCCAAAAGTACTCAGAGACTGTATATCAACAAATAAGTTTCTTCAAGATGCCAAAACTCCAACTATTCTTCCTTAAAGTGACACAACATCCCTGCATTGATAGAAGTCTTCATCCAAGCTACAGCATAGCAGGAGCATATACATTGCCTCCTTTATGTTCTCTCACAATGTTCCAGTTCCACAGCGGCCTGTTGCCTCAAATTGGTTGTCCAGTTTTGCTTTCTATAGCTCGAGGATCAGTGCGATCCTATAGCATATACCCAACTTTCATATTTGAGAATTATTTGGTGTTTTTTCTCTCTGCAAGCCCAGACTGGAGGCAGGCAAGTATTGCATTGCATAAATTGAAAAGATGACATGCTCCTGCCTGGAAAGAAAGATTATTAATCTTTTCACCATGTAGAGAAAGGAAAGTTTACGCTTATTTGTGGTGCAACTGTAGGAATAAGTAGTTTATCAGTAAATCAGAAGAGATGCAAACCCAAGGAATAGGAAGCAATGTTGCAAAAAGATACGCATCATTCTGGAACAGTAAAAGGATACTTGCATTAGTAACATGATGGGAAAGATAATGTGGGACAATGATAGCAAAAAATACCTAGTCATAAATCTGTGGGTGGAGCAATGGTATCCGCTGCAAAAAGCCCTCGTGTAGATTGGCAGGGGATGGCACCATGAGGCCTCCTGGAGCAGCTCTACAGTTTCCACAGACATCTCCTTACTGCAAGAGTACTCAGGTATGGATTTACACCAGCAGCATTGTAAAGACCTCCACAGGATGACAAAACTCACCATAATTTATCTATCGTTCTATTACTGGCACAGGATACAGACACTCAGTGTTCGCAGCTCTTGCTGTCATCAGAAGGACAGTCCCTTGCTGCTTTAAACATTCAATAGCCGATAGCCTGCCAGGATAAGGAAACCAGTGCAATAGTGAGTCCAGAATTCAATAAATATGTTCAATCTCTAATTTACGGAAGTATAGAATTCAACGTAGTATAAAAGTATCTTATGGGAGTACAGAATTTTAGTTAAACAAAAGAATGCAATAAGAAAAAAGGCAAAAGTATTGAGAAAATAGAGGTTTGAAGAGAACTATAAAATTGTATATAATGCTATAGCTAAGCAACAAAACTGAGATGACTGTGTGATGCATGGATTATAAATCATAAAATTTTACCATATAATCTCCATTGAGTTTTGTAGCATGAGGCAGAAAGCGTGGTAAGACCATATGTGGACCTCTTATTCAGAATTAATAATTTAAATTAATTTTGCCTACTGCGCTTCAGAAGACTTTGAAAACTAGATTAAATTATATTTGCGCCTCATATGTACAGCCTTACAATTACATTGACTTTGATTTGATTTAGTTCACTTCCAAAGTAAAGTATGCAAAATTAAATTAAGGATGCTTTAATTCTGAACCAGTGTGCACACAAAATTAAAGGGAGCTTAATTAATACATTTCAGTGTCACACCTGTAGTTAGTTCAGATTATTTCCTCAGATGTTTGCACATAATGAAGGTTACTGTGACACACAAGTATGGGAAACTATGGGTTGTAATGACAGACTAAGGAAGACAGCTATAAATATTACTACAGAAGTCCTTACTCAGTTTTGGTTATTAATTAGTACTTCTAATGAAGTATGCAGGAGTCAGTGGAATTTTCCTAAATTTGCCTGCAGAATGTTCCATTCCTATTAATTTTTTTCTCATTCTAATGAATTAGCATGAAAAAGTATGTTCCCCTATACAGGCTAGTGATGCAAAATGGAGTTTATTTTTATATCCATGCTTAGATGATCTTGCTGAAATCTTGGGCATATTGAAATGGGCAGTAAAAGTTTTCTCTGGCTTTAGCAGAGGTGTGCTTTAATTCAAAATAACCATACAGAAAAGAGGAAAAAACCCAAACATATATACTCACACACTGAACTGCAGAGACAGCAATTTATCCTAAACAGGTATTTTAGTGGATTACCTCTTGGAAAGGCTTTTTTCTATGTGTAGATCAAGAGGTTTTAATTTGAGTGTTCCTAATCTGTTAATAATGTAATAAATCTGCAAAGTGGTTTTATCATCCATCAAACCTTTGAGAACAGTATTAAGAATGAGCTTTTGCCACACAGCTATAGTTCGCAAGAGAAAAATTTGCTTTTGCAACTTCAAAAACTTGTTGAAAGATTGATATTTTCTCCTCTCCCGCATAGTCAAAGTAGCAACATCAGATGTATAGTAGAAAAGAGACTTGGCATTTGTACCAAATCCCCTAGTTTTCTCATCACTCAAATGGTCTGAAAACGGAGACCAGGAGCACAAAGTGCTTCCAAAATCATAAGGTCTTGAACAGTGAGTAACTATTCATCACTGTTCTCTTTGCACTAGCAAGTAAATCCAGTGCAGATCACCAAGGAAACTAGAAGCTCCCTAACTGTATAATTTCCTTAGAATCTCTCCAGTGAGACATAGATCTGCAATAATCTAGAATTTCAACTTTTTTAGGGCATTTACAATTTCAACTTTAAATAATTTTTTCCCATATGTTCACTAGTATACATGACAGAAAGATCCACCATAAAGCAGATATAGGTGAAACAGTTTATGTTTAAAGGCTAGCACCGTTGTCTCTGAGTGCATTACACTAAGTGTGCTACACTTAATGTAGGTCAAGTGGAAGAGACTACGTCCCTCATGTCTGGGAGTAAGGGAATATAATGCTTGCTTCAGCCACAGGGGGTTTATTCCAATCTAGGAATCCAGTTTAGACTAAAGCTAGAGAGAATTATGCTGGCTGAGAATTTGCTTATACTTAAGGAGCTTATTTTGATTTGGAGAATTGAGAGATTTTAGCAAAGGCTTCAATTAGAAGCATTTATCTTCTCTAGGGAAATTTGTATAGTAGTATTTAGTAGTTATTTCTCATAAAAATTTTGTAGCTTAATTTTTCATAATTTTTATTTCTATTTAAATAACATATTATTTTTGTTAATAGAATTTTCCCTTCCATTTTTTTTCATGACTCTAAAAGTATATATTCACATATGGCAATTCTACTGTAAAATCATTAGCTACTTTGAAATTCCATTGTATCTCTCTCCTCTTTACAAGTCTAAAAGTTTGTATATGTCCTTTAAAAAAAAAGTCATACTAATTTGCTATCTAGTGTAGTTTTTCATTTAAGTCAAGAACTTACACTTTCTGTTATGAACAAAAAGCATAAAACCCATCTATCAACTGATGATAGTTCAGCTATCAACTTGGGGCTGAAAAATTTGTATGTAAGAAGGGTGTAGATAAATATCAAATCTATAAGCTTGCATTTGCTAGGAGGACAACTGTTTTGATTTGCCATTGTAAATCGTTCTGCATCTCCTGGTATAGTCTTATATACTGTTGTGATCTTCTATATGGTTGCTTCTGCAAACAGGTTTTTAAATCTTCATTTCAAATTTTGCAATTGGTCTGTTGTTCCTGAGGGTAAGCAGCCTTTATATGCGTACTCATAGTCAATCATCACACATTTTGCTCTTAAGAAAACTAATGTTTTCATTGACTTACAAAGCAACTAACATCTAGTTTATTCATAGTGTACAAGGTTTCTGGGTGTTCTCAGCCATCCAGGAGCCTGCAGTCGATCAGTTCTGCCATTGCCTTTGAAGGCAAATACTGAAATGTTTCAGATGGTGTGGGATAACTCAGCTATCAAGCCACCAAACTAATCAGTTTATACATTAAAGATCTAAACACTCGTCTTCTGTTTGCTCCTCCAAGAAAGGCTTGGCATCCTAATATGACAATACCTCTTTCTTGTGTAAGCTGATGAAGTCATTTCAGTAGCAATGGACCACATCCGAGTAACCTTGATTGGGAGTTGGGTACTCATTGTCCAGCTAAATTCCAGATTACCATCCAGGCAGCCTGTTTTCCAGGACTGGTGGCTTTTTGTTGTTGCTGCTGTTGCTGTTTTTTAAAGCAACAGCCTCCCTAAGTGCCGGGCCTGGAATTTGCCTGCTCAGCTGGCAGCCAACTTCCTCCAGGCACAGCAGCACCTGGCTCAGGGAAGAGGGAAGACTGGAGCCTGCCTGACCTCCACTGTAGTCTGGTATTAGGAGAAAAACATCTTAATTCTGCTAAGCTCCCTCAAAAAGGTTTTGGTTGTCTGGCCCACGTTTGAACTTTTTGGTCCGCGTGAAGCAGCAAGGACAAGATCATCCCCTGTTTACGTGGCAGACTGATGGCATTGCCTGGGAAATGCAGCCTGGGCCCTATGGAAGCAGGACCCTCCTCTCCATCCAGGATAGTGTTTCTGTCACTGGGACACTGGGGCGTCTGTGGGGGACAGCATGGGCAAGAGGGGTCTGGTGCCCTAGAAAAGATCAGAAAGGGAGGACTCTGTTAAGCAAAGCAAAGCTACATTCCATAAAGCAGGTCTGAAGTCCTAATTCTTTTCTCTCCCATTATGACAGAGCAACTTTTCCTGGAGAAATGTGGAAGGAAAATGATGCTATAGACCTCTGCCTGCTGTTCAGCAGATGTAATGCAGCCTGTCTGATCCATCATTGCAAGAAAGGATAAGAATTGTATTACAGCATAGGATATATATATATGTATATATATATTTATCCCCTGAATATGTAAAAATGTATATTTCACTTTTAAATGATGGTCTGGAATGCTCTGGAAGCAGTTGATTTTATTCAGTAATTTTAAAAAGCTTGTCCATTATATTATGTTTGAAAATAAATATAACAAGACAAACAAAACAGCAGTTCTTAATCTAATTACATAAAAATTCAAATAAATTCAGTTTGTCATCTGTATATGGAGATTTTCTCCATTAAAAAAGCCCACAGGGAAATGCCTGAGTAAACAACAGAATTACACTTTCACGTAAATCAATAGATCTAGTCAATAAAAATAGCCATCCTAGTTCTGATCACAGCTGTGAAAAAAAGTCACTGATGTTTCTCCTGAGGGACTGTGGAAAAATTAATACAGCATTACTAAAACCTAGCTTTTGCCTTTCAGTGCAATCCCTGGAAGTAGAATCCCTGGAATTAGTTAGAATGCAATGACATGAGTCAGGGAATAGTCCGAAGAGGCCTCATGCCCATAAGCTGCATCTTCCTTCTTGTTTATTTCACTCTGTGAAGGCAGGAGGAGTCTGTCTGTAGTTAGTGAAAGAACTTTCCAGACAACTCTAAGAAGCCTCATTTTCACAGGCCTCATTTTCTCCTGGGGGACTTCAGGCACCCTGACTTCCCCCAGAAGGACAGCATGTCAGGGCACAAGCAATACAGGAGGTTTCTGGAGCGCGTTGACGACAACTTCCTGACCCACGTGACAGAGAAGCCAGTAAGAGGAGACACTCTGCTGCACATTGTACTTGCAAGGAAGAACTGGTTGGAGAAGGGAAGGTTGAGGATGATTTTGGCTGCAGTGACCGGAAGGTCATGGAATTCAGGATCCTGAGAGGAGGATAAAAGGCAAAAAAGAAGGATCACAATCTGGGACTTCAAAAGAGCACACTTTGGCCTCTTTAGGGATCTGCTTGGAAGAATCCCACAGGAGATCATCCAAGACAGGAGAACAGTCCAGGGAATCTGTTTGTTTTCTAGGAGCACATCCTCCAAAATCAAGCGCGATTAACTCTGACAACCAGGAAAGCAAGCAAGGCTTGGGTTTAAGTAAGCCAAAAGGCAACAAGAAAGGTTCCTACAGGTACACCATCAAAAAAAGGAAGACTAAAGAAAATGATGTGGGCTGAATAGGGGTGGGGCCTGGTCACAGAAAAAAACAGGCTAAGGTGCTCAATGCCTTCCTTGCCTTGACCTTTACTGGTGAACAAGGAATATTGTTTATCTTGATGTTAGTGAGTCTTCTGACACCTCCTCATAGAGAAAATGATGAGGTGCAAACTAGGAAAGTGGGTAGTGTGGTGGACTGGAAACTGGTTGAACTGCTGCTCTGAGTGTTGTGATCAGCAGCACAATATCCAGGTGGGGGTCAGTCACCTTCTGTGTCAAATATCTTTAACATCTTCATTAGTGACGTGAATGATGGGACAGAGACCACCCTGAACAAGTCATACCAAGAAAGGATGAGACAGCTGGGAATGTTTAGCTTGAAAAGGAGAAGGCTCAAGGGGTATCTAATCAATGAGTATAAATATCTGGGTGGGTGTAAAGAAGAGGATGTAAAGAAGACAGAGTCAGACCTTCCTCTGGTGAACAGGTAAGAGGGAAAGGACAATAAGTGAATGGAACAGGAAGTTTCATTTGAACATTAAATATAAGAAAACAAACAAACAAACAAAAAACAAACAAACAAAAAAAAACAAACGAAAAAAATCTATGGTGAGAGTGATGCAACCCTGCAACAGGTTGCCCAGAGAGGCTGTGTTGTCTCCATGTCTGGAGATAGTCAGAAACCAATTGGATCATGTCCCGTGTATGCTGCTGTAGTTGATCCTGCTGGACCATGGTGGGGTGGACTAGATGATCTCCAGAGGACCCTGCAGCCTCAGCTGAATCTGTGAAAAAAGTTACCCTTTTCATTTAATAAAACGTTTATTCAACTCCTTATGCATATGTCTAAATGATGTAATGTGGCCATATATCCATAATTTTAAGCTTTGCTTAACAACATATCTGTAAGACAGCTGAGTCATGCTCATTACTATCTATTGCCCTTTTTGTTATCTACTACCTTAGAAATCACATGTGGAAATGATTAAGACATCTATAAGTAAGTAATGTTATTAAAGGCGTAAATATTCCAAGAAATAATGCTGCAGGGTATCTTACTGTAATATTTATCTCCTAGGAAATGGAAATGAGTGTTTAAAATTTTACATGGAAAATAATTTACAGTGCCTTTAAAAAAACGTGGTTTCCTACAACCTGAAGATGGTCTTCATCAATAATGGACATTTGTATTCTACACTTGCTGATATTTTTGATTTTTATGTGATCAGTAAAGGTTCTTTGTAAATTATAATGTGAAAAAAGAATACTTCAAGATAACACTGCATTCACATCTCAGGCAAAAGATGTATCACCATGACACACATGCTACAAAATCAGAAATAGAATCCCTTGAAGTTATAACAGTATGAGCAGAAAGCAAACTCTTTTGAAGTATTTGCTCTTCAGCTAGTGAGTATTTTGCACAGTTGGCGGTGTCGTATGAAACATGACTCCAGGGTAAACTTAATTTCTCTTACCCCATTACAATGGTCAATAGCTATTTCATTTTAAGCTACTGCATTTCCAGAATTCTGGACGAGGAGTCTTAGCACTTCCAGTGGTCATGGAGATGTTACCGGGTTGCTACAATTTGACCTTCAGGTCCTTTAGGGACATCATAGCTTGAAGCTAACATATTGTGGGTGAACACTGCATTGAAGATTAGCATGTTCTGATTGAACTAGCATCGATGAAACACTTTGGGCTGTAATAATTCAACTTCTGAGAAATAAACACAGAGGAGTATATGTAAGTGCTGTTAGGCTTGTGACATAAGCTGTAGAAAGCAAAGAAGTTCAAGATAAAGTTTATGTTCAGTTGAAAAACTGCATCATTCACTGAGCTAGAAAATTTGTTATATCCAAATATATAACAAAGCAGTGTAAAAATGTCAAGTTTGTAGATCCTAAAGCTTAGCATGGTCTATTTTTTGCTTACATGTGGATCTGGATATGGAACGGCTTGGATTTATAATGAATAAGTCTGATTTAAAAAAAAAAAAAAATCCCAAATGAGTCATTCTTTTTTCTTTTCTTTTCTTTTTCCCCTGCAGGATGCCTTATTGGTAAAACCACATTTTTCTGGTGATACAAGCTGCCACATCACTCTGTTTGTTGTTTTCTTCCTACAAATAGCAGAAGAACAGAGATTCTTTCTCTTCCAAAAGTTCGTTGGGCTATGTCAGCACAACAGAGCCTCTGACCTCCGCAGCTTCATAGGGGACTTCAGCTGCATTTTGATACTGAACTGAGCAAAACAAGAGCACACACCAGTCTTGCCTTCCTTCTACTTTGGCTTCCACAGAAAGAAAACCCAAACCAAAGCCACGACATTCCCTGCGCAAGCACTCGGTCTGGTCCCAGTAGGACAAGGGGGAACGAGGCCCCTGTGGTGCATGGAGAACACCGAGCAGTACACGTAGACTTTAACAGACAGCATGATTGCAAGACAAGTGGAGAGGGCAGTGAGGGAAGCCTTGAAATAAAGGCAATTAAAGGCAAAGCTAGAGCTAAAGCAGCACACTGAGATCCTCAGTATTATGCAGTACCTCCTTCTACCTCTACAATTCCACCTGCCAAGCCAGGGTAAGAGAACAATCTAAATCTAATCTAATGTGGAAGAATAGATTAGATTTTGTGGAATAATACTTGACGTAGTCCTGGGAAAGTAAGGAACAAAGTAGACTGAATAAACAAACATGAGAGAGCAAAAGGCTCAGATCACAAAAAGGGAATACGAAACATTTATTTAATTATGATTACTGATTTTTTTTTATCCACAGTTTAGATTGTGTTTCTGTTCTGTGCCTCTTGCCAAATCTTGGTTCACTAACTTGTAAAACTGGTATGCCACTTACCTCACAGAGCCTCTGAATATGAATAGATGGGTTAGATTCCTCTCTAGTTCTACTTGGCTCAGAGTTGCTGTGCCTTTTTTCTTTTTTTTTTATAAGATTACTGAGTAAAAGGCGCTGAAGAAATACAAAATATTGTTATTATTACTCTGAAATTTAGTGAGATCATGTATTGTGGACCTGACATAATGAGAATAGTTATAGTGATATGTTTCAATCAAGTTCTACATTTTTTATGAGGAAAAGGTTTTAATTGAAAACTGCAGGATATATCCGTAGCTGTT
Organism: Nothocercus julius; assembly: GCA_013398735.1. Classification (NCBI taxonomy): domain Eukaryota; kingdom Metazoa; phylum Chordata; class Aves; order Tinamiformes; family Tinamidae; genus Nothocercus; species Nothocercus julius. The sequence goes on from VZSV01000073.1 coordinate 564,232, forward strand.
AGCATAAGGATCATCTATTAAAGGACAAAATGAAGCATGAAGAGGATGGCAAGGTAGTGTGTTGAGATCTAGATACTTCAAAAATCTATGTTTAGACACCTAAACAGGGTGGCATTTATAGATGCTGAACAATTCCAGATGTCAGGAACTTCAAAGGATGCTAGGAATACTGCAGCCCCCTACGTACCGGCAGGGAACTGCTCTGATACTTAACTATGGAATCAGAAACCTCAAACATTCAGTTTTGAAGATGCTGTCAGAAACCTTTGGATATTTGACAAACCTAAAAAGAAAACAGAAGAAATCTTCTGTTAGTAACTGTTAGCCTTTTCCAAACCAGAAGATCTCTAGAAGAGCTTTCAGTAAATAGTAGTACAAATATGAAGAAAACAGCTTTCTTCTCTTTGGCAAAAACTCCCTAAATCCATTTCTTGCAGATCAACAGTTGGCAGTGCTCTTCCAGAAATATTAGCTGCCAGTATGAAAATGTTGGGCCTGAGTCAGCAGTACCTAGTACACAGTAAATATTGAAGCTTATGGAAAGAAGTACAGTGAGGGAGTAACCTTTTACTCCCTTCTGCATACTTCTAGGCACTTTATGGCCCTTTTCACAGTTGTAAGTGGTTAAACATAAAGCAAAGTGCTGTCAGAGACTTTGGGGTAATGCAGGATGTGGAGGAAGAGCAGGAGGTTCCCTTGGCTTTGCCATCAGATGGTTTAAAATGTGCCTACAGCCCTGGTGCCTGGGGTGGCACTAGGGGAGATTTGTGTTTGCTCGGCCCTGGGTATGTCTGAGCAAGGGAGCTCATTGACTAATGCAAAGGGGAGGTTTTTCTGCATTAAAGGAATCCTATTCTGCCCTTTTAACCCCAGCAGGGACAGCGTGTGCTTAATGGTACAGGCGGTCTGTGTCAGGTAGAGGTGCTCGAGTTAGCTTTAAGAACATCCTCTTGTGTACAGAAATCAGAATAGACTCTCACTGGGATTTATATGCCAATAAATAGGAAATACCTTTCTGCTTCATTTACAGGTATGGCTGAGATTTGGCCCTTCTTTTCAAAGCTTCGTAGTCTGCTGAGAACAAAAGGAGCAGTAAGACGCTTGCTGTTTGCTCTCTAGTGCCTGCTAGCTCTCTACTGGAGCAGATAATACCGCCTAAATGAGCATATTGTATCTCTCCACACAGGCCATTGAATTAACAGCAGCAATAATACATCACATAACATTTATTTCCTGTCCACTCAATGAGGAAATGATAAGCATTTGTTGTATATTAAAATACCACAGCAATATAAGCCAAGCCAAATGGATCACTAAATTATCCTGAACAGTGGTGTAATGTATTCTTCTTGTGATACCCAGTGCCCTTGGTTTTACTTCTTCTTTGTTGTTGTTGTTGTTGTTGCTGCTGCTGCTGCTGGTGGAGCTTAACATCATTTCCCCTAAATTTAAAAACAGCAGAAAAAAGTATCATGTTTTCAGCAGTTCAGTAGTTTAATCTCCAAAATGACACTCCTAACCAGCATTACAGTAGTATAGCATTTTGTGCCCTTTTGTAGGTGACTAAGAAACAGCAGCTGTTGTAATGACATTAACGTTTCAGCTGTTCCACCTCAGGTGTTCCCACAGGAAGAATAACTCATTTCTATAGCAATGCCAACCAACAGACTAACTGGGGTCTATTTCAAGATATGCAAACAGAGGACAAAATTCCAAAGTGGAACATTTGTTGGTGACACTAACCAACCAGGTATCTTCATTGCTTCATTGCATAAACCTAGTAAAAAAGTCAGTGAAGGTATGTGAATTGCTTTAAGTATGTGAATTGCTTTAAAGCCTGAAAGAGCACCCTACTTCAGTACAAAAGGTTTGGTTACATGCAGGAACCCAAGAGAAAATGCAAGGGTCATTTTACAAGGCAAACAATTTTTCTTTTGTTTTAGAAAAGGGCCACAGGATATCCTCCAGGGAAATCAAAGCCAGAGCTGTAGGAGAGCGCAGAGCAATGCGTGTGGTTTTGCAGCAGGAAGGGGAAAGAAAAAAGCATCATTCAGAACATATCGATCATTAGTGTTAGACACAATATATCAAAACTTCTAGGGATTTTTTTTTAAAGCATCTATGCTTGTATTCCTGTTCTACAAGAGCTTCTGAAGGCCCCTTTCCACCTCAGACAACTGCCCCTGTCGTGCAGACGTAGCCGAGCGGAGAGGCACGATGCTCATGGCCACACGAGCTGCAGGATCCCCACCGCGCAGCAGCCAAGGGCAGCGCTGGGACTTCTCCCGCACTAAAGGCAAGTGGCCCGACAGCAGCCGGCTGGGTGGGGGAGCCGTTCTGCACACGTGGAGCCACTCCATGTGCTCTGAATAATTAAGGTGGCTCTAAATACCAGAGATTTAAGCTCTGGTCTGAAAGGAGCTGGTAATCATCCCATCCACTTTATGGGCATTTTCCTCTCACAACCTCTATCATATTAAAAAAAAAAAGAATAAAAAAAATGCTTTTGTGACTAGGCAGATACCTTTCATTCTTCAGAAAACAAACAAAAAAGCAAATATCCACACAATTCATCAACTGCAAGACAGGTTGCATGAAATACAATGGCTGGTCCTCTTTGCAGCTCCAGGCAATAACTGAGCCGTATTTCAACACATAAACACACACTTCAAAGCACTTTCTCAAGGTTCTTATTGTTTCTGTATAGTTTTGCCATTGCACTGTCATTGCTTTGGTAGATGCTTTTAGTATAAGTGAAAACCGCACTCTGATGACTGTGTTACCATCTTGTGTTTTCCAAAATTAGCACTAAGTTATGCCTCATGTCAAATGCGGTGTGAAATCCCCGTGAAAAGACAGATACCTGCAAGAGCAATGGACCATGGAGGACAAAACAGAAAGATGAGAGTTGACAGCCGGGCAATGCAAGAGGTCCCTGGGTGCTTGAGGGTTTGAGTCTTTGTGTTTGTTTCTCTCTCACTGACACTTCTGGTGTCTGGAGACCTCAGGATCAGACAGGGACTGGGAAAATTAGGGCATAAAAGCATAAACGTTGAAGAAGAACCCTAATGCTTTTCTATTAAAGTAAATGAACTTTACTTTGGTTCAGGGCTGCGTTGCCATTCAGAGGGACCTAGGTAGGCCGGCGAGTTGGGCAGAGAGGAACCTCATGAGGTTCAACAAGGACAAGTGCAGGGTCCTGCACCTGCAGAAGAACAACCCCAGGCACCAGTACAGATGGAAAGCAGCTCCATGCAGAGGGACTTGGGAGTCCTGGCTGACAACAAGTTACCCATGAGGCAGCAATGTGCCCTCGTGGCCAAGGAGGCCAAAGGGATCCTGGCCTGCATCAGGAGGAGTGTTGCCAGCAGGTGGAG
>VZSV01000073.1:574337-628263 GCA_013398735.1 Nothocercus julius
TGCCTGGGGTTATTCCTCCCCAGGTGCAGGACCCTGCACTTGTCCTTGTTGAACCTCAGGAGGTTCCTCTGCTCGCAGCGCTCTGGCCTGTCCTGGTCCCTCTGAATGGCCAGCAATTCTGAGCATGTTCATTCTGCCAGGCCCATGCGAGTGGACTGGGCTTTTCTCTGCCTTTACGAGCTCGGACCATGATCATAAACTTTGCAATAAGTAAACACTTCTCAGTCATTTCCAGCTGTAAGAAATTGGTCTCAGAAAGAAGCAGCTGACTACGCTGAGTTTGTGTTTGCTCTGAGCAACTAGCCTAATTTGACACATCACATTAGATAGCGGAATTTCATAATACCTGGAATTTCTATGTACTCTGCCATCCTCCAAAAGAAAAAAATCATTCTGCTCTCCGATCAAGGAAGTAGAAATCTATCATGTTTTCCTGATATTTTGTCAAAAGGCCATCACATTGCACACAGACCTATAGATATAGTTTGTTATCTTATCAACAAAGGTCAACAGTGATGACAGTCCCACTGACTGTCAATTCAACTGTTCCCCAAAGTCCCCCATCCTCAAAACCTACACTGACAGTAGAAGAAGTCCTAAGTTCACTTTGTTAACACCTTATAATGTCAAGCTTTCTGTTCAAAAGTGGTCCCAGCATAGACTGTCTGAAACAGCACTGCTGGATCAATACCTTCAGCTTTTGTCCCCAAAGGCAAGGGATGGGAGTGATGCAACCACCCCTGGCCTAACAGCTCCCTGTTAGCAGAGAGGCACAGGTTAAAACAGCTTTCCTAGCAGCCTGGGCTAACTTGTGCCCCTCTTTAGTACTCTCCAGGCTCAATGCTGCAGGAATATGGTCAGATTCTTCATCTAGATATGATAGTCTTCTAGCGGACAGTCTATTGGCTGCCCATGGGAGAGCACCTACGGAAATCATTACATAGAAGAGTCCTTTTGAAAGGTAGAAACCCCTGTACAAAGATTTCTTTTTCTAAGTTCAAAACCAGTTCAGTCTCAGCCATTCAGCAGTTTTGACTCAGGCAGGTTTAATATGCCTCCCTGCATTACATTCTGATAATTTTAATGGGAAGATACCCTAGCAGATGATCCCCCAATTTAAAACTTCTTTATGGAGTTCAACAACTAAAACAGCAGTGAGCAAAGGCACTGGACCACATAGGAAAGCTTAAGCAGGAATTAATTTAGGTAGAGTAGCATTTGGATCTAATCCCAAATGCAGTAGTCTGGATACTTAATTGTAGTGCAGCTGTTCATGTCAATGTGCCAAAAGCAAATAGCATCCAAGAAGCTGGCAGAGCATTGATAGTATAGCCTGAAGGGATATTGCTAAGAGAGAAAAGAGATATACTTGAAAGTAATCTATTTGATTCCACAGTAATCAGAAAAATCAGGTTTTTAAGGCACAGCCCCTATTTTAAGCTACTGAAATTACTCTCCTGCTCTAAATCACCTTCTCTTTCTTGACTGCAAGAGTCAAGACAATGTCCCCTTAATTTAGACAGATTACATCCCTCCTCTTATTTCTCCCCTCTGTAAACAAAGATAGTGACAAGAAGTTCCCAATTCACATCTTGGATTTTCTTCCTAATAGAAGCAACAGCAAGGCCTGGCTGAAAACTTCAGCCCAAGGCAATAACAACAGTATTCTCTCCGGCAATGATCTGTAAGTGCTTCCCTTCCGAACAAAGTATGCTACTGAAAAGCAGATTTCACCCGCAGCAGGGATCTGCTGCCGTCCTCAAGGGAGCTAGCTCTGGTTTGCACCGGTGTCACTGAGGATGCCAACGCACCAGGGAACAACAGGCTACTTCACTCAGCAGCTTAACAGTGATTCCTCTTACCCCATGAGAAATACAAGGTAATTCTATATAGGTTGCTCCATTTTCAGCAAGAGTCACACCACCTCATGTTTGCCGTGGAGTAAAAGCTCTCGTATCGGCTGTTGCAGTGCTGTGGCTAACACGCAGGTCATGCACAGACCCCATGCTTCCAGCTCCGTGGTCCTGAGCGCGGGATCCAGCTCAGGGGTCGGATGAAACAACAGGAATAGCTTATTCAGTAATTGAATTTAACTAGGAGTCCAGGCAGACTGGAACAAGGGACTAATAATCTTGTATTAAGTGATCAGGATAATTAAGTTTGCATTTATATTTATATTTTGAAAACCTCTGTCGCAATGTCAGACGAGGAGGTTACGCTCTTCAGCATACTCTTCCCCACTGGCCACCCTCCTCACTCTTCTGCCCTGCAGGATCCTCCAGGATCTGCCGCGCGCCACCGAAGGCATTGGATGGTCTCCTCCTGCGGTCTGTGTCTTGGGGAGAGTAGACAGGGTCAGCCAGGACCTGCCACATAACAGGCCTGGAGTGATGCGACGCCTCTGACTGCAGCAGGGAGCCAGAGAGGGGAGGCTCCCGCCTCCCGCAGCCTCCGGGAAGAGGGGACCTTCTCCAGCAGGCCCGGGCTGGCGCCTTTCCGGAGTCCTGTCTGTGAGCAGGACCGTGGGCACCAGCTCTCACTTCCCAGGCTTGTCCTCCCTTTGTGCCTTCTTGCTTCGCTTATGGAATGTTCATTTATGGGTTGTTCCTTGGGTTTATTTTATATTTGAACCCTCTGCCGATGCTTTCCTGTGTTTCTTCTCCCTCTCCTACTGAGACAGATCCTTCAGTCTTAGGGCTTTCATTCGACTGTTGGTCAGAAGTTGGACTTGAAACTAAAGAACCTACTGCTGATGTAGCCAGCAGTAGGGCTGGAGCAACCAGAGCTGTGATCACCACCAGTGCTGTAATTTCAGCCCTCAGGCTGGGGCCTAACAGGAAGATTCTTTGTCTTTAGCCTCAAGCTCCGAGGATCATCATGATAAATGGCCCAATTAAATATTCTTATATTTCTTTTCTTCTCTTGGACATTTATCTTCCTGTATAGGGTTGATTTTCTTTTCTATCTTTTTTATTTTTTGGCTCTTCTTCTTTGGCTCTTCTTCCAGACCTATGGAAAATGTTTTTCCAGTAACTCAGTAGAACACATATAGTACAACAAACTGTACTCTAACAGCAATAAATGGTCTCGGTCATGGTTTTATCTCTTCTTTGAGCCAGTGAATTTGAAAGGCCCTATCTTGGAGGACTTTTTACTGTTAGGTAGAAAAACTGGTGATGAAATTATGTGCATTCTTGATGCAACAGCTTTCCTCATAACAGCAGGATTTAAAGAACAAATTGTAGTACCTTTGTTCAGAGCTTTTTCCTCTGTCAGTGTGTGGCTGAAAAGATTCTTTTCCTCTTATTGGGGGTCATATTCTAGTTCCTGTTTTTGCTTTGGTTTCTCTAGTCTCTGGGCTCTGGTATTTTTTTGCTGTTTCCCTTTATAAAAAACAGCCTGCTGACATCCTCCACCTGCAGATATCTTGCCCATGCCTTTGTTTCAGGCAGTACCATGTGCCTGTGCTGTGAATAAGGCACATGAATAAGAACTAGAGCTAGAGGCTCTAGTTTGAGCCACATCATCTTATCGAATGCTTTTACTGTTACAACTACTTTAAACTGAAGACTGTTGTAGATCTGACAAATAGAAATGTAGGGTTTTGTTGCATTTTTTTTCTCTTTTTTTTTTTTTTTTTTTGAGCAATCTTTGTGGAAGCTCTGACTTCTCATATGATGGCAATTCCTTGGTCTTTTTGATGACAGTGTTACCATTGCTCATTTTTGTTGAGTTTACGTATATGTTTATATAAATATTTAGGGATGTGTGTGAGTATGTCTTCCAGGAGCTTTATATCTGAGTTATTGCTCGTGTCTTGAACTTTTGGAAGAATAGCTCTAAATCACAACGTAGCTTCCGGGTTGCTAACAACAGATTCAAAACACAAAGGGTCAGGGGTGTGGGCCGAGCATTGTGTTCAATATGTACATAAGATCCGGCTGGTTTGACCATAAAGGCAAGGACGGTGCCCAGAGCTGGAGGCCAAAACTCTGTGGGCTGTGATCTGAAGAGCTTGGGCTCACTGGCATTGAGCAACTGATGGATCAACTGCTGAAATGTAGCTCCCTTGTAAGAGTGCTCTGAAAAAGGATAGAATATTTGTCAAGTCTTGTATAAAATTAAGTTACAAATTGCTGTCTGCACTTCAGTTATTATTTACAGGAGTTAGTTACTGTTGGTGAAGGAATGAAGGAATTCTTAATATTTAATGTTGGTAAAAGAAATGTTGGTCTCATTATATTTAGTTAAATTGATTGCATTGCCATGTTTAGTACAAAGTGTTAAATATCAAAAAGCAAAAACTGTCTTGAGTTTAATAGTAAAACATTATTAATATCATGGAACAGTCAAAGACTATTTCCAGACTCCTTAACCAGTAATGTAGATAGCTCTGATACTTCCAGGATTACAATGGAAGCTTGACAACCATAAACTTTAAAGTAAAAGTCTTTAACTCCATCTATTGCACAATGTTGAAAATATTTTGGATATTAGTTTTTACTGCAAAGTGTAATAATAAATAAACTACAAAGTGGTCTCAAGTAGCCTCAAGATTAGTCACATTCTGTGATCTGTACCTAGGCTGCCTCTGGCTTTAACCTTAACAGTTTAAAGACGGGATGGAGCTTTGCCGGCACTCTTGTGACACGTCTCTACAGAAAACTCCTGGTGGCTCACAGGGCTTTGCTCTTGCCCTCATGCACTCACTGACCTTCATGCCGGGCTGCCTAGGGGTGAGGCCAGGTGCTGTCCTGCACTTCAGGTAGGATATAACTCTGGAAACCACATGCCTATAGAGTTGTTTTGCCATCATGTCCTCGTCTGGGTGACAGTCTTCTGCTCTAAAATGGTGACAGACATTGTGGGATCAAAGCAGCAGTAGCAATCCTAATAAATATGAGAAAAGTTCTTCAAATAAATGGAGGGAGCAGGCAGCAGGTAAATAGCAAATATACAGAGGTAGAGATGCCAAGGCCTTGACACATGGTTGTGGTTTGGGGGTCCCAGTGCCTTCTGTGTGCAGGTGGTGGGCAGCAGTGTGGGAACCTGCGCTCTGACCCTCATCTCCACAGTCATGGGCCAGAGACTGACCTCACGCAAGGGTGCGGGCTGCTGGGCTGCCCTTGTGGTTAAAAGCAGCCTCATGGTGTTTGCTTTCTTTCCAACACAATTGCTAATAGATTAAGGTTATTAAACCAATAGTACCTGCATGGGAATATAGCACCAGAGAGGATGAAGACCAGAGCCAAGACTGGCCAAGACCGGGCTTAGTGGGACATGAGGGATGTGCAGAAACGGTAGTGGCTCTGGGGAATTCTGATGGGGTGCTGGCATGTGCCTGCTCCCGTGACAATCCACACCAAGGGAGAAACACACCAAGGAATGGGTTAGCTGAAATATATAAACGGGTCTGTCAGGTTCGCAAAGGGAGCTTTGATGCTGACTTGAAAGAGTGCAGAGTATCGCTTCTGGATAGGAGAAACGGGAAGAAGAGAGAGGTCTTAAAAATGCCATCCAAAAGCTTTTACAAAATTTCTAGTTGAGAAATGGCATCCAGTTTTGGTTCTGTTCACTTACTCTTTTGTTACTGACAGCATTTTTATAGCTTAAATACACACACACACACACATATATATATATATATGTATCAGTGGATACAGGAGACCCGTGTTGCAGCTTTTTGAGGACACTCCACCAATTTTGACATCACTGACCTGAAACTTTTGAAACTTTTTTGTAACTTTTCACAGATTGCATTTAATTCCCAGGAAATAGCTTAGACAAGAATTAAATATTGAGTAAAGATTTCTAAAGATGGCTTCTCTGCTGAGAGCAATGACTTGTATGAGATTTCTCTGGTAGTGTCAAGATTTATGTCTGAATAAGAGTACAATGCTTCTGAACTGTGAAGCTATTTCAGGCAAAATAATTGAAGAACTGATTATCTGAAGTAGTTGGAAAGTATTTCTGGGAAGAATGTGCTTTTTTAACTTTCAAAATCATACTTATCTTTGCATTCTCTTCTCTTGAAACAAAATATTCAGAATTCTCTAGAAAAAAAGGAGAGTAATAATTATTATGCTAAGGATAATGTAGTGGTTACAAAAACTTCAGACAGGAATTTTCAGAAATAGCTTTGGGCAACTCAGCTCAGAAGAAATGTGTACAGACAGCCAAGAAGAGTGATTGATTTCCAGTTTTCCAGCCACGCTGACATTTATCTGATCAGACCAGACTTTTATTTTATTTTTTTTAGAGTGTTCTTCAGTGGTTTTGCACAGACCTGCTTTCAGTTAAATATTATGACAGAACTTCTGGTTTATTCACTTTAATTGTCAGATGTCCCCATTTTTGATAATTATTTTGAAAGTTCTTACTTTAACAATGATGAGGCAATAATAGTGTGGAAAATATGAATTGATAAATTCTGTATCTAGCTTTTTCTTCCCTGATTTTAACAAACAACTCTAAAACGTAATGAAAAGAAATCAGTCTGGAGCATTCCAAGAGTTCTGCACTTTTTTTTTTTTTGGTGATGTTTATTTGATGGCAGCCACTGAAGTCAGCAGAAGGTCACCAGTGTCCCCGGACTTTCAGTAGTGTCTGTGCAGTGTGGTCTCAGCAGGTCGATGCTTTTAGGTAGTGAGTAATTGCTCTCTCTTCTTTGCACACCTAAGCACAGTCGTGAGACCTAGTGGTCAGAAGACGTATTATTAAAAAGTGAAGTAGGAGAGTAACAGAAACTTGAAAAATGTGTTCCTGCTCTTGGTCCAGCTTTCACAAGGTCAGAAGGGCTTGCGTCCACCTGAAATTAAGGTGGGACTTTAAAAGTGAAATAATTCAGGATAAAAATACTTCGTTCAACCCCATATCACTTCTGTTTGATGTAGAGCATGGTGCCACAAACTGTTGTACCAGTACAACTGAGATACAGTTAAATGAAGTGCAAAGGCAAAAACAAGAAAATGGGGCCTACAAGTGAGGTGCAAGCAAGGAAGAAGCTTCTTAAATCAGTTTTGAAATGGAAGGACCACCTTGTTCAATGATTCCTTGTGATAACACAGTACCGTGCAGTTCAGTGGGGTTGAAGCCATATGAGTAAAATTTGGATTTTCCCAGCAGCATTTTTTTCCACAAGCATCCATTAAAGATTCTGCAATGTCAGGCAGCTTTTTTCCTTCCAAAAAATTTTATTTTTAACTCGTCCAAATTTACCATGTCTCATGGAGTCACACTTCACTTTAGTGTGTGTGTCTGACAAACTGCTATCAAAGAACAAGTTTTCATCCAATCATAGATCAATTACAGAGTATTTCCCTAGTTTGTTCCCCAGGGTATACTTAATACAGGAATAGTTGAAAATGTGTTTAAATCTATTTTGCCAGTAGATTTGACTTCATGATGAGAAGTCCTGTGTGAGTTTGTGTGGGTGAACAGCATCTCACACCTAGAGCTACGATAATGCAAGTTTCATTCCTACGGAATACGAACAGGATATTTCTGGCAAAATGAGTAACCCTTTCTAATGCTTCTTCAGGAAAAATTGAGCAGAAAAATGCTGCTGCTTTTCAGGATCTGAGCATTTTTGAGTTATCCAAAGTCATCACTTTTTTTTTTTTTGGTAATTTTAACACAGAGGATTTTTCATGGAACTTGTGCTTCACTTGAAGGTGTTACGGAAGGAAGGTTTTGAACTGCTAGAAATATTTAAATATTTAAGGCATATAAACAAGCATTTTCCTGGGGTTAGTGTTTTAACATCCACTTACACCTGAACGGAACTTGATGTACTGAATCTAAATATCCAAAGTGGGAATAAGGGCTCAAACTGGGGGAAAAAAGTAGTTTACACACAGAAGTGCTTTGGGTACAAATCCACCCCAGAAATCCCCTCTCAGAGCAATGCTATGATGTAGGATTTGATCCATGGCATTTGAATATGGGTGAGATTTTAAAAGTTGCTCACTAACCTCTAACCCTGATGCAATATCTATTTCCATATATTCATTTCAGCAGGAGCAAACTGGACCACTACAACTTACTCCGAAAAGCGCAGCCCTTACATTCAATTCCTGTCACTTCCAATTGAGGTCATTTTTCTGCGTATTTCTTTGCATGCTTTCTGCAAATATATTTGCAGGCAGAGAGAACCATTGTGCGTTTGACCACAACACAATGGAAAGGGCTCTGCCCAGGGGCTTTTGCATCGAGCTTGTAATTCTACTTCCCTTAATGGTGTGTAGAATTGTTTCACGGTGACAGGGAGAGCCTTATTGCCAGGGTGAGGCAGTTTCTTGGCAGGGTCAGGAAAGGCAATTCATTTGTCTAAACCATTCAACCTTGCTATACATTCAGCGGGTAAATGAAAGTCCCACCCATGCCTGTACTTACAGAGTCCCAAAGAAGAAAATATCTCAGCAGTTGCTGAAAGGAGGAAAAGTTAAGTTTGCTAACATGACAATTTTCATGGCAATTAAAATAATAAGCAGCTTGGGCTAGGAGTTGATTTATTTTCATTTTCAAGCCTATTCTTCTCTGTCTCCCCTTTATCTTTTAAACACAGGTGCAAGGGGTTGGCTGCATCCATACCTGTTCCCCTCGTATGAAATTTTCCTGATTTGGCAAGAAAATTATGCCTCAAACTTAAAAAGTCTGCCTGCTCACACTTGTAAGTGCAGAACCTGCCTAGGTGGAGTTGTGAACGTGCACATCTTACAGGCATGGTTTGAGGAGCTGCAATAACTTGCAGTAGTAGATATTCAGATTCTGTAATTTCAGAGGTAGGTCTATGAGGCACCGGAGATGCCTTCAAACAAAACATGTGCATCATTTCTATAGAAAGCCTCTGGAGGCAACGTGGAGGAAGGCTGTACGGTGAGCAGCGGGCCAGTATCCGTGGGTGCTCAGGGCGCGCTGAGCCGCGGGCCGTCCCTGGGAGCCCTGCAGCCCGCAGGACGCTGCCGTCCCTCAGCAGACGCCGTTGCCGCAGCCTGGCGTGTCAGGGTGGGTTTGCACGGGGGTTCGCCGTGGCAAGGGAGCTGTGGGCCCTCTGCAACTGCAATAAAATGATGGTGCCAGTTCCGACAGTGAAGGGTTACATTTAAACTCCGGTGCGTGACCACCTACAAAAGGTGTCCAATATTTTCAGAATGTTGGCAAAAGTAGTTTTAGCCTGTTATTTTCTCAAGTCCTTTAAATTGTCCTAGACCAGGCCAAAAGAAGAGCTAGATTTCAACACAAGATAAGCAGAAGTATGAAACTCTTCATGGAATACTTTTATCCTTTTTTCTTGTTTTGGTGGGTTTTACTTGCTTCTAAATTTCTGAAATCCTTGCTCCTTGGTCTTCATACTTTACCCATTTTTTTATGTTATATGGATAGTTCAGAGCTAAGAAGCAAATCTGTAATACTTTGTCTCTGGATGATCTCCCTGACGCATGAAATAAAAGCTCCATTTCTAAAAATAAACTAGGAATTTCTTCTTTACCTTAGGTAGATGAACATTCTTTAGGTTATACAATATTGAATATTGTATTAAAAAAAAAATGGGGGGGGAGAGAGAAAAAAACTGGGTCGTGCCCAGCAAGGACAGTAATGCAAAAGGAATCACAGGTGTCTACGAAGTCTAAAGCTAGAACCGGACACAAAATGTATATGTAAAATGAATGAAATCTTCAGGATGGGAAGAGCAGAAGTGCAGAAAGCGCAGGTGTTTGCATCACTGTTATGAAGTCTAAGCAGCAACAACAACTCTATCCACTGCTAGGAGAAATTCAGGCTGGACAGCTGCATGCTTATGGCCTGGGCTCTGTGCTTGCAGACCTTGGGTCTGACTTTATTTGTCAAACAAAAAGTCCACCCAGAGTGCCCAGATTGACTCTTTTATATGAAAGAAGCATCTAGGTACATGTTATGTCATGTTTCATGGTACAATGTTTGCATGACACGTCTCAGATACCTTTCCTACTCTCAACTGATACAACAACCCTTGCAGCAGTTGGTCAAAACTGGGACTGCCTTTGCCTATGATCAAAACACCTTAAAGCAGGACCTTAGTCAAAGCTGGATGCTAAATTTCCCTTGTGGTTGATGGCTAAAACCAGAGGCTTGTACAGAGGAGATCTGTATTAAGTATCTTAGGAGACAGTTTTCCCTCTGGATATGCAGGGGTGACTAGCGAGACTAGATGGCAAGTGTAGGTACCAGAGCCTTGTGATCCCTTTCCCGTGAAGGGACTGGGTGCTATCGCAGATTTGTTGGATTGTGCAACCATGTCGTGTATGATTCAGTATTCATTTGGGATTGGGTATTTCACTGAAGATAATAATCATTGTTTTCCGTTTGCAAACAATCTTCTTATACAGAGAACAGACAAAATTACGGGCCTGTCTCAGAGTTTATAACGGAAATGAAATTAATGAGATTTAACAGATTACTTAAGCTGAAACTCAGTCAGCCTGTTCTTTCTATTTAATTACATTTTTTGGTGAGTCATGGGAGTAGCAGAGAGTGCACTAGCAGATCTGCAGTTTGAAGTTTTTGGCCTAGATCCATAGCCCGGAGTACTCCCTGAGACTACGGTCGTGCTCCCTCTTCCTTGTGTCCCAACAGCTCCGTACTCCTGTATTCCCATCTGAGGGACCCGCTGTCACCAAAGTCCCTCTGCCACCCCCAGGGTCCGGTCACTGCACTGTGAGGGGAGATGATGGAGGTGACAAGTTGGAGCTCTCTGCCGTGATCCTGGCGTCACTTCCCAGCCTCATCAGTCTGGGATAACTGTAGTGACCACCCACAAAGCAGAGTGGCCTCCCCTCCAGCTGCGTTTTGAGAGGCCTCTGTCACGGCCACCTCGGCCTGTCTGTTTTTGGAAGGGATTTCCATAGTCTGTATCTTGGGCGAACAGCAGTGCTTAAGCATCGAAGAAGGGTGAGATTTGAAGCCGGTGTTTCCAAAGAGGGGCCCTGCTGCTGGGCCAGCCCTTTGCTCCATGTAGACCCCTGGGCTGCTCTTTGAGGTTTCTGTCCCTCCTGCGCTCCTCTGAGGAGTGCTGACGCTGCCAGCGCGCCATGACTCCGGCTTTGGTCCTTTGGTACCTCTAAGCCAAAACTCTTTATGTTTTGTTTTTAATGCTGTGGACTATTCCCTCCAGGTAGAATGGAAAGAACAGAAAGAGAATGACTTTGTTGGAACTTCTTTTAGTAAACAAAATTTTTTCAGAAGTGATAATTCTATCACTGCCCGTGTACTATACAGTTCTTGGTAACAGAGCCATGCACATGCCTGTATGACAAACTGCAGGAAAGAAAAGGTCTGAAATTGCTCAGTCTTTGCTCACATGTGAGGTGGCATCTGCTCTCTGGAGATTCTCTGACACAAAATATTGGTCTTTCTGTTGTCCAGTTCCAAGATAAACCTTCCTGATCCTACTGTCTGAGCCAGATTTATCCAGGATTAACTTTACAGATGCAACAGTGTGCATATGATTATATCATGTATCAACTAAAATATCGGCAAGTGAGGCATTCTTATCTTTGTCTGCAAAACTCCTGCATAGCATAGCAGGTTAGTGAAAAAAAAAAAAAAAAGATATACTGTGAGTTAGCTGAAGGTGCATGATACAACTAGGGAGTTCATGGTCAGGACTGGTGAGCTGGTGAGAGGGTCAGGTCACTGGAATTTCCTGTATCAGTCTTCCCCTTTCTAGGCTACCAGTTCATTCAGTCTTTCTGTGCACATCATATTTTCCACACTTCTTGTTGCTTTGCTCTGAACTTTCTTTAATTGGGCTACCTTTTTCTTGAAGAGTGATGCCTGAAACAAGATACAGAAATCTTGGTGTGGATGACCAGCACCAGGCGAAGCAGGAGGGTAACTCCATGGGCCTTCCAGCACCCCTCTTGTGGACTTTGCTCTGACTTTGCTTCCCCACTGCAATGAGCGTCGACCCTGGGTGCTTCTGCAGTGATTCACTCCATTGATCTTGTGTTGCTTCTCATCCTGTATTTGCACAGCTGATTGCTTTTGCCAAAGCATCAAGCTTATTATATTTGTTCCTCTTGAATGCTGTTATGTTTTTGAATTCTGCTCCTGTCTTTAGATGCTTGGCAGACCCTCCCAGGTCGATGTTCTGTGCACACTCACTTTCATAATATGAGCCATTAGTGAAAATATGAAGCAGCCTCAGAGCACAGCAGCATGCAGCAGCCCATTCTATACCTTTTTTGCAGGCATTCAAAAAATGCAGTTCACTGTATATACTTTTCAGACAAGGTTTGTAATACCATTACAGTAATTCATTTAAGAGTGCATTCCCCCAGTTTGTTTATTATCAAAAACCATAGCAAATGTCCTACTAAAGTTACATGGTATGACGCTGTATTTCCCTTGCCACTTGCTTGTTCTGTTGTCTTAAAAGGGAACTTGGTTGGTTCCACATGATTTATTCCTGGTAAACGTTAGCTTCTTTTTGAATTGAAAGCACTTTGAATTGAATTTCATCAGGTCCTCCTGATAATTGTAGGTATTAGGTGAATGCTTACTCTCTGGCAGTGGTGGCTCTCAGGTAATCAAAGCAAATGGTTTCTAATACTACAATATTATTTAAAATACCCACAAAATGATTATATTAATTAGATATCGCAACTAAAAAATAAGATCACTGTTTAGACTTAGTATGTACAAAGCATATGAGAAATTGTCATGACCCTTTCAACATTATCTAATACAGTACAAATATTTTCAGCAAAGTTGATGGCCTGACTGATTCAGACATTTCTTTGTTCTCACTGTGCAGGTATATTGATATTTTTCCCACTCTTTTTATTAGAAGCAATTGTCAAAAAAAAAAAAAAAAAAAAAAGTAGGGAAAAATTCCATTTCTCCTCTTTGACCTTCCACTTTTAGAAATACTAAAAGGTCATCAGAGAAGTCTGTCATACTTGGTGCATTACTTATTCACATGGAAAGCAATTTGGGCAGGAAGCTGTGGCTGGTTCATTTGTACGTGCCTAGCACAATAGGGACTTCCTTGAGGCCCCTAGGAGCAAAAGCAGTAGATTTAGTGAATATTCATTCATTAAGACAATTAATTCATTTAAGACAACTAACATACCACTTTCACAACGGGAGAAGAGAAGATTGCTGAGTCAATTATAGATCTATAAGGAGCCAGAAGATTTGAGAGCCTGGCTACATTATTTTCTCAGGAGGGACAACTTTAAGCATCCAGGAAGCCATTGTTTCTGTATAAGAGATTTGTAAGCCATACGCCATTATAATTCCTCTTGTATCTTTACCGAAACAGTGGCTCAGATTCTTCCTAACCAAGATCAGGGCTCTTCTGTGCAAGTTCTTCTGTTTTCAGGAGGCCAAGAGGACTACACAGAATCACAGGATGGTTGAGGTTGGAAGGGACCTCTACAGATCATCTAGTCTAACCCCCCTGCTCCAGCAGGGACACCCAGAGCAGGTGGCACAGGGTGACATCCAGGCGGGTTTGGAAGATCTCCAGAGAAGGAGCCTGCACAGCCTCTCTGGGCAGCCTGTGCCAGGGCTCTGTCACCCTCACAGGAAAGAAGTTCTTCCTCACATGGAGATGGAACTTCCTGGGTTTCAACTTGTACCCATTACCCCTTGTCCTGTCACTGGCCACCACCGAGAAGAGTTAGGCCCCATCCTCCCTACATTCTCCCCTCTGGTACTTGTACATCTTGATCAGATCCCCTCTCAATCTTCTGCAGGCTAAACAGGCCCAGCTCGCTTAGTCTTTCCTCACACGACAGGTGCTCCAGTCCCTTAATCATCTTTGTTGCTCTGACTATGGTCAGAGTATCACATCTAGCAGAGCACTGATGGCACAACCACGGGGAAGGTCAGCGCCCTGGAGCACCACATCCAGAGCAGGAATTACCTGCACATGGAGGGCTGACCGAGTCAGGGTCATCTAGGCAGCCACTCATCAGCCTCCTTACAATTCAAAGAGTAGATGAGAAGGAAGAGGAAATACTGTTACCTTTATGCCAGATGAGAACAGAAACATCTACTAGATGCTTCAATCTAGAAACTTTTACAGGCAGAAATAGCGCTACTCTCCATATATTCTCTCTCCCAATAAAGTGTATGATTTCAGGTTCTTGGCACCATGTCAGCTCGCACAGCACAAAGCACACACGGCGTTTTATTTGCAGTACAGTGTGTATCTGCAGATAATTCACCTTCAGAGATATTACAGTTCCTTATACACAGAGGCCTATGTATGAAAATATGAAAAATGAAAACTTTTATTTATGGAGAACTTTTCACCAGGTCCTGGAATTGAACAACGTAATAACCACTAATATTTTATAATGAACATTTGCTAACAGAACGAATACTGCAGTATAGGTATTGACATAAGAATATTTCATTTAGAAGGCTGTTGAACTGCAGGAAGTGTGTGCAGTCTAGCTTCAACGGAACCGAGCAAACAAAGACACAGGACAACTCACTTTCTACCTGAGTCTCAAGGACAACGATGATGTTCCCAGGACCAGCACAAGATCGCCCAGGTGGATGGTGCTGACCCATACAAGGTCTTTTCTGTGCTCCTTCACACAGTGCCACTGTGAAGGGGTGAAAGCTGGGTGCTGTGAGCTCACTGTTGGTATCAGACCTGTTTTTCTAGAGTTAACACCAAGAGAAGAGACATTTGGAGGAAAAAGCCTATGCTCTAGGAGCTCTACGAGAGAGAAGAGGAAAGGCAGAGTAATGGCTGTGGCATCACATTTGCCTCACTAAAGCAAAAGTCCAAGCTGGTTTGCTGACGGAGAGCAAAACAACTCTGGCGTGTGCCCAGAAGCCCAGCGGGGAGGAAGAAGGAGCACCCTACTAAGCTAGGACGCAGCACAAGCCAACCCTTGGCAACTGGGAGGAGGAAGGGCCTCCATCCGTCTCTTGTCTCCTGCGCTTCCTACTCTCTAGCTACAAGGACTGCATATAATGAGGACACAGCGTAGAGCTGGTTTCCATTAGCACTTTGCTGGCCCTGGGCAGGCATCCAGCTCAATGCAGTTCTCGCTGCTGCCTGCACAAGGTGCGCGGACTGTGCGGGGAGGAGGAGGCTGCCGTGGTGCAGACACTGTGGGACTAATGGACTAATCTGCTTCGGGGTGGGAGCCAGAGGGAGCCCCACTCTGGGTCACTCTCCCAAAGAAGGGGAGATTACAGGCAATGGATGCTGAGACTGTGGCTAGATTTGGTGGTGGCTTCTTCAGGATGTGGCAATTTCAGCATGTCTGGATGCCTTTCCTCCAGGGAAGAGCATGAAGTCTTCACCTGCCTCCTACTGCTGAGGGAAAGGATGATGCACAGCAGTAGCAGCAAAGACCTGGTGCCAAAGGGTTGGGCTGAGTAAACGCTAAGTGTCCTTTGTAGGCCTGTCCTTCCTGGGCATCTTCACCACAGTATTTCTTAGGCAAGAAGTTTCTTAGGTGTTACTGTGAATACGCACAGCTGTCTTTACATGCCCAGTGTAAGTATAGTCTTACTACACGCTGCTTCAGGCTCTGCAAATTTTCTACATGTCTCTGTATTTTAGGTCAGCTTCAGAGTGGCTGCATTTGCTGCTCAGTGAAGAGACTCCCCTAGTCCTCCACAAACCTGTGGAGTTAGTTTGGACCGAATCTTTAATATGCAATGGCTAAGGTTTAATGAGATAAAGACATAGTAGAGTACTTCAGTGTCAATACTCTTGAGAATACTCAGGGCTTTTTAGTGTGCTGCTCAGTGACGAATTAATTTTGCAGCTTTGTAGGAGAGAAATAATGAGGCAGAAGTCAGGCTATGTGATTTAAGAATAAAACAAATCTGTTAGTGGAACAGTGAAAGTCACCTGCTCTAATTTTATCTTTCTGTCTGTTACAAATTTGTATTGGGAGAGTTGCATAGTCAAACCACAGCTAAAACTACCCAGAACTGGATGACTCCCCAACTTCTCTTTTAAATGTTTGCAAGTGGAGCATTAGGTCACTAAAGCCTCCTCTGGCTCAGACTAATCCCAGCTCACAGCATAACCTGTGAGTTCAGATTTACAACTCCTCTCGTCGGGTCGGAGAGATGTTTGTTTTGCTTCTCTTCACTGAGTTATGTCCGTCCTTTCAACGCATGGTGCTCTGCAAGATCAGGTCACCTGAGGCCTCAGTGCTTTTCTACTTGGCGAGAAAAAGACAGAGAGATACCGAGACATAAATATAAAGAGCAGAATTGTTCTTTGCTGAAAAATTGAAAATTAGGAGGCAAACATCAAAAAAAAAAAAAAAATGCTGGCATCTTTTCATATATGGAAAAGACTCCTAGCCTTTCTTCAGTTTCTCCTCTTCATACTATCAGATTAATAATAAAATCTGAGTAAGGGATGAATGGTTGAAAATAATTCCTTAGATGAACTCAGGTGCTAATGGACAGGATGTAATCAGTAAATGACTGAGGTGCAAGGAAAAGGGGAATCTGAGTCATTTGATATAAGAACTATTGCCACAGATAAAGACTCAGACCCCCGATTTCATTTAGGTAAGAGCCAAGGATCTGCACACAACAACATTTCTGCTCTTGCCTCTCTGTGCTCACCTTCTGCAATCTGAGTATCACAGCACTGGCCTTGCTCCTGCACGTGTGTCATTTCTTTCTCAATTGACCTGGCATCCTTGGGACCTTTGCTAAAGGCAAAGTTTCTGTGCCATCCCACTGTTTCTTTCCTCATCTCTAGAGTGGTGCAGCTGAAAATCCAGCTCAAGGAGCACAGTCCTGGGCGTTGTTTTTTTCTTAGGTAAAAGCCTGCTTCGTAAAAAGAAATATAGATCAGTAATCACAGTAATCACACAATATTTGAGTTACTCCTAGCCAGGGATGATTCTGCTCAAGCTTTTAAGCATTTTGGCTTTATGTGCCACCATCCCATTTCAGCTGACAGTTCCTGTAATTCATTACTGAAGAACAAACAGCAAAGGACAAAATAATACCCTCTATGCTTTTTGTTTTTAAGATTTCAAAATCTTTACTAGCAGCATGCTAGCCGCATGCCCTTGTATTTCTTCCTTACTCTGGCTTAAAGAACAGCAACAAGACATCCCCTCTGCTTCCAGATCAGGAAAAATGATGGAAAAATAAAACTCAAACACTAAGCACAAGGAAAACATTTCCATTCCTTCAGCTCATTTTAAAGCACCTTAAGGTAGCTGGCAGGTAGCCTGGTGGAAGGGATCCAGTTCTTGTATCTATAGGGGGAGCTAGGAGCACTAGTACACTTAGTTATCTTTTAGATAGTTAATGTAGCTGGGATAAATCCTACTCATAATGTCTAAATGCAAACACACAATAGTAACTACTGAGAGTTAATTCACATTCTTGGTCTGGCATGAGACACCTCCTGTAACCACCCTGCCTCAAATTTCTCATTTGCAAAATAGATTTCATTACTGAGGTGCTGGGGATTATGTAAGTTCCCTAAATGCTTCTGAAAAGGTGTGGATTATTGTTACCAAAGCCCTTTGTGAGTGACCTTTAAATAAAGGTCCTTTAAATAAAAGTCACTCACAAAATCTATGAAGGTGAAGGAGCATCTCTTTCTGGGCTTCTTTGGATCATTTTTATATCTATAAATGCACTTTTTCACTAAAATGAGAGGGGCACTCTGATTAAAAGTCAGTGACATATCACAGCTCATGATTACATGCCTATTTAAAGCTTGAAGTGAATATAGCTGCAGGAACCTTATAAATCTACCATTCAGTTTAACTACCTTTCAGCTCCCTTATTAACTTACTATATTTGTATATCAGTAACGGGAAAGTCATATGAAAGACTAGCCTGATTTAGATAGTATTTTGTTTGTGTTGTCTTTGCTTACTTTTAAATAAGCAGGAAAAAGGCTATGACATAAGTATTAATATCACAGAGAAGTATCACGGTGCTGCATGGAGAGAAAGATTTCTCTCTTAAATCCCTGGGCCAATGCAAAGTTCCACAGGGCTCTTGTGATTTTGAAGCAGTGAATTATCAGGGAAGAGCTGCTCGGCATTTATAACATGACTGTAGGGTTTGTAGTTCAAAAAGCGATGTGGACGAGGAACATATTTGAAAGAAACCTTCCACAGAGCGTGAAGGCTCCTGTTTTTGTTGTCGGTATCAGTATTAGCAGCACCTAAAAGTGTAGCTGAGATCACAGCTCCGTGTACCTGGCACTAGTGAAAATACTTGGTGAAAGACAAGCCCTACTTGAAACAGATACAGAAAAAAATACAGCAAAAGTACAGAGGACTGAAGTGACTGCTTGGGGTCAGGTCAAGGAGAGAACCAGGAATAGAGCCAGGGCCTTCTTAGCCGGGCGCTGCCCCCTGCGCCACCTCCTCGGTGCTGTGGGAGTTTCCCTGTCTGAACAAATACCCCAAAATGCAGCAGCTCTGGAGAGGGGGCCATGTCGGACGCTTCATGAACTAGAAGGTTGATATCAGATCTGCACAACCCCAAACCACAGGATAGATAAAGGACAGAAAATGTCCATGTGATCTGTTTTTTTTTTTTTTTTTCCTCTTCAAACTGCAGCTCGTCTACAGCATAAAAATACCTGCATGTAATTTAGGCAGAGAAAAAACTGATTTTCCTGTTTGGGTTTTATTCTGAGATTGATACACAAAGTAAAGGCTTGGAGTCATGGTCATGTTACCACTGCCTACGAACTGACTAATTGTCAGCGGCTTGGAAACTATTCAAATTCTCTCTCTTGGTCGACGGCATATCTGGAAAATTACAGTCTATAACTCTCTGATCTCCAGCTTTTCAGCTAAATAATGCTTTACCACTGGGGTTTTGATGATGAAATCTATTTTCCAGAAGATTTGTGAAAATTA
Organism: Nothocercus julius; assembly: GCA_013398735.1. Classification (NCBI taxonomy): domain Eukaryota; kingdom Metazoa; phylum Chordata; class Aves; order Tinamiformes; family Tinamidae; genus Nothocercus; species Nothocercus julius. The sequence continues at coordinate 593,222 of VZSV01000073.1, forward strand.
TCAGAGATGTTGCACCTGTTTTATACTTCCCTTATTAGTAAGTGAGAGTATTATCTTGAGTAATGGTCCTAGGCTTTCTGCCCTGATGTGAAGATATAAATTCTGCTTTAGACAACAGGAGTTTTAGTATTATCTATATGAAAGAATTTTTCACAAAACATCCTATTTCAAGTGAATTTAATGAACCTTCTTCAGCAAAATAGATCAAACTTGAATGTTTTCTGATATACGCTAGCAATGTCATTTATCGCAACTCTCTAATCTCACTGCATCTATTTGAGGAGAATATCAAAGATGTTGGATTTACTGATTGTTTAACACTTCAATTTCACTTGACTTTAAGAGGTAGAGTCAGGCATACAAACTAAACAGATACAAAATCTCCTGGGATTCCTTCTCAAAGAATAAAACTATTAACTTGATGTATCAAGACATAATTCAAAATAGAGAAGTTATTGCTGGCAGATCTAGATTAGTTTAGTTAAAAATTATTTGGTATCAGGAGATATTAACCTTGATTTGCCTGATTTTTAGAGGCAAATACAATTGGATAAATTTTATGAAAGGCTTTTAAAATGTGTTTATAAAGAATGTCTAATATTTAGTTGCTAAAACAACAATTCTATTTAAATGTCTTTACAAGCTAGGGAAAGTGAAAAGTAATTCCTGGAGCATAATTCCTCAAACATAACAATTTATGTGCCAAGTGAAACCCATCACTGGTGTTTCTTAAAACCTTCAGAAAACTAAGCAAGCAGCATTAACCTCCCAAGCTCACCAGGCTCCCAAGTTTCACCAGCATTCAACTGTTGATAAATTGCCAACATTTTTGAAGTGAAAGCTATATAAACAAGAGTACAGATATGTTTAAAATGTAAATGCTTTTTAGGGGAGATCAAGGATGAGATTAAATACCTCTGTTCCACAAAGAATATAGGGATGTTCCTTAAACCCCTTGAGTTCAACAGGACATAAACACATGCCTGAAGTTTGGCACGCACAGAGCTTTGACAGCTAAATTCACAGTGTTGGGAATTACAACAGGGAGTGGTCTCTTGTCCAGCTCTTATTAGCCCTGCCACACACTGGATCCACAGGCTGAAATTAGATGTCTATAAATACAATAAGATTTAGGTAGGATCCAAGAATGTAGCCCCATTGACACACGTCAACACGTGTTCAGTGGGAAGGGTGAAAGGGGCAAGCCTGGCCAACAGGAAAAGAGCTGGAAAAAGTCTTCAGCGTGTCCTTGTGCAGAACTTAGGCTCCCTCCTGCAGTGACCGTATAGCTCTGGCTGAGATTCATTCACACCACTAGTCCCCTTTAGGAGTCAGGAGTCTATGGGACAACAGCCTATGCCAAGGCTTTTCTGAAAAACATTGCAAAAGTGCCATGTGCTCATTTGTAAATGACTTTTGCAGGTTCAATTTATTCCTCTGCCAGGAAGTGTTTACTATAATGAAAAAATACCTGGACAAAAGGGAATAAATGACTTGTGCTGAATGGAGTCCCAACTTTTCACCTTTGAAAACTCAAACAAAGAGGATCTTCAGTCCAGGCCTAAGGCATCAATGGACAATTTAAAATTCAACAATTAATTTCAACTACATCTTCCTGCTGCTTTGCTGTGAATCCTTGGTGTTCCTTAGTCCTGCACCTATGCCGAGTATTTTACCCATGGCCTGTGTTCTTCTTTCATCATTTTCACTGGCAATAAATCTTCCTTAGTCTTAGATGTAATTCTCATGGGAAAAAGAAACCCAACATATATCTCATGAGTTTCATTCGCATAATACAAAGAAATGAGGACATATTTCTCATCAGTATTTTATTTATTTAATTTAGTTCTAGTATGCTCTCTGAAAATTATTTTATTACGTTTCAGAGCTAAGTATAAAGTCATGGTGCAATTCGTCTCTGACGGAACAGTTCATACTGCGCTCAGTGGCGCGGCCTAGTTGGAGGCCGGAGCTGGCAGTGTCCTCCAGGGGCCAGTGCTGCGCTGGTCTCACCAATGACCTGGATGAAGCGACAGAGCGTCCCCTCAGCAAGCACGGGCGATGCCACACTGGGGGAAGGGGCTGGTAGCCCAGAGGGCTGCGCTGCCATTCAGAGGGACCAGGACAGGATGGAGAGTTGGGCAGAGAGGAACCTCCTGAGGTTCAACAAGGACAAGCGCAGGGTCCTGCACCTGCGGAGGAACAACCTCAGGCACCAGTACAGATTAGGGATTGACCTGCTGGAAAGCAGCTCTGTCTGTGCAGAGGGATTTGGGAGTCCTGGCTGACAACAAGTTACCCATGAGGCAGCGATGTGCCCTCGTGGCCAAGGAGGCCAAAGGGATCCTGGCCTGCATGAGGAGGAGTGTTGCCAGCAGGTGGAGGGAGGGGATCCTGCCCCTCTCCTCAGCTCTGGTGAGGCCGCACCTGGAGTACTGTGTGCAGTTCTGGGCACCCCAGTACAAGGGGGATGTGGAGCTTCTCGAGAGGGTGCAGCACAGAGCAAAAAACATGACTTAGGGACTAGAACATCTATCGTATAAGGAAAGACTAAGCAAGCTGGGCCTGTTTAGCCTAGAGAAGACTGAGAGGGGATCTTATCCATGTGTATAAACACCTTAACAGAGGGTGCCAAGAGAAGAGGTGGCCATGGACAGGACAAAATACAACAGGCACAAACTGAAACACAGGAAGTTTCATCTCCATGGAGTACATGGAGAAGTACCTTAGGGGTCAATGTAGGGAGGATGGGGCCAAACTCTCCTCGGTGGTGGCCAGTGAGAGGACAAGGGGTAATGGGCGCAAGTTGAAACCCAGGAAGTTCCAGCTCCATGTGAGGAAGAACTTCTTTCCTGTGAGGGTGCCAGAGCCCTGGCACAGGCTGCCCAGAGAGGCTGTGCAGGCTCCTTCTCTGGAGATCTTCCAAACCCGCCTGGCTGCCACCCTGTGCCCCGTGCTCTGGGTGTCCCTGCTGGAGCAGGGGGGATTGGCCTAGAGGATCTGTAGAGGTCCCTTCCAACCTCAACCATTCTGTGATATCAGCATGATAATGGAACAGGTAACAGCTCATCATCTTAGATTCACCTTGCATGGGAACAGAAAAACAGTTGACAAAAATGCAACTGACCAACAGCATGTGCACTGATTAGAAAGCCGTAAGGATTACAAAGTGGGAGGACTCTATGTTTAGTCCCTGAAAACATGAATAGATGAGTGTGATGTATCACTCATTTTTTTCAAAGTACCATATATATTTATTTTCATTTCTTGTAAGTGAAGGCAGAAGATTCCATTTGTGAGGTGCAACTCCATGCAATTCCATTGCTTTATATATAAATAGAATATAAAATTTTACTTCATGTATAAATAGAGCTACACAAGAGGGAGATAATTCATGACCTGGTAAATTGCAAAAAAGTACAGCTAACACTTATTTTCTGATCTTCTTGAATTTATCCATAACTGGAGAGAAGAGACATTTCTTGGAGAGAGTGAGAAAGAAAAAAGGGTCAGGGATAATTGAGAAAAACAAACAAACAAACAACAGATGAGAATTTCAACCAGAATCAGTTTGTGGTTTATAATGTTCCACTGCACAATCTGAAGACTTCAAAATATTCAGCTGTGTAGGATGCCCCTTAGTGGCTGAATAAAAATACTGTTGATAGACAAAATAATTTTAAATACTGAAAAACAGTATTTGTGTTTATTATCTGAGAACAAAGGAATTTAAATACTAACGTAGACACACAGAAGAGCTAGAGCCATGTTCATGCAAATTCTCAGAAACAAAATCTGAAAACTGATTAAATGACAGTAACAGAATATTCCTGAATTAAATATTGAGAAGAACAAGAGAACAAGGGGAAGGGAGAGAAAAAAAGTCCATCTGTATTTTTATTTTAATCACAATGTGTGTTATGAGATGAGTGAGTTTTACAAACTCTGTAATAACAACAACAAAAATACAATATTTTTACTGGTTTTTCTAGAGCAGAGAGTTTCTGTACAGCACGCCAAAGTTACCTGGCTTGGTGTCAAGGCACCTTTCTAATAACATAGTTGTGGCGTCATCTCCAGCTATTTCTGCTGTTATATAAGGATGCCAAAATATGCTACAATGCCTTAACATTTCTACACATAAGGCATGAAATGTTTAAGACTCAATAATAAAGTATAGAGTGCACAAATCCTGTGATACAAACTTAAATGTATGAAGAGTCTATGAGTATTTGCTCTAACACTTGTCATGAAGAACATGCTTCCAACTTTTCTGTTCAAAACAACTCTGTATTATGTTTGTAAAAGCTGCAACAAGGTGACATTAACTGAGCATTGTGCCCCATCTATATCTTTATACCTATTCCGATTTTAACTATACTTTGTATTTTTAAATCCTCTATGTATGCACTGGACAATGAAAGAAATCTATTGTGTTTACAGACAGTTCCTCTTACTTGGAAATCTAATACCTCTGTTACTTGTTATTCTTTTTTCTTTCTCAAAGAAATCTGTGATTCTTCATTTTTCCAGGTTTGCCTATAGAAATCAGGACTGCGAAGTGTCTTCTGACCTCCAGACTGGTAACTGAGAGCGAGAAGACGCTCATCAGCGCTACATGAGGTTCATTTCTTGAGTCACATCCCAGTGCAGATCAAAGGGTCAAGGGAAGTCTCTTTGCTTGAGCTAGCTGGTGTGTGCTGTAGCTGGATATGCTGATCCCAAACATTCCCAGGAGGACAGCTGTACGCTGCAGCAGCGTGTCTGTTGAGTTGATAACTATTTTTCCTGCAGCTTGAGTCTATGGGAAGAAGAGGGCAAGTTACTTGCTGAATCTGTTGAGTGTAATAAAGAAGCAGGTCTTCAGAACCTACTTCTTTTTGTCTTCATTATGTTTAAAACAGTACGGCTGGGCTTTCTGCTGAGCAATATCTAGCACAAACAAATGCACATTTTGGAAGGTGGCCCTTTTTAATCACTTTGCAAAACAAAGGGAAATTTTCTGATATAATTCTTCATCCCTTCGTAAGTCTCCGATTTCAGTGACTTTAATGGGGTTCTTCTGGCTATTTGGCTGAATCAGGCTTAGAGTTTTAAGAATAAAGGAAAGAGATTTTCCTTTTCTGTGAAATACGAAGACCTCTTCCCCCAGATTAGCTACTGGGCATACTGTGATTAGCTACTGGAGTAGCTCCCTTCAATATTAGTTATTAATTCAGGAAAGCAAGGCTAAAGGGGATTGGTGACATCTTTTATTAGCTCAATGGATAGAACTAGACCAAGGACGCAAGCTTTAACACTATCTCATCATCAGATCTGCCAAAGAACTAGGCAATGCCAATCAAAGGGAAGAATAAAATAAATCATTTACTAATTGTCTGAATAACAACAGAAAAATAAATTAAGCTGGTATTGCTTGCCTAACACAAGCCACTGACCAAGAACCAGAAACATAGCTGCACAGAATGTCTAGAGAGCTAAACACAACTTCTTACTATAAGAATTATATCGACATTATAAATTAAAGCATACCATGGATATTTCTAGTCGCAGCATTTCTTATATGCAGTAATGATTTAGCCCTATGCAAAGCCTTGGGTTTTCCTCCTTCCCTTGCACTCAGTGGATGGACAGCACAGTGCCACTCAACTGGCTGACACAAGGAGCCTGATTTTCCAGACCACAGGTATTCTGCACAAGTGCAAATAATCACAGTTCTGAGCGTTGACCTTGATAATGTGACTGACTCTGTGGCTACTTCAGCAGCAGAATAGCTAAAGAAAAAAGAAATTCCCAACAGAAGTACCATGCAAGGTGATACCACAGGCTACAAAGGCAGTTATGAAAGAAACCCACTACAAGGACGGCAACACGGTGCCCTTAGCTCAGCCATGCCACTCGTGAAGTTTTGTGCTCTGTGGTTTTGGATGCAGGTCAGTGTTAAGAGCTGGGAGATTCCGGAGCAAAAGAATGTACGCTCCACAAATATCCAAATATGGCCAACATTAAAGATGTGCTACTTTAGAATATTTTTTTCTTTGGCTGTTTTATTCTCAGTTATTTAGCTGATTTTAAACATTTTCTATCCATGCTTTTATTTTTTCTTCATATAATAATCCATTCGCTCATCCCTTGGTGTTCCAGAGGCAATTACTGTTTGAGATTTCTCTACCATAAGCATAAAAGGGAGTTGAAATGTTTCACTGATAGTTCATTTTAGTTGGAGTCCCATCATTATCATTCTCATTCTCATTAACACTTTCCTACTGCCCCAAATGCTCAAAGCCATTGCCATCTAAAAGGATGGCAAAATAGTTTCTGTTTAAGGAAGCACTAAAGAAACACAAGCTGTATCCACCTCCAAGTATTCTTCACTAGGTATTCCAGAATAGTACTAATTATCAAGAATTATCCTAATTCATTTACTTTTAAGTAGATGCCTACTTAAGATTCATTTGAGTAGTTACAAAAGCTTACCCACCAGAAGGCATTGCTCCCTTGGGTTGGTCACACAATAAGATGAGATAAAATCTGTCTGAGAAAGACAGATATTGGTAATTCAAAGATCTAATTAAAAGAAGAAAAAAACCCAGAATGTTCATACCTGCAATAACCTTATATACCCAGGTGTCATTCTTCGTAGACGAATAACCATTGTATCTGTCCTCGTAGAAATTCAGCCCTACAATTTCAGAATACAGAAAACATTACTAATTTTTTTTTCTCCTTTTTTTTTTTTTTTTTTTAAACAAATTGACCTATTAATGAAACAGAAGATTAAATCTAGTATGGTTTGTCCTAATGCAAAAACACTCTAAGGAGAATCCTATGCAAACTCTCTCTTCCTCACCTGGTGCTGTTTCCTGCTGGGCCACTACCTGCTGCTGCCCTGCTCGAATATAAAGCTCAGCTCAGTTACATAAGCTGTCACATGTGATCCATCTGTGGAGCTTAGGTGTTGGCAGGGGCCGTGTCCGGCCTGCCTGGGGCTAGGTATGTCTGCAATATTGGGAGACTCTCTGGGAATGGCTGAAGCTCATTAAGAAAGCAAAGCAAGAGCTGACCTCCTTAAGCAAAAAAAAAAAAAAAAAAAGCCTAAGCCTGTTTTATAGATAGCCCTGGACATAAAAAGGGCAGTCATTATAGCATTTTGTAGCGTACAGTGACAATGCAAATAGGATTTCACTGCTTTTGTATAACTTGGAAACTATATTTATACTGCTGCTTGACTGTGTAGGAAGTTTAATTCAGCTATGACCCAGGTTGAAAGGATGTGCTAATGTATTAGCAGGATTATATGGAGACACACACAGAAATAAGATCTTTCTCTTCTGATGGCATTCTCCTTTACATGGTATTCAGCATATTCTTGACTCCTTTTTCTAGTAGTAACAATATAACATTAAAAAAACTCCCAAATCCAGTATTTACCATTACTTTTATCACTATATTTTCTTGAGATTTATTTTCACTGTAGTGAGCTTGGACTCAATTTTGTTCCTGGTGCACCCAGTGTGAAAAACGCCAGAAAATCTGATCAGCAAAGTTAATTTATCCATGGCTAGGCTGTGCTGGGAAAGCTTCTTTCTCCTCATCATCAATATATTCAACCTTAAATAATGATGGCAAGGCAGAATTTAGCTCCAATTATACTTTTAAACATGCAGGGCAAAATCTTCAAGTGATGTAAATCAGCACAGCACCAGTGAGCACAGTGAACCCGCATCAATTTTCTTCAGAAGTGTTCAGCAGAAGAGCACTGATTTACACCCCTTCGGTCTCTCTCTGGTATGGCAATCTCAAGTTTTCGGAGACACATTCCTTCTATGAAACAACAAAATCATGAAATGTTTCTATTCTACAACAGGTATTTCACAATGATATCAATTATCAAGACTTACTGTAACTCACTCCTTGCTTAATTAATGCTATATAAAGGAGCGGAGTGCTGTTATTCTGGGGCTCTGGCTTACATGAGACAATAGGAGGACTAACTTTTCTCTCACTGCCCCACATTTATAACATATGAACTCTGCAGGCATCAGTGGAGGCATGTCTTATACACACACAAAAAAGAAGCTCAAGTTGAACCAGTCCTAAAGTATCAATTTAAATCGATTTCCTCAAAGTAGGAGATGGGGAAACTGCCTGGCCGGTCCATTATTACTAGGCAATGGGTACACTGACTCCCTGCTAAACCACAGCTGCTGAAACCTCCCTGGGAAACCATCAACACACAACTAAGGGAGGACTGAAGGAAAGGGAGAGACTGCCCAGTTTGCTTCACATGACAAGAAAACACTGAACCCCAGTATTAAATCCAAGTCACTGTTCCTGTACAGTGAGTTCAGTACTGGAATCTGAACTGTAAAAATAAGAACGCATCTCCTGGTTTTGTTTCTGACTGTTTGCAACATGCTAACTTTGCCACGCAAACAGAAAACCAGCTAGGAATGCTGCCCAAAGCAGGTTATAGCCTCAAGTTTCATAACTTGCATTCTTTTGGAAATACAGAGAATGATGAATTTTCCTTTAGATTTCTGGTCTTGCTCCTATTCAAAGAAAAACATATTTTCCAATATCTTGACTTACTATACTATCATAATTTCAATAGTTGCAACAATAATAATAAAAAAAGCATCACTAAATTTTTTCGCTTAATTTCTTCAGGTCAGAGATTGAAAGCAAATAGACAGACAAAGGTCCCATGCTACTGTATTCAGAAATGGATACTTCTACACTGTTTCTTTGTGCCAAAGATAAAAGGAAAGCACTATGCCTTGAACACTGGAGCTGGCCTTAAAAAAGATTTCCTGAACATCCTCAATGCTGCTAAACTGTAGAATGTTTTACGTAATTACAGGTATCACCAGAATCTGTATTCCTTCCAAAAAAGTAACCTGCCCAACTTCCATGTTCTTTCAGTCACGGCACCTAGACAGGCCTGCCTCAGGTCCCTTGAAAGCTCAAGTCTCTCAGAACTGAGACTCCAGCCTACCACTTGAGATGGGGAAATTTTCATTCTGTAACAAGACACCAATAGCAAAATGCATTATTCAAATCTTTATCAAAATAAATACTTTCCAGAATTTACCATTCTTACATAAGTCAGGGTCTAGGAATACGGCTAGTGTCCCAAGCTTAGAGATGGCTTCCAATTTGACTGCATGCATTGGGCAGAAGTACACAAAAAGTGTACTTTCCTTTCAAACAACAGCACAAATCCTGTAGAGAAAACAAAGCACCAAATCTTCCTTAGCATACAACCATATGACTAATCTTGTGCTTTTTACTTTGTTATTAGATATGAGAATACTTCCTTGCAGATAATTCTGTGATTACTATTTTTTTTTTTTTAAGTTAAAAGGAATTTTGCCCCAAATAAATGTAAACAAAACTTCCAGGGTTATAGCACTGGACACCACCAACTCATAAAAGAAAGATATGATCGAAAGATATGACGTGATTGTAGGCCCAAAGAGCCTACAATCCACGTGGAAGCAGATGGATACAAACAGATGGAGAAGTACATGGAAGCAAAGCGCATGTACTGGTTGGTATGCAAGGCAATGTTCTCAGCTCACTAACAGTGGAATTGTTTCCAGTTTTTTTTGTAGGCGTTGCAGCAAAGAACTGTGTGAAGGAGGGATCTGAAAATGTTTAATGAGTTTTACGCTTATAAGACAGGGACAGAACAGGAACAAAGTCATACTGCTGCATTACACATTGGTAGCTTTGGGGAGTGCAAAATCAGGAAAATGTATTGGAATATGTTGGATATACAGAAATAGGAAATACTGTCATTAAAAGAGGGCTGGAATATATGTGAATTGAGTCATAGATGATTGTGAATAACTGAGTCCTCAAGGTCATCCAAGATTATGGTTGGATAGCTGCAAGAGATTGCAGGGCTGAGGCTTTTGGAGTTACCATCCAGGTGGCTTAAACTACTCATTTGTATTTCATACTTAGAACTGACTAGTTCACTTAGTGCAGCTGAACTACCAAGTGGTAACTCTTGTATTTCCAGGAGTCTGTATCTGTACAGACTGCTGTGGACTCTATTCTGCAGTACAAATACTACCTGTGATAATAATGAGGAACAGAATAATAGAAATGGGAAAATTAGTAGCATAAAAAAAGTCAACTTCTGCTATTAAGAAAGGAGAAATGCTGCTATAATATTTTATGTTAGAAATTACTTATTGAAGTATTTTGTTAGAAAATACAGAATAAAAGACTTGGATGTACGTTTTGATCAAATGATGACTATGAGCCCTTATGGTGATGCAGTTGTGGAAAAGCAAGAAGTAAGCCTGCTATGTATTCTCAGAGCATTTCCAAAGATAGCTAAGTGTTCATTTCACTGCCTAAGGCACTAGCATAACACATCTGGAACACAGTTTCTGGTCACTCTGTGCAGTCTCCTCTCACCAAGCCTTAGACCTCTGTAGCACAGACGTCTGCCTTTGAGGTATTTACACTAAGCTCCCATTGTAGCTTACCCCTTTAGGTAGGATTAAGATAAGGTAAAGAAGTGATGATGCATAATACAGCTAGTCCAGACACAGACATCAAAAGCCTAAATGGAGACAGTCACATGAGTTGGACCCCATTGATCAGAATCGACGAATTCAAAGTGAAGCAAGTATGAAAGACTATTAATATGACAGAGACAAATGAAAAGTATGTATTACATGAAAAGCTATAAAAAAAATGCCTTGTTTAATCTTGCAAAATGAAGACTGGAAAGAATACACTCTTCCTTACAAATAGGTAGGGGAACCTGGAAAACACAACTGCTGTATAAACCAAAGGTCAATATTGCAAAACCAGCCAACCAAATCTACACGTGAATAGATTTAGTGTGGAAAGAAGAACACTTATGATCAAGTGAGGGTTTCTGAACCTCCTACACAATAGAGAAAAAAGATGAAATAGTTTTAATGTATAATTTGGCTCCTCTTCTGTGGCCCAAGGCTCTACGACACTGAATAGAAGCACTATCATGTAGTGTAGCGGTTGGTGAGACAGGTGCATAAATTTGTATTAGAGACCTTCCAAATCATTCTTAGCTGTTTCAAATCACAGACACTGTAAGGATCAGACAACAGGAAGTGGTTTCCTTTCAACGATGATTCTGTTATTGCCTAGTGTCTAGTGGAAACACGTTGACGGTTTTATGACAGTGTGAAAGCATTCAGAAAAAAATTGCTCTTAGATGCCTAATAATACAAAGAGTAGTAATAAAATTATTCACTCTCTTTCTCACTTATATCATACAATTTATTTGAGGTGCATATTGGCAGAAAGGTTTATCTACATCCATTATACTGAGAGGCTGTGACCGGACTTGTAGGAGAGGTCCAGAGCCCCGGCTGGGCTCAGCGTGTAACGCAGCTCTCCTTGCCTTGCAGTTCTAATGCACTGACTTGCAACCATTCCAGTATCCAGAGCATGTGTCAGTCACTGATCGATCTTCAGCAGCAAGCGAAATCCTGACAGGCGTTTATGAAGAGTGGTAGGTATAATCACATAACATGAGGACGTTTTCCAACTACCAAGGCATTGCTGATCTGGCTAGGGAAGCAGATGGAGAACTTACGGCTGTATCTATGTTCAGAAGCCTGGCAAGACACATCATACCCCAAGAGCACAACCACTGCTGCAGCTGAGTGTGTCAGGATGGTGTGTTATTTGTTGCTCTATAGGACTGACATACAGTAAGTAGTTCCTATTTTGCAAACAAACAAATATTAGTCTCTCCTGTAAACAGTCCGTAATTTCCTTTCCATTTAGAAGAGATGGAGCAGAGAGGGGTGAGCTTTTTTGGGAATAAAACACATCCTCTTTCTCTGCTCTGCTCTACAAAGCCTGCCAGAATGGGAGTCTTTTATCAGATACCCATGAGACACAGGCTCCTGTGCCACGTTGAACATATTCTAGTCCTCCCTTCCGTGTCTTCCATCCGGAGAGGAATTATATGGCAATCTGCAAAGAGAATGGATCTTCCTCTTGCGTCCCTTGCTGCCCGGATGCCCGAGGAGGTAAAAAGCCTGGCTGTCAGACTCCATGGCCCCTTGGCACCTCTCCCTCCATCCTGCAGAGCTTCACGGATCTCGAGAGGCTCCACTGTACCTTCCCAGAGATCTTCTGCAGCTTGATGCACAGTGTGCAGCAACGCTGAGCTGCACTTCAGCGTTGTGAGCTATCCAATGCAGGTACTCCACAAGCTGAAGCTTCAGGGATTTGAACACACGGTTTGCAAAAAGCCAGACGGATCAACCCCTTGCAGATACACGAGATCTTCACAGTGACTCACACAAATGAGGCACCTTCAGAAATAGCTTTCTGAAATACAATTCCAGAAATGCAGGTTTTTGGTTCACGGAAAGCCACGAGATCTTCTGTAGCACCTGTGGATGACTGGAGGGCTTGGAAAAAAATGCTGGTTTTATGTATGAGAAAGACCCTAACATACAGTATCTTATAAACTGTAACTTGCTTTTCCCTAGGTAGGGACGCACCTCTCTCAGCGCAAAGCCACGGTGCAAAAATAAATAATAAAAAATACACATGCAATAACAACATCTGGGGTAGTCGAACTCTGAAAAGAGAAAGGAGGCATTCCAAGAATATAGAGGCATTCAAAGCATGACCATGATTTATTTCTGGTTCTTAAGCACTGATTTACAACAGCAGCACACAACTCCAGGCAATCATTTTACTGGTACATCTCTTTTCTTTTCAAATAAATTTTTTGATAGTTCAATTGTGTGGGTTAGTATATTCCATATGGTTTTATAAATTATGAGTCATGAATCCTACAAAGACAGGTTTTTTTTTTTTTTTTTTTGCCAACTTTTTTTTTTTTTAATGCCAACTTTAAAGTCTCCAAAGCGTCTGTTCTACTTCCTAGACTCTTCTTTTTGGAAAGACTGAAACTTGTTCTTTATGTGTTCATTGTTAGAATTATTATTATTATTGGAATTATTATGAAGATGTAGAATTTTATTTACCTTTGTTATTACTGCATAAACAAATGTATCTGAACAAATGTATCTCAGAAAAAAAATCTCAATCAGACTTCTCAAGTCTTCTTTAGCAGTCTGTTAGGGTAACTACTTATATTTGGCAATAATAGATACCTAGCTCTACAACACTGACAAATGATTTCTAACTCAGAAAATGTAAATGCCTCAATTTATCCTGCAGATATCCAGGCCTGAATCAATTCTGCTTTATGCTGTGTATTTCCAATGCAACAGGCTATTGAATTAGCCCAACCAAAATAGACAAAGTCTGTAAATCCTTTTCTAAGACTTCTAATCCTTTATTAAGACATCTATTTTTTTTTGGAATGGCATTGAGCCAGCATAGTTGTGACCATTTAACATAATCAGTAGGATATTTTTAGGCATCATCCTGTGCAAAGGTATATTTCTTATTTTGTTCTCTAGCTGAACACTGAAAGATTCTCTCATCAACTTAAGCAGAGGGTAAAACAGTCTATGAGGCAAATAAAGCATGACAAATATATTAATCAAAAAGTATAATTTCTGTAATGTTTATTTTTCCATCAGGCAGTCTTTACTCTAACTGCTGTGGCTGCCTTAGTGTAAGGCCAAGCACAAATGATTACAACAGAATTGAACTTACTTAGTAGTGGAAAGCAAACACGAGGGGAAGAATAGTGCACATTCGCTCTTAAGCATGTCGCCCTGGACTTACCGCTGATTTCTCTTCTGAGATTGTATTTCCCACGACACAACAATAACAAACCACTGGCAGCAGATGGTATTCACCTAAGAGCTCTAAAGCCACTGAAGGATGACAGAGCAGAACTGCTGTCTATGCGGGGCAGTCTCTCACTTAGAATTGTCCTAGTATCAGAGCACTAGAAGGTGGCAAAAAGGTGGATTTTTATATGGGATTCCTGGGGTGATGAGAGGAATTACAGACCAAAGAACCCTATGTCCTTGCTTAGCAAAGAACCCTATGTCCTGTTCCTGTTCTAAGGAACAGACACATGGAAAATTATACTGGAAGCAGTCTATTAAGCTTCCGCAGAGGGAAGCTGTATTTCGCCAGCCTAGTGCCATTTTTTGAGGAATCAAGGAATAAATGGACAAGGCGTGCTAAGGTCTACTTGAAAAGGTCCCTTAAAAAAGCTTTTAAGGCGTGGAGTCTCATGTTTAAAGGAAGAAGATCCTCATTTGAATGAAAAAACAATGACGAGACATGAAACAAAAAAACGGGAATGGATGGTTTACATGCTGCAAGGAAACCATCAATTGAATCCAGTAGCAGTTTGTACTGGGACCTTTTGAGCAAATTCCTAAATGATCTGGAAAATGATTTAAATTCCCTCATGAAGAGTGAGAGAAGAGAGACTGCAGGTTTTACAAGAACTGAAATTACAAGCTGACTGTGAAGAGCTACAGTAGGACATTCTGAATAACTGTGATAAAATCACAGATGAAATTCCATGTAGGTTTTGGAAAGTAGCATACATAGGGAAAAAGTATTCTTTACTTTAAATACCTCTCTCTCCTTAGAGATCCTTGCCCAAGACCATGTGAACTTCAGGACTTTTACCTTCTAGGTTTCCTACTGCTCTCACGTGAAAGTGCAAGTCTCGGGTTGTCCGCAAGAACGTTGTTCAGCACAGAGCCAAGCAGCTCTGGGAATCACAAACGCAGCCGAATGCCCAACGCCATCTCCCCCTCGCCCTGCTCACATCACCCCGGTAAGCTGCTGCTGCACTCTGCTGCCCAGCAGTGACCAGGCTCTGGTTCATCCTACAGTACCCGTGGGGTCATCTGAGATTGTTTCCCACTCATTCCCTACACGTGTTATGGGACAAGGTCTTGCAACTTACAGAGAGAACAGATTGACAGGGGCTTCTAGAAAGACAGCAGTGACCTAATTATTTGTGTCTAGAGTACCCTGATGAGGACAACTGAAATGGTTTTGGCTCTGTATCTAACTGATGGCTTTTGCATACGCATAAGGGAACTGGATTGAAAGAATTCTTTCTCCCAGGGCATTTTGACAGGAGCATTGTTTTTTTTTTTTTTTAATTTTTTTCTGCCTAAAGTTTTTAATGTAGTGAAGAGCAAAAAACCTGTGTTCTGTGCTAGCACTGAACCAGACTCCGGAAGGGGGAGGCTGCACACTTCCTGTTTTTATGAGTGGGGCTTAAAAAGTCATGGTCATATTCTCAGACAAAGCTGCAGGACTGAGTTCACCAGTTTAATTCACGTTAAGAAAACAAACCAATATATATTTCTGCAAATGCCTCTTCACTCTTTTATTATTTTTGGTATGAAACACTTCAGATTTCCCTTCTGCCTTCTAACTGAGGACTCCTGTAGCTGCTACAGGAATGGGTGCTTCCAGTTATAAGTTGTTTTAAAATCCTTTTTGTTTCACGCTTAGTTCCTGCACTAATTAGCCTTGCTGTGACTTTGTTGGCTTATGCACCGCTATGCTGTTATTACTCCTTTGGTTTTGCCTTCTGCAGCTTTGGAGACAGACTGTGACACAGCCTCGACTAAAGGGAGCAATGAACATGATAAATAACTGCACTGAAGTGGGAATCCCACAGGCTGTTCTGATACAAAGAGCCTCCTGAGAATCTGTTTCTGTTCCTTTCCGGCCAGTGACAGCTCTGGGCTGGGAGCAATGAGGAGCTCTGCTCTGCCCTCACCAGCTGCACTACTGCAGCCTGCATTTTGCCTCATGCTACCACCACCTCTTCTTATGCCAGCTGGCACTCGGGGAGTGGAGGAATTTCTGACTCTAACTGTAGTTAGATGCCGGAGGATCCGATAAACTCTCACACTAAAGGGCTCAGGATTTAGGAAACGTTTAGATATTTAATGCTAATGGGTCTGTGCTGCGTCCTGGATATCCATTCAGCGAAGAGCTTGTGCAGTAACTTGAAAATTTGCACGCCACAATATAAAACTGGGAATGTAACTTCCTAAGCAAATTTTTAGGTCTCGAACCGTTATTTTTCATCAGTAGTGAATGTGCTTACCTCCAGGCTCTTTCCTCACCTACCAGCTGGAAGAAATACAACACAGCAGACAACATACGCGACAGACACCTTCATGGGATTGTCTTTTTGAAGACAGAGAATATACGAAACATAAAACTGTGCCACATTTTGGTAACAGAACTAAAGATATGGATCACATCTTGCATGAAAAGAAACAAATACACATTTTCCTTTGCTGTTTGAAAACAAGGAAGTTTTCTGAATAAACATTCTTAACAGAAACCATTCACTGCAGAGCAGCAAATTGAAAATAAACACATAATATGGAGTTGAAAGGCTATTTATTGTGAACACCTTTCAGTTATTGTGCTTCTCCTTTAAACGTACTTAACAAACATAGTTTTATAGCCTTCTGTATACAGAGTGTATTTAGTTTGGATTCTTACTTGGTGTTATTCTCTTGGGAATTTACTTTGTGCCACATGACTTTATGATTAAAAGGAAAACCTAGAGAAGACCATCATGTCCATAGTGAGTACCGCGGGAATCAGCAAGGCGACAATTTTCAAAAAGGAGGTATCAATAGGGAATCATCACCGAATTCACTGTTTCTCCTTGGGTCCCCAGTACTAGTATGAGACTCTGTTCAGCATTTTTATTAATGAGCTGTAAGTAGATATATAATCACGGCTGATACAATTTGCAAATGACACTGAGATTAGCAGATAGCAGATATTAATGTAAACATTGCACTCAGACAAAACAGTCCATCACTTACTACACAGCCAAAGAAAATTAATGTTAATATGAGCAAATAGAAAGTCAAACATCTAGGAAGAAGAGGTTCGTAGCAGAGGTCTGTATCACTCCTGGACAGTAATAAATCTCAAGACTGACTATCAGCACTTGTTCACCCCAACAAATAACTCAATAAGGACTCACAACAGGTCTTGTGGCAGAAAGTGTTAATGCAGTCCATGGACCCACAGAAATGGGGTTATCAGTACAAACACTGGCCCTGCTAAAATTTTAAATTAAGTGCTATATGCAGTATCAGCACATTTGTTTTCTATACTTCTTAAAAAAATAAAAACTGGAGAGGATGTAGAAGACAGCTACAAAAATATTTAAGGCTAGAGAAAGTGTCTTAAAGCAAATAAATTGAAGAGATACATTTGTTTAGGAGATTGTTTCATACATTGATCACAGTGTTCAAATACTTTCACAGGCCTGGTTAGTGAGGAACTACTTAATCTAAGGAAGAAAAGCATACCAAGAGCAAATGTCTAGAAGACAAATCTAGACAAATTCAAAAGAAAAAAAAAGTCCACCAGTGAGAGCAATTGAGTCCTGGAATAATGACTGGAGAGGGGGCTAAGTCCTCATTTCTAGATGAGGACTTCAAATCAAGCTTGCATGTCTCCACAGGAGACATATTTAAGCCAAAAACATAAATTGTGATTTTGTCAAGACTCAAATATGGGGCTTCATCCTGAAATGAGAGGAAAATTTATGATCTGGGATCTACATGAGGTCACAGAAGATAATCTCATGTCCCTTTTAGCATTATCTTCTATGAATCTATCAGTTTGTTGAGTGAATACAGAGAAGGAAACTTTCTGAAGGACATTTGTTATCTGGATAACTAAGTGATTCATAGCAGAGCGGTAAATCACTAAATAATAAGTAAATGTCAGAAACTATCAAGATGAATATATTTTTGCAATGCTTTTTAATTTAGATGTTTAAAAATATTTAATACTTTGCACATTAATTTTATCCTGGGTAATTTGATTAATGTGAAAGGGTTAAACAGACAAGCTAATGACATGCCGTGCTATGTACTTAGCTGAATGTGTCTGGAAAATCAATGCACTTTGGTCTGTCAGTTAGCAGTCTCACATTTAATTGAATAACATGTCAAGTATTTTAAACTGTTTACCAATGTAAATAGAATCCAGCACTACAGTAATGGTAATAAGCTAAGATGCTTTTCTTGAATTTCAATCAGATTTGCACATGATCTTCATTTTAAGTTCCCAACATGCTCAGATACTGATTAAAGAGATCAAATAGCTATTAGGTCTACAGGGTTTGGTGATGACCCCTATTATTCAATTCCAAATCTGCTATTGATTCACTCTGTAAAGGATGGGTAATGGATAATCAGTTTAATGCTTGCAATGGTTACTTCTTCCCTATGCATTTACATTCTCTTCTACTTCATTATTGTTGCTTGGAGGAGGAATAAATCACACAGGAATCTTTACTTCTGCCTACAAGATCCTCAGATAGATGGTGGAGGGCAGTTTGAGCATGACTGTTCAAAGAGGAGGAGGAGGAGAGAGTCCTTCTCAACACTTTCTGGGCCAGTTCCAAACACAGCTGTGCAACAGTTTCTTACTCTTCTCTTCCCTTTCACTAGCCCCATGCACTGACTTCCCAATATGAGCAGGAAAGGAGCAAGGAGAGGCCAGGACCCTGTCTGAGATGAAGGAGCTCGTCACTGCCAGGCAGGCACCAGCTGAAGGACGTGCTTTTGTAGAGCCAATGGGCACCTTCCTGCCTTTTCCTCATATGCAGTGAATGAATCTTCTTTGACACAATTGAGATGTCTGCAATGTGGACAGTTTCCAGCTGACCCACTTGCTGATGCTCACTTAACAGTCAACGTGAAGAAATAAGATTCCCTATTGCACCATTCTTCTCATCCTAAAATATATGCTCAGATGTTGATCAGTTATACTGGGTTTTACAACTAGCTATTTCCTCCCAATGATTATAGAAGTTCTTAGGGTAAGCAGCTCAGATGAAAACCTGTCTGAAGATAGGAGAAATGCATCCTGCCTTGCAAGGCTCCAAGCTCTTCTCAGCAAGCTGCAGACAGATGCTGCCCCAGAGAGGCCAGCACCTACTAGGGAAACCCAGGTCTCTGGGTTAGCAGACATACCATTTCATCAATGCAAAATTACTCTTCTGTTTCTAAGTACCAGCTACCCTGCTTACAAAATGTTCTAGCACACTCTTGCTCATAATTGAGTCTATTACATTACCATAGCACACCTGCACCTCAGATGTTTTAGAAATCCACTGTGCTGGGCGCTGAATAAACTCACAGCAGCAGGTCAATCCCTGTGCCAAGTTGCTGCTAGTCTAAGGAGGAGAAAACAGATGAGAAATTAGACAAAATGATGTGGGTATATGTATGTACAGGCGCATACAGGCAACATGATTCATCAGAGCAGGCAGTTGTCTTAGCACACGACCAACCTAACTGTTGCTCGGCTCTTGGGCAGCATCATGGCAAAGAAAGGTAAAAGACAGAAAGATTGTTTCGCAGAAATCTACCGAGGGCTTGAGGAACAAAAATTAAAAGTGTGAATGGATTAATCTGAACACTGAGCATATGGATAATATGACCTAATACTAGAAGCTGAGGGGATGGCAAAATCATTATCTGTGCACTGTGGACTGAGGAAACTGGCAAAGATCTTAAAGCTGAAGAAAAGAAACCTGTATTTGATGCAAAAGAAAAAAAGGAAATTGAACCACAGATTCATTCCTTCTCTGTTTTTGTGAAGATCTCTTCAGTATCGTAACAGATTTTTTGCATCTTGTATCCGAAAATAAGATGCAGCACTGCAGTAATAATTGAAAACACAAATACAGCTTGCTTACACATGTTACTAATGTATGGAGTTCACTAAAATGACTATAGATTATTAATTCTACAAATACAATCATTCAAATCCGAACATCCATATTAAATCCACATGTGTGACCTTGACTGAATGCGGAAGGATCACTCCAAACCATAGGCAAGTAACACATATGATATATGGCTTTTTCCTACATCTTTAGAAGTAGAAAACTTGCAGAATTTGTAAATTTCTGTTTTTTCTTTAATAATACTTAGTGAGTCCGTTTTCCCTCCACAGCTTAGTCCAACAAATACACAGCAGTTTAGAAATACACACTTTTTTATCTAAGGAAGACATACATTAAAAATTGTAAAACCCTTAGGCATTATAATTATCCTATTCAACAAAAAAATACTTAGATGTAAGCAGACGATAAAGCAGTTAATAAGCAAGCTAAATTATCTGCACAAACATGCAGAGCAGCTCTCCTCAGGTGCAATCTGGGGCTGAAGCAATTAACTACAAAACCTACTTAGCTACTACTTGAGGTTGGCCTAAATATCAGTGTTTTTTCAATCTTGCACTTTATTTTTTTTTAAACAACATTAATATCAAATTTATCCCTTCAGAAGAACAAAATAAAATGGCTTTCCACACATGAATAATCTATTTCTATAAGAAATATTAACTTCTTCCAGTTCATGAGTAACCCATGTCCCTTCGAAGTATACACAATTAATTGAGGAAGGTAATAAATGGGGAGGAAATAATACAATGGAAGTAATCATCCAAATTGAGTGTGCACAGGGATTTGTGTGCACTACCAACAGTACAGACCAGTTCTCCACTGCTGCTCCCCATGGATAAGAACTGAGTGCGGCTTTCTGGCTTCTGTTACCCTTCCTAGTGCGCTTGGCTAACAGTGCCCCTTTGCTCAACGCACATAAGTGCTAAAAACAAAGATAATTATTATTATGTTATTGCTTATGCAATAGCTAGATGCTTGAGTTTATATAAGAATGGCATTACTAAGGTAACGTAGCCCATCTGTATAAGAGTATTTGAAACGGGAGAGCAACTGCTTCATTAAGATTATCAGATCAAGGACTTTCCAGTTCAAAGTGAATCCTAAGTAAAAGAGAAAGCAATAAAAAAACCCCAGAAACACAAACCTGACAAGCAAGTTGTAGCCGACTAAGTAGACTAAGTAGACTAAGTACCGAGTCATTAAGAAACTACAGGCATAGCTTTGGAGATGGGCAATCTGGATTCTATAATTGATAAGGAGGAAACCAGATGAACATGAAGTTTATGGATACTTCAGGAGACCCAGGGTGCAGGTTTTACAGGTATTTGCAGGTATTACACAGGCTGAGTGCCCCTGCCATGAGAGGGATCTGCAAACGTGGGCATGCTCATGGGTCTGCATAGTAAGGGCACGTGTGTTTTCACTAAGAAACTTCGATCCAAATCAGCTGGAGAGGAAGGATGGGATCTACCTATGTAGACTTAACGTTTTATGTTGGTTCTGGTAGTGCTATTGTGAATATTGTTAAAGACAGCGTGTGGTGTTGCTAGCCTTGCTAAGTGTCCTCCTTGTGTTTGCCTCTCTCGGGCTCTTGTTCTGCCCTGTTGCTGCGGAAGCCGCGAGCAGGAAGCAACAGTTGTGGCCGTTCATCTGGGGCAGAGGGATCTCCAGGTCTCCAGATGCTCCAGGCTGGGTTCCAGCAGCTGAGGAGAAATCCCTGGGTCCTGGAGTCTGTAGTTTTATAATATAACAGCCCTTAACAAAATTATTCAAAAATAAGGAACTGTAGTTGTTTGTACCATCTTAATTTTGCCTGTTTTGTTCTTATATTTTATGCTAATGTCTTTAATTATATGATCTAATTTATTTTTTCACATTCATGGCACAGGATGGATGGTGCTTACCTAATGAGCTGCTACACATTCTTTTTGTGTGGTTGCTAAGCCTCATTTATTGCCAAACATTCAAACCTTAATCTGAGGCCAAAGTGTTACTTCCTGTGCGGTCTGCCAGCCGAGTGTCTCGGTGCCTCACACACTGCAGCAGGATTTTCTCCATCCTACAGACACAGCACTGACAGCGCCTCAGTGCAGAGCCACAGATGCAGCTGGGTGCCTGAACGCCAGCAAGTCTCAAACATTAAAACACGGAACACGCTATCAGTTCCCTCCTCACACAGTCTGGTCTCAGTATTTTTCCTATCAGATACAAACCTGGCTGAGGTTCTCCAGGGCTGCATGCAGCTGCCCCGGGTGTGAGCCTGTTCTTCCCGGATCTGCAATCCTATCTCACGCTGGACACCTTTTAATTTCTTCAACTTAGGGAGAAAGATGCATCGCTGTATTTCTCTTATCTATACTTGAGCATCACTGTAAACAATGCCTTGCAGTAAGTAGTATTATGCAATGTAATAAAAAAAGAGATTAAAATAAGCAAGTAGCTTGCAGTACTTAGTACTTATCCATAGTATCTCTGCAAGCACATGCTAGAAGAGATAAATATATTGGCCTTATTCTACCAGGGAGGAAACTAAGACAGTAACATAAGAAGTGGTTTGTTCTGTACCACCTATCTGATGAAAGACTCAGCTAAGAACACCTCCCTTACAAAGCCTTTTTTTCTTAAAAAATTTCCAAACATGTTATAACTGTGGATATTATTTATTGTATCATCTACAAATGAATAAATGTAGGCACAGAAGGATTGTGAGAGAACTTGGTCCCATAATTCTGCAGTTAGTGAAGTCCACTAGCTCTACAACGTCAGAACCAGTCCACTTTTTCTTAAAATCTCAACATATATGTGGGGAATTTAAATGCACAGTACAATGGAATAGTCCTGAAAATCCAATCCAATTTCCTGTATCATTCCAAAGAGTATCATCTACATGACCCAGATGTAGAAATTTATCTGTTTCCATAATTTAGCAGTTTATTCAGCAAAAATACAATCCTCAAATGTATCTTTGCTTCAGTTTAAATATTAAAAATATCTCTTTACAAAGATGTATACAAAATAAGCAAGAAAAGTCAAGAAATAAAACTTCAAGAAAGAAACTATTAACATATAAACATACACATTAAATAAACTTCTTGAAATATTTTTGATATATATTAAATAGTCCAGCTAATGCCTTTACCCTAAAGGGAAATAAACACACTGACCAACTACAGGCTCAGGCCATGCAACGCATGAATGTTCTTAACCAACCAAGCACAGAAATCCCATACGGTTTTATCCCATTTATTGTCTTCTGTAGTTAGTAACACTGAAAAACAATTAATTTACCTGCATGCGTAGAATGCATACTGACACTGCTCTTCCTGAGCAACTGCTACTTGGTTAAGAGTTTGTATTTTACAAGTAACCTTGCACATATGGACACAGCCCATTTATTTCGTGTTCTGCACAGGAAGGATATCTGAAATCCAGTAGTGAAACAGAGAAGAGACTATCTTGATATAATCTGCAAAAGAGAAAACAAATTCTTCCTGAAATATCTCTATGACATTTCTGAACATTAAAGAAAAAGAGTGGTGTAAACATTTGTTTCCATTTGATAGAAGCATTTCAGTAAAAACAAAACAGACATTGGAGATTGATGACTAATACATATTAACTCCTAGATAAACAGGCACAGGTTTTGCAGGCCAGCTGTTTGTAGGAGACCCACTGTTGGTCCTATACTGTGAAATGTTCTAATATATTATTCAATAATTCAGAAAAGGGAAGATTGAAATGACACAGTAATATGGATAAGGCTAAAAGACTGTGATCTTCTCCATTTTTTTTGTCTCAAGAGTGATTTCAGCCATTACTATTAATATTACAGTAGCACCTAGAAGCCTCAGTTAAGAACAAATCCTTCTGTGCTGTCACATACAGACAATTGCAAAAAAAGCCCTCAAATGCCACAGCTTTTGCCTTAACCCAGAGATTATCTATTTACCCTTATTTTTAATGACATGACACTTAATGTGATTCCAGAATGCTGTACTAATAGAGCTTTCTCCTTTCATTCTCTTTGAAATCTCATTCAAAACAACTGTTAATTTTTATCATTTTAGGGTCCCTGGGCATCCAGCCTGGGCACTGTTGGCATGCAGTAACTGTGTTACTTCTTGCAGTCTGCAAAATAGACTCTCCATATGAAGAAGATATAAAAAAAAATAATATAAATATCTAAATAAATTTAAAATAATTTATTGTTAAATAATAAATATTAAAAATTTAAATAATTTTCTAAAAAGGACAATTCTAAAAAAAAAAAAAAAGAGAGAGCCTGTTAAAAGTAGCTTCTAGCTATTCTGTGAGTGATAATTTCCTAGGCAACAGGAGAAGAGTGTATTTTATACTTGAGATGCACCAACAAAGGCAAATGTTACTAGATAAGAGAATGAAGCTTATGAGGAGAAACTGAAAGAATTCATACTTTGGAGATAATGATTTTTTTTTTTAATTAGAGGATCACCTATGATTTAACAAATGATGTGAAATGAGAATTAAGTAGTCCTCATTTCAAAAGCTAGTTTCCACACAAAAAATGGGACTTTTTTTTTTTTTTTTCCTATTGTGAAATCATGAAGGAGTTTCAGAAATAGCCCCCAGATTTCTGACAGAGATCAATGAGTCTCCCATCACTAGAAATGTGTGTCCATTTGATTCCTAAATCTTCCCTGGGTTTATGGAACATGTTAGGTGGAGGTAAATATCTGTCATACAAGAATTCAAAGCAAATGAAAATAGTAATATTAACTTTGTTCTTATATTTACTTAAGTACTTACATTTAGATCCTATGCAGTCTCCAGTTATGAGACAGAGGATAGCAACAAGATAGGTCAACTGGCATCTCTTAACCACACAGATTCTGCTTCTCCTTTACTCTTTTTTAATATGCTTTCTCAGTATATAGGAAGGACTAATGATAATACCTTATTGTTGACAAACTTCTGTTTTGTTCTCCTTATCAATTTCCTCTTTCTGCCAATTTTTTACAGACCCTACCACCAAACTTATAACTTTCTTTGCAACTGCTCCGTAACTCTTCCGTACATTGTGCCTCATGAATATCCTACCAACTCAACCACAGCATGTATGAGATTAGAATTGAGCCCTCAAAACATAAGTCAAAAATAAAAGTCACTAGCAGAAAAATCAGCTGGAAGAGTAAACAATTTCAGGCTGTTTCTGTTTCAGCAGAATCATGAAATGAACTTTAATAAAACTAAATCACTCATAAAGCTCTTTTCTGCTTTTTGAAGTGACATACTAGCAAATCTGGCTATTTGCATGGATTTGTTTCCAATTTGCTTCTAATTTTCTTTTCCCTCTTCAACTTGTTATTTCCGCTAAATAGAAGTAAACACAGAAGCTTATCCAAAGGCTACAAAAGGTACAGAATTTCTACTGTATTCAGCGCATTTGGATAATGTGAGTCATTACTTTACAAAAGACTTAGAAACTACTTAAAATTGTTGAGATTCTCTTACTGTGCTCTCAAATCTAATTAAATTCTCTGGGAAGTAAGAATATTTAGCACATTTGGTAGATTTGGCTGATGCTGACAAATGAACTAATGACAAGTAACAATGACTTTCTAAATGATGACTGCTCGGAAAAAAAAAAAAAAAAAAAGAATTATTATACCTTCTATGGAACCCATACTGATCCTGCCCACACTTGAGAAACAAGTCCAAGAAGGAATTCTATTAAAATTACTGTGTCACAAATAAGTAAGTATAGTAAGAGAATAATTTCTGTTTTCATAAATGACATTATTATTTTAATCTTTATAATCAATAACTGATTTTTTTTAAACAATCTTAAACTGTCATTTATATTTGAAGAAAACTGCAATTAAATATTAGCATGTGAAATTTAGGTATTAAAGAACACAAGCAGGTGATAAATAAGACTAAAATAATGGGATTTACTGATGCTTATGCATTTAAAATTAAACTAAACTGGGTAAGTGAAATCTCAAAAATTTACAACTTCATTGCAACAATTAAAATTAAAAAAAAATCTAGAGTTCTAGAGAAATTTCTAGAGAAAAAGAGAAAATTAAAATAACCTTGTTTGAATCTTAAATGATTTAAGGAAACATTGTGTTTGAAGAATCTCAGTGATCGTGTACTCTGCACCTGCTGAAGAGTATGAAAAGTTTCTGTATTGGTAGTAAGAAAAAGGAAAAAAGGAACAAATTACTCTTTTCTATGGAGACATATACTTTCAAATTTTGTATAATCATGCTTTTACTAACACATAACTATTGACAGCTTCCCATTCCCCTATTACAAAAAAATGCAACAAATCTGAATTTTAACCAACACAGAAAAGAACATCAGTGAAAGAATATGAACGAATGGTACATACCAGGAGGCATCAGGGAACGTTCCTGGAATTCTTGCAAAGCATTCCTCAATCTTGCAATATCCTGTAGCAATACAAGGGATTTCAGTTGATGTAGAAGAGTCACATCTGAGGAAGCCACGGTACGAGATTCAAGATCTTGTAAAAGCTCTTGGACAGCTGCTGAATTTACAGCTGGATCTTTGCATTCCGATTTATCTGGACAAACAATTGTAAGACTAGATTAAAAATACTGAATGGGCATGCAGAATTTTCCTAATGATATTCACTTTTAAAAGACACTATCTTTTTTCCTTTTTTTTTTTTAACTAAACTTATAACCAAATGCTACATACTAGAAGGCAGTCTGTTCTTCCCATTTTCTGCCAGATGCTTAAAAAAAATGAAGAGAGGGAAAATATCAAATACAGAAAGTATAAGAGGCAACTGGATTCACAATGAAAGGAATGCAATAGAAAGGCAGTAAGAGATCTAAGTCTTTAAGACTAGTCCATGAATGTGATGAAGACTCTGTACCATAGCCTAAGCGCTGTGTTTTTTGCCTCCTATATACTATTTATTATAAAAATGCATACACACATGGAGGCAGGGAACAACTACAAGGAAATAACACAAAGCATTTCTGAGGTAGATAATTATCTTGCTATAGCACTTTTAGGTTTTTAAAACTGTGTATTAGAATATGAAATACAACAGGAAAGGACACACTAGTGTTATTACTGTGCTAATGTACAGATTCATTATTCCTTTCTAGTAACAATGTCTGTCCCTTTAACCAGACTACCTTCAAAGCTGTATTTTTCTGCCTTTTATTATTAGCAAACCAAATGGTAAGAATAGATTATTTCCAACTCAGTTTTCTTACATACGTTCAACTACATAAGCACAAAATTCAGGGTGACTATTTCTAAATGTTATTTAAACAAGGGCTTCCAATTTTACCTAGTAAATGGGCAGTGCTAAAATCACTTGCCTAGACAAGGTAGAGTAGGATTTGCCTAACAAGAAAGTTAGTCACGCTCTGATTTACAGATGTGACAGCCCATCTGCAGATGCATTTGCTTTTACCAGGGAATTTATGTCTATGGATCGCAAGGTCCTCATTAGCTTAACTTGTGGAGCTGCAGGTTTGACTGCAGGGTCTGTCAGTCCATCAACCCCTGCTAAATCTCAACCCCGCTGGCTGGGAAGGCGGCCGCAGACAGGAGCCTGGGGTTCTGTTCTGGCTCATGCATGAACTCTGCACTAGGTTTACAACTTTACACAGTTATTCTGGAATTACACTAACACAAATGCAAGTCATTTAGTTTACACTTACTTTGGCACACGCTAATATAGTAATATTCTTATTTTCGGTGATGAAAATACTTAAGCCCTTAAAGGAAGATGACTCCTGGAGGCTAGGCTTAGTGGGAAAACCTGACACAGCAGAATATTTTAACAGTAAGTAAGGACAATTTCATCTGTAAATCTTGAGAAAAATTAACATGAAATGCCTGATGTTACCTTAATAGAGTTCTTAAAGTTGTGCGGTAAAGATAAATTTTACTGGACTGACACTTTTGAATTAAGATGAACAAGTAGGTAAGTTATTTAATATTTTCCTTTCAGTTTCACAAAGGCAGTCAAGGCCATGTATTCTGAAAGGTTTTCACTGATTTTTTTTCCTCCCGTTTTTACATGATAATTATAATTTTAAGACTATGTTCTGAGCAATTAAAGAAAACACTAGTTTGCCTTTAACAAAATGTACTTAATTCTAGATGATACCAACATAATGTTGTATATGTACAGATAATGACTATACTTATCATTAAAACATCATTATCTTTGAAAGACATTTATGACATTAGCACCATAAGAACAGTTTTCTAGGAAGGCAATGGAAGAAATATCTTTAACTACAACAACAGCATTTGATCTTAGGGGCAAGAATAAGGATTTAATAGGCCATTACGGATAACATCCCTGTAATCTTTTTTTAAGTACCATGGGATGTGCAATGAACAACAGTTCACATTAGTCTTGTCCGCAAGCTCTTTATGCCATTACACTTTCCCAGTGCCAATAGTTTTGTATCATTCCTTTTAGATGCTGTCTGTCTGGATTACCTTAGACATCACAAATAAATCTCTTTCAGAGACGGAGATTTTTCTGAAATGTATTTTAATTTTTTTTGAAAAGTAGGTTGGTTCAGAAAAGGAAAGGAGTTTAGAACTACTTTTGCCCTCCTGATTTTTTTTGAAAGCAAATAATCCTTCTGGATGTTTGCTTGCAGAGCAAGCAAAAGTACGTTAAGCACTATATTTACCCAAAGTGCATTGGAGTGTTTTAAAAATGAGAAAGTAGTGTTATCTATATTTTCAAAGAAGGATGAACAGAGATTAGGATCGTATTTTTTTCAGGCTGATACATACTCATTTAGAGACCTAAAAACAGGAGTAATGCTAAACATCCATTCTCATACAAAGTTCAATAGACACTTCCTGAATAAATTTGATCTATTATAAAGAAATAATGAGAATACATCTATTTTCTTCAAAGCTGTCTTGCTCATGAAAAGAGAGGAGAGTGTGGTACATACTGTCAGAAAAATAGATTTGTTGTGTTGCCTGTAAGAAGTCTAGAATGCTTTGTGCCTTTTCATCTATGTCCTTAAGGTCTGCTCCTTCTTCACTGTTGTTTTTATCCGGCTGGTATGTAAAATCTACACCAGTAGTTTTTGTTAGCAAGCCAGCTGCTCTCATTTTTTCCTTTTGTCGCTTTTTTTTCATTTTCCTCTTTTTGTTTTTGCTTATTTTGGGGCTGTCTATCTGCTGCAGCTGTAAATTATCTTGCAAAAGAGTCTTTTGAATTCCAGATTCTGTTTGTTCTCCCTGTAAATTGTTAGGGTTTTGCAAATTGCTCTTTTGTTTCCTCCTTCGAACGCGCTTTCTCTTGGTTTGTCCTTGATATTCCTCCTCTGCAGATTCAAAAGAGACACAATAGTTGTAAATAAGAAGATTTGTAACAAGCATTTTGGAGCTGCATACAATGAAATATTACTCCTTTCAAATTCTTGGATGTGTGAGTGCCTCTTAACTTCTATGCTTAAAATGTCTCTCAATACTACAGCGTCAAAGCAAATTCTCCTGAAAGTACCAAGCAGACAAGCTCTTTTTTGTCCTGCTCTCAATAAAGACTGTATTTTTCTATGAGCCAGTTACTTTATATCATGTTTACCTTCTTGGCACACATAGTAGCACAACACAGAGCGAGGTCAAAGGAACTCCCAGGGCAAAAAACCTGGGCAGAGCTACCCAGGCTGAGACATGGGATGAGGGAGCTCTCCCAAGAGGCCCACAATACCAGGTGCTAGACTTAACCAAGCACACAAGAAAGCACGATATAATTTACAATAAAACCCTGGCACGTACTTCCACAACAGCAGTGTGCCTTAAAAACACCAGGCATCTGTTTCTGATTTGTCTCCTTTCCCCTTTGCAAAGACCACCTTCCTCTGGGACATCTTCCTGCTACCTTAGCTTTCGACATAACTTTATGGGGAAGGCATCCCTGGCATCTTCACCCTTGGCTAGTAATCTCCGATCTGCCTAACTTAGCTCTGCCATTCCCATGCTACTTTATAAGTCCCTTACCAGTTAATTCTTCAAAAGGCTCAAACGGCAAGGGAGAGAAGTCACTCTGAGTTTCCGAGCCAGCTTTCGGGATTCTTTATTCAGATTCACTGTATGCAAAGGCAGAATTCTTCAGTCATCCCTGACCCTGAACCAGCTTCCTCTACCCCACACAGGCAGGGCTCAGTGCAGGGCTTCCTGTCACCAGCAAGGGAAGACTGCCAAAATCCATCTCCACTTCAACTATACTGCTGCCGAAATCCCTATTTATGCCTATCATAATTTCCTGTCCAATTAACTGAAATTCCCTCTTTTATGGTCTAACAAAATCCTCACACATTTAAATATCACAGAGCCCAGTACTGTTCTAACGTCTTGCTCTAGAAAGCAAATCCATTTAACCTTTCCCTAACCTTCGCCTACATGTTTCTAAATTCCTCTTTATGTACTGAGCCTGATTCTCTCATTTACCTGCCTTTAGCCTCTTCTCCTTAAGTCAAAGAGTCTTCCTTAGTCCAACATTGAAATAATCCATCAGGGACACTTGCAGCCCAACTCTTGGCTTCCAAATGATCTGCAAATTCTCCCAAACTACCTCTGGCATTTTCAACTTGTTTGGCTTTTTCATCACTCCTCCCCCAACCAGTGCTTGCCTCTATCTTCTGCAAGTTGCAGGCCCTCAGTTTCATCTCTGAATCTTTTTCTGTCTTGAACTCTGTCAGCTCTGAGCCACTTTCTCTCCTTAAATATCACTAGAAGAGTTTTAGTTCTTTAGCTGACAGATGACTCACCGCAAAGCAATTTTCCATATTTTCTAGGAAGGAGACTATATAAAAATAAATTTGTTGCATTGTAATTGAACACCATAGCAAGCTGAAGATGCACCAAAAGCACCTTGTACCCACACTATGGAGCATTTCACACGGATGGCATTTGAGCTAAACATCTTTATATACATATTAGACATATGGGATGTAGGAAAAATAACGTCTGTGTAGTCATGCAGGAGTAAAATATCAGAGCTGAAGGCAGATATGAATGGTAAAAGAAAATATAAACAAAGCATCAATGTTTCATCTTCAGATCTAACTTGGATTTTCATGGCAGTATTTGTGTTATAATAGATGAATTCTACTTTCAACACAGATACATTGTTCCCCAGAAGCCCTCAGAGACCGCTTAGATAAACTGATGCTAATAGACCTACTCTCATGTGTGCACACAGCGAAGGGGCCCAACAGGCTTTCTAAGTAGCCACGAGCCACTAAACCATAGCCAAACTACGGCATGCTGTGTAGCCAAGCATCTTCCACAGGTGTGACGTAACTTCAAAAAATGGTGTAGAAGGGAGAATAGGTCTTAAGATAGTAAGCTTTGAGTCGAGTCCAAAAGTTTCCTTATCCTTTGCAGCTCAGGTCGGCAGAAGGTGTGAAGATAGCAGGGTGAAGCTGTCAAAAGACAGAATGAATGTAGGCTTCTCACATGAATTTTATTGAGGAAAAATCAGAACTGTGCTGAGCTTCCTCCAACACAGAAAACAATCAAACCCAACAGTTTATCTTCAGGAGTAAAACTTACATCCCTTTAGCAGTTTTTGTTCTTCTTTCCCCAATTTTATTATCTCTTTCGTAAGACTAAAATTTATTTTATTATTCAAGAGCTCTCCCCGTTGGTGAGTCTGCAAATTTCAGCCTCCAATACTGTGCCATGTGTAGGAATAATTTGACATGAAGGAACAGATGAAGTTAAACACTGATATATGCAAAGTAATGCACACATAAGAGATTAATCTGTGCATCTCATTGCTAGGGTCAGAATGAGCCACTATCAATTCAGGAAAAGCAAACAAAAACCAGACCTGGGCCTCAGTACAGAAAGTTCAATGAAAACATTTGCTCACTGGGCATCAGTGAATAGCAAGCAGCTTGTTCAGCAAGATAAGAAACAGGATGGAATATAATAGGAACAGTATTACAAAGCTATTCCCTATTCCATACATCTGCGGCACTCTTCATGCTTGCAACATCAAATTTCTTAGCACAATTCCTGCACTATAAGACTTTGGCAGAGAACAACAAGACTCTCACAGAAGTTATCACAGAAAAAAACTCCAAAAAGATTAGAATTATTTGACTTGAAATAAGGGGATGATAACATAGGTTATTCTTCTCTTTCCTCATACAAGAATAAGGAGACAACTAATTAATTTGAGCAGCTGCAAAACCAAACAATAAAAAATGTAAACACCTGTTTTCCAAACAGCTCTGTTAACTTACTGAATTCCCATTCATGAGATAATCACTGAAATCCACGAGCTCGGCAGGATTCAAGAACTGCAAATTTACACAGACACCAAGGCTACCCAACAGCTCTGCTAAAATATAAACAAGAGTGGTAGAAGAAATGTAAGGCATAATGTTCAAGCCCTAACCCACACAGTGAACTTATAAATGAAAGATGAGAGGGAGATCCTGCTCCTCTGCTCAGCTCTGGGGAGGCCACACCTGGAGTACTCGGTGCAGTTCTGGGCTCCACAGGACAAGAGGGACATGGAGCTTCTAGAGAGGGACCAGTGTAGGGCCACAAAGATGATTAAGGAACTGGAACATCTGTTGTATGAGGAAAGACTAAGCGAGCTGGGCCTGTTTAGCCTAAAGAAGATTGACAGGAGATCTGATCAAGATGTATAAACACGTGAGGGGAGAATGTAGGGAGGATGGGGCCAAACTCTTCTTGGTGGTGGCCAGTCACAGGACAAGGGGTAATAGGTGCAAGCTGAAACCCAGGAAGTTCCATCTCCATGTGAGGAAGAACCTCTTTCTTGTGAGGGTGCCAGAGCCCTGGCACAGGCTGCCCAGAGAGGCTGTGGAGTCTCCTTCTCTGGAGAGCTTCCAAACCCACCTGGATGCCACCCTGTGCCACCTGCTCTAGGTGTCCCTGCTGGAGCAGGGACAGCTGGACTAGATGATCTGTAGAGGTCCCTTCCAACCTCAACCGTTCTGTGATTCTGTGAAATATACAGAGGGCACCACGTTATGCAACTTGCTGTTTGAACAGTAAGTACCCAGTGCATGCTTAGACCTTTGCCCTCTCTGATAAACCAAGGGAGCCCATCTTCATAAACCAACACACCCCATCCTAAATCAGCTGAGAAGAAACTGTACCCTGAAGGTGTCCATTTCTCCCTCTCTCCCTCCATTAACTATAGAAGAGATGTGTGGATGATTAAATTACACTGGATGCTTTTAACAACTGGAAAGAATTGTTCTCTTCTACAAAAATCATCTCAACGATATGCAAGAAGGTACTTCTTAATTATGAGCACATCAAACTGATTTTTAACAATTAACAAAACTCCACAGATCTCTATACAAAAATTCTTCTGATTCACTACATTTCATACCAGCAGGGAGGCTTGATAAACCTTTACTAGATGTATATTTGGTTCTAATAATTTTTCTACTGACTGAAGACATTTGTTATTTTGACGAAAAAATAATCATAACAAATACAGAGAATATAAACACAAGCATTCTTAATAACAGGTTTAATACATGCTTCGGTAATGCTGATAGCAACATGGGCTTTTGGACCACACTAATATTAGCCACAACTGCAGCAACAACTTGTCCTAATTCCACAGAGCTAATGGTTCTTTTCCTCCCTTTGTTCCATAATAGCCTGTCACTCCTCTCTCTCCTAACACTCAAGTAGTCTAATTCATTACATAATCAGATTATCTAAAGTAACTGTATCTAACCTGTTTAGTCTGCATTTGGTGCACTCTGTCAGATCTGAAGAAAGGTTTCAAGAGAGAAAGCCCACATACATTTTCCAGACATAGTCATATTTTGACAAGTATTTTTTTAGCCTTAATGAGGACATCCTCCTAAGGAAATGTTCAGAGTTAAAAATAACCATTTCCTTTGGTCTTATTCTTTTTTTGGCAGGGTTATTTTTAACCAAGATTACTTCCTTGATCCAGTTCACCACGCAACTGCACAGTCATACTGGTCTGACTGAGAGGATGATGTCGAAGTGGGAGTGAGCAGCCTGAAAAAGAAGGTTACTACCAAAAGAAAAAGTCATCTACTAACAACTTACCTGGCCTGGTCTGAAATATTAACAGTTTTCTGTGGGCAGACTGCACATCTCCTAACCAGAGCAGAGGCACAACTATGTGAAAAAAGGCCTTCAAATGCAACAGAAGATTTAGTTTATAAAAATCAAACTTTGCTACAAAAAAAAAAAAAAAAAAAAAAAAAAAAAAAAAAAAAAAAAAAAAAAAAAAAAAAAAAAAAAAAAAAAGTATGCACAGTTTTTATCTTCAAGGAAAAAAAAAGAAATTATTTACATAGAGACTCTGTAGCCCTACATATTGATTTATTAGCTGCTATTATATTAGTAATATTATTCTATATGCATCATAAGGGCAGGTGAAAACATGAAGACTTAATGCAAAGCTCAAGATAAGCTATGAGCAACAGGCTTTATAACTACTTCCTTCAACGGCATCTCCCATTCAGACTAATTGGCAATTACGTGATTGAAAAGACAAGCTGTGCACTGCTTCTTCCAGTTCAGATGTTATTATTTCAGTTCCTTCAAGCAAAGGCAGACAGAAAATGATCAGGAAGGGGATCACACAGGACAAAGAAAAACGGGGCTCTGTTTACTTAGGTTGTAGAGCCCAGTCGGCAGCGTTTAAGAGTGTATAAAATTCCATAGCACGCAAAACAAACATTTGGCTTTCAGCATATGAAATACCTGGAAAGTTATCTGAAAATAAACTGATAAAGCTGGTCATGCTGGGATTTTTGAAAACCGGGCCCCTAAACATAGAACAAACCTCTCAGCACAGTAAAAGGAGGAGTGGAGATAAAGTAGACTGAGGAAATGATATTCAAGGAACTTCCTCTGAGCTTGATGAATCTCCTCGATAATGTGCTCCTCATGACTCAAGTACGGCAGCTGGCTCTCCGGTGCTTCTTCAAGGACCAACTCCCACAGTAGGTTTTTGGAGGTTGTTCATGACAGTTTTGTTCTTTTGCTCATATGAAAAAGCACATGTTCCTCTTTCCTTATTTTTATCCAGTTTAAACTTTTTTTTCCCCCTCTCCTGGATCACTATGCACTATAGGAATTTTCCAAGGTGCACCAAGCAGCCAATGTAGAATAATTTCATTTTGGTTTAGGATATTGCAAGAGAAAAAAAAAATATATTACTTTTAGTGAAACTTAAAATAATAGCAGGCTATAATTTGACTAAGGGAGAAAAACTGTTGCTAACTGATGCAATGAAATAAAATGGTCCACTGGGATGAGAGCAATATCAGAAAGATTTCAGGAGCATAACAGCAGACTTTAGTGTTTTTTT
>VZSV01000073.1:628273-653680 GCA_013398735.1 Nothocercus julius
AATCATTTTAAAACCTCATTTGAAATCAGAAAAAGGTACTTTAATAGTTTTAGTCACCTATGACACTTCTGACATGGCAGAAAATGGCCAAAGATTGCAAGCTGCTCAGTATAGGGACTGTCCTTCACTTCTCTAGTTTTAGTCACAGAAAGAATTAATATTAAAAAATTAGTAAATGTTGCATGTACACTAGCTGTGACAACAGAAAACTAATTTTCTGACTTACAGTAAATCCAATAGTAATGACATTAATAAGTAATTAATAATAAATATCACACTGTCTACAATCTTTTCTAATCTACACTTTGCCTCACTTTACATACATGCGAATTCCTCTTATTTGTAAGCTGTGGCAAACCCCTGACCTTAGAGCTATTCTGGATCAGAACACCGCACCTACCACTGTAACTCTTCTCAAAGAGGAGCCACGCACAGAATTCCCAATGAGAACTGCAGAATTATATAGCAGAATAATGATGGATTTTGTTTTGAACCTTTTTCTCCAGTAACTCCCAGCATATGATTTGCTTTTTGACTACTACTGAATGCTGAAATGTTGTTTTCACAGAACTGTTTATCATACTCCATAATCTTATTCTTGTTTGGAAATGGTCACCTCACATCTCATTATTCCCATGTGAATTCTGATTGTTTTTTTCCCCCCCAAGTGCATCACTTGACAACTATCTAAAAAGAATTTCATCTGTCTTTTCTTTTTGATTAATTACTCCATGTGAGATACCACCGCAGCTAGCTCTTGCCTTCACTGTGGTTAGTATCTCTGCATCATTAAAAAAAGCTTCCTTCACCAAAACCTGACTTCATTGTTCACTTTTTTTTGACTAGAGAATTAATTGAAAGTAAGTCTTCAGTTGTGATCTCCTATTTTGAGAGCTGCTCTGTTTTATTATCTACTTATCTATTCTGGGACCTTATCTCTTATGCTTACATCTTAAAAAGCTTTGGTGAGGGGCTTTATCAAAAACTTGTTGAAATTCAAGTAAGCCACAACAGCTGGATCACCCTTATCCACACATTTCCCGTCTCTTCAAAGAATTCCTAGGTAATTGCTGATTTCCTTTTTCCAAAATTTATGTGGGTCTTTCCCAAGTAAATCATAGTTATTTGGGCATCCATTAATCTTACTTTGTATTATAAATTGTGCTAAACTGTTCAAGGCAAATACCAGAATTACAGGCTTGTAGTTTCCTTGATGATTTAAAAACTGACATCACTCTGCTCGGCCTCCAAGTTTCTGGTAACAGGTCAATTTTAAGCAAGTGGCTATATATCACTGGCAATTCATATAGGAATTTTTCTCTTATTGTTTTTAGGTGAAAATAGTCTAGTGTTGAGACTTTAACATTCCTTTTGTTCCATGACCTCTAAATCATCTGAATTTGGCACATCCTGTGCCAAATCCCCCAACGGAAGCTTCTGCAGTTCCTGTGGGAGGTTCTCTGCAGTTTCCTCTGCAGATAAAATCAGTGTAGAGAATTAATTTAGCTTCTCTGCAACACATTTCTCTATTCTTTCTACCTCAGATCCTTTAGCTTGACAGATCATGACACAAGAGACGTAAAACTTAATAGTAAGTTTTGATTATTCGCACTAATTACCCAAATGTTCTCTGGCCTCCCTGACTGTACTTTTACATTAAAATCTGTTGACAATGCCATTTGGGTGTGAATTCAGCTCTTTGAAGGCTGCCGACTTGATTCTAACAACTTCCTTCACTCTGTTGTTCAGCTCTGCTGGCTTCCTTTGGCTTCTTCCTCAAGCCTGTCATGACAGGTGGTGGGTGATGGCCCACTTCCCATACCATGTCCCTAAGTAGCTTCCACACTGCGTGGAACAACTTCCTTCTCTTAGTTGACCTGCTCAGGCTTTTTTTAGTGGGTATCTTTATTTTTGCGTAGGTCACAACTGTTAATTTTCCTTCTTGTTTCAATAGGATGTTGAACCTGAGTAGATTACGGTTACTGTTGCAGTGAGTTGCTCTTCTGAAATACCAAATCTAACCCCGTGCAGCACCAGGCCAGGAGCTACATGCTCTTTAACAGTCCCCCCTGTCCAGTGGCTTGATCTGTGAGTGCATCCAACAACTGAGACTCCACAACACCCTGAGAGCCACCGCGTCTGCAGAGGCGGGAAGCGCGGCCTCCCCTTACGCGCGTATCTGCTCCGCTGTCTCGCAGAGCACAGCTAGGAGCACTCGCAAGCCTGGCGTGACGCAGCACGAAACAGGCTCTCAGCTTCCTCTGCCTTTCGATATGTACACTCCGTACACAAGCGCATTGATCTAAGGCATCTAGGAAATATCTGAAATGATTCCAAAGCATAAACTTATGTTGACAACATGTTTTGGGTCTCTTGTCACTTTATGCTGAAAGCTAGGCTTGACAAAGCCCCAAGTAAGCTGTAAATAACAATTTTGCTATCGTAATTTTGGTGACTTAATTTTACGGATGTTCAACGACTTAACTTTTAAATGAAAGCAAATATTTTGAAATTTGAATTATCTGTTCCTTAGTTTTAAGCTCATTTTCTTTATTTATTTTGGCTTTTCTTGGTGGTTAGCTGCAAACAATCTGAGTGGTCACCTCTAGACAGAGGTACCACTCAGCTAAACGGGATCAATGGTACATCCCAATGGTACTCCCTAAAATCACTGATCCATGTTTGAGCAAAACAAACAGTCAAACAAACAAAAAAAAAAACAAAAACCAGAGCTGGACAAATTCACAACCACGAAAGAACATGACAACTAACGGCTGCTTTTAAGGCTACCAAACATGAACAACTCAAGTGTTCTAAAGCTGCCTATAGTTTTTACAGTTAAGTAGCTGCAAAGACTAAGTGATACTAAATACGGAAATCTTATTAGTCTTTGGCTAATAAGATTATGTCTTTGCATTTGAACAGAAAGCACTACCATGGACAAGAGGGGTGATATTTGCAAAATTTAGATTAAAAATATTCAACATATCACGAGTACACTTAAAAAATGTTCTTTAATTTTGCAGACCGTATATTTACGTTTCAAAGATTTTTTTTTAAAAGAATCTTATTTTTTCCAGAGCTGGTTTTCAATTAATACTTAAATACTCCAAGGCTCTCCCTTTGGTCAGAATAACAACTGAAACAAAGAGAAAAGCTGCATCTTAAAATGCTGACTGGTGTTTAAAATATTCTTTTAAAAT
Organism: Nothocercus julius; assembly: GCA_013398735.1. Classification (NCBI taxonomy): domain Eukaryota; kingdom Metazoa; phylum Chordata; class Aves; order Tinamiformes; family Tinamidae; genus Nothocercus; species Nothocercus julius. The sequence goes on from VZSV01000073.1 coordinate 631,477, forward strand.
TTGCCAGCTAAGTTACTGTAAAATGTAAGAAGATTTTTCTGGACTACAGGACCTCAGAGTGTTGGATGATAAGCAACTTGATGGAAAATGTAAACATTTTCCTTTAGTGACAAAACTGTACTAAAGACAAGATCTAAACTGCAGTCCAAGAGTACACTCTGAAAGAACAACATGAAGATTCTCAGCCCTAAAATGCTGCCTCAACTTACCAATTTTAGTCATCAAAGTTATCACATACTTAAAATTGGGACATTCAATTCAGTTACTGCAATGTTTTATACTCTTTATATCAAAGATTAAGAAAAATTGCAATTTCCAATAACAAGTCACATTCAACCCAGCATACAACAGGGCTTTTACGACGACACAACTACAACTAATTACACTGTTCTATCAGTAGACCCCATTTCAAAATACTATGGAAAAACATTCTGAAAGAATACAAACCTTTCAAGTGTTTTATTTTGCAACACCTCCTTAATCCAGGTGTCTTTGCATCCTGAATGTGATTTACTTTAAATTTAACATAGCATCCAAGCAGTTTTGTAAAAACAGGGATGCTGGAGGGGCTGTATTCAGCCTATTTTTAAGCCACATATCAATTAACTTCCTTTAAAAAATAATTAATATTCAGGTAATTCATTTCTGAACGACAGACTGGTATTGGTATGTACAGACACACAAGCAGGCATGCTACGAAAGTGAGAAGCACCACAGCCAAGATAGCTCTACGTCAGTAAATACAACCATATGTCATGGGATTGGTGATAGCTGGAGACCTGTTCGGCAGTGATTTGGGTTTGTTCCGAACCATGTGCTGCCATGGGACCCTAACCTGGCCAGGGCTGGGAGCTAAGCCAGCCTGGCATTTTTTTTGGTAACGAGCCCTTAAAAACACTGAAGTAACTTTTAAAAAGAGAAAGCTGGATTTTTATTAGAATGGACATTGGGGCAGATGACTTTCTGGGGGAGAAAACTTAAAGTGACCACAAGGGAAGGAAAAAATAAACTAAAAAAAGTCTAAGCATTTCCCTACCTTGCCTAAAGCATCCCAGCAGAACAGCCTCCGTCACCCAAGGAAAGCAAGTCAGTGACTTGCGGAGCTGAGAAACCCCTGCGCGGTCTCCCTGGAGCCTGGAGGCAGCCCTTCCTGGCAGACCTCCCAACTCGGGCACCGCCGCTCTCGGCCGGCTGCTGCTCAGGCACCTTCTCTGCCCTCGGCCACCACCTCGCCCTCCTTATATTCTAGGAAATTCTGCATTCTAGAGCTCATCTCCTCCCATCTCCTATGGGCTCCACCTCAGCTACAGGTTTTCACAGAATAAAACATGACCTCATACTGTGACTGCCCCTAATAAATTGCAAACGCACAAAAAACCAGACACAGTCTATTACACAAACGTTATGTTTGGACGTGGCTGACATCCCTCGATGCATACATGCTCGACAAGAGCTCACATACCACGTTATCTCTGCTCTCCTCAGGACTGCATCTGCTGTTTTGTGTCGTTACATCAAATACTTGAAAGCGCATCAGAGCAAAACAGTATCTGGGTAACACGGAGCACCGTCACTCCCAACATTGCGTGTGCTGCTTCCCCCAAGAGAGGCACTTAAGACAGCAACTCAAGCACACTGACTTGCAGGACCAGCTCAGGAAAGTGCTAAGTATTATTTGCTGAAAAATAGAGGTTACTTCACAACTCAACAAAGGGTAATATTTTTGCTTGCAAATATCAAAGAGAGACTTCTTTATTGCTCTTCAGTTTATGACATGATCTGTGAAACAACTCTGCTATAATACATCAAGACTTGTGCTTGACATACTTCATACAATTCTTAGGATCTGTCATCAGCTTGCAGAATATAGTGTTTTCCATCACACGTTTTGCAGTCACAGTCCTGATTAGTGGTGATACTATTGCTCATTTTATTTACTTGGAGCACTGTCTGGCACCTTTACAGACTGAAAGTTTCATTTTTCTTTTCATTTCACAGATTTTTAGCTATCAATAGCTATAAATTATAGATTCCATGTGATATACTACAAGCATGCATAATTTTCTCCTCTTTGATATATCTGTGCATACACTTACATGCTGTCCATCACCAGCCAAGTATCTCCTGTGCTTTGGTGACTTAGCTGATGGAAGCTACTATTAATCCCACTGGGAGGGAGGTGAATCCTTTTGTAGGCATTAAACGTCATCGCTTCATGGAAGGAATAAAAAGGCTCTTCCAAAGAGAACCTACTCCTGCACACTGCAGGCTGACCTTCAGGCAGGAGCTTCTCCCCTAAATGAAATACCCCACAGCACATAAGAAATGCGATGGAATGAGAAATAAATCGAACTCAAGCAAGGTAGCTCTGCAGCACCTTGCCTCCTCCCTATGCTTTCCATAATCTAGACTACAGATGGTGATAAAGAACATTTGGTGTCTATGATTTAAGAGGCTATTGTACCACTGTGTCATTGAACGTCTGGAGACATTGCCCACAGTAAGCACCTATGCAGGTCATCCATCATACAGTTGGCATTAAAGATGTTTTAGATTTAAGAAAGACAAAGTTTCAGAGGAAATCACCATTCCTCTTGCTTAATTTTAGGATGATTGATACCAATCTGCAAAAGCAAAAGAGAGACGTAACTGACGGCTGGGTTCACCCTGATGAAACCAGAGAGCAGACCATAGCGCATTTCACCTGTTTTCCATAAATCCCTTTGGACCACAGTGGATTAGCAGAAACAACTGACCTGAATTACAATGGCAAAAGTTTATGATTTTTAAAAATATAAAGTTCTCACCTTCATGAACTGTTTGTGTAATTAAATACAAAACCAAAATTTAAGGACAAGAAAAGGGAGTGTGGAAAACTATGACAGTGTTTCACACAAAGCTAGGAAGAAGCCACTGAAAAGTTTGCAATAGGTATTTGTTGTAATATATTACAACATGTTTGAGGACAGCACTTTTTTAACACTAAGAGTTTCCTTAATTTTCATAAATTAGCAAGTTCAAGTCTGGTAAAATAACAAAAGACAACAACAACAACATTCATGGCAAACGAGTGGAGTCAAACAACTATAGCTTTACTTACCCTTTTCTTTCTGAACATAAAAGCTCATGAATTTTTACAGATTAGACAGAGCAGTCTAGCTAGCTCAGTACCTTGAAATATAAGAGATCTGTTTACTATTCTAGAATAATTACATATTACACAATTGCTGTTGTTCCAAGCATTTTTACATTGAACTATTCTCATTGCTATAGCTAAATCACAGGTCATCCACCGTATGAAAAACAATTGTATATTTTTTATGGGAATAAAGAAGATTAATTTTGCTTTCTGGAACAATATACTTTTTTATACAAACCCCTGGATGGCTATATATTTTATGAATAAAGAATACATTAAAAAACTATGTTCTATACAGATCCTAAAATAATAAAAAAAACTTTATAAGTACAACTTAGTTTAAATTCTTTCCAAAGACAATTAAAACAGATGCAAAATGAACCACAAAATACTGGGCTTTTTGTTGTACACTGAACAGCCAAAAGAAAGCAAGCCAAAAAATCCCCCCCAAATTGACTCATTTAAACTCAATGGAGTCTCCTTCTCTGGAGATCTTTCAAACCCGCCTGGCTGCCACCCTGTGCCACGTGCTCTAGGTGTCCCTGCTGGAGCAGGGGGGTTGGACCAGATGATCTCTGGAGGTCCCTTCCAACCTCAATGATTCTGTGATTCTGTAAACAAAACAAGGTCCAAGGAATCGCTGGTAAGATTACAAGCTACTTGAATATATCATTAGCAAAAGCAATAGTTTCTTAAGACTTAACTGGAACATAGAGTTGGAAATCACTGCAGCCAATGGCTGACTTCCCACCACCTCGACCCCTTCGTAACTGCCGCCTTTCGTGAAATCAGAAAGGAGGCAACACATTTCAGCTTTATGCTCTTTTAACGAACTTTGACTTTGGTTTGACTTTGGTAGCGGAGTAGTTGCGTCCATCATGCCACACGCTGACCTTTGTAAAGCAGGATTGCGGACAAGGTCCATGTGCATGGAGACAGCTCCCTGGGGACAGCTGCTTCTCGGGGGAAGCAAGATCAAGAAAGACTGCAGCCCATATTTGCCTCCTCACTCATTCACTGGAGGAAAGATATGCGAGCTAGAACTTCACACAAGATTCCCTTCTGTCATTACCTTACGCTGCAGCAACTAAGGAGAAACTTCCATGTGAAAGGGCTGGCAGAAATTCCCCAGAAATCATTTTTTAATCATCACTTGTTGTCGCATCATTAGATGTCTCGCTCTCTACCGATTTATAAGAGGGATTTAGTATGAAATTTTGGTGCATTACTGTGAAGAGGTGGAATGAACCAGGTCCTTGCACAAACCTGGCTGGCTGCAACAACAGCCTGCTCTGGGTATGCAGTGACACCTGCACTGCAGCAGCTGCTACTTCTTTGCACTTCACCGGCCATAACACTGCCTCAATGTCCATTTTCCACCCATGTCCCACACATATATACCCTTGCTTGTATCTTTATATGCTTGGGCTTCCACAACATAAGTGTTCCACAACACGGGCTTCACACAGCTTGTGACACAGTGACAAGTGCTTTGATCTGACTGTTCAGTAACTTCATGTTATCTCAGGGAAGGTTCTCAATAAAGATGCATACTCAGTTCAGCTATCTTGTATTTAATTCCAAAACATAAACATTTATAAAGAACAGCAACCAAAGACTTACTGGCTTACTGGATGAGCATCAGTGTAGAAGAAGACATGAAGAGAAACCTACAGATCCAAGGGAATAGCTAACTAAGATTAAAAAAAGGATAACAAATAAAGGACTTGGAATTTTATGAAAACATGTCCCAAATTTGACAGCTAAGTGCAAAAGCAGCAGCTAAGGGCGCAGGCATAAACCATATCTTACTCTTTGTCAGCAGGCTAAAATATTTTATAAACTGACACATGTAATAGAATCATAGAATCATTAAGACTTTTAGAGATCATCTACTCCAACATCCCTGCACACGCAGGGTCACCTAGAGCTAATAAGATTTATTTATTTATTTTTTTACTACTCAGAGAGACAAAAAGACATAAGACATTTGAAGAAATGACGACAACAAAAAATCAGAGATATTTACTTGACTGGACTGAAAAAGGCTGCTTTCATTGGTAAATAATGGACATATTGAAATGTTAATGGAGTTGAGTGCATACTAAAAACACAAACTTGTGTATAAATAAGAATAAAATGGCCTGTAAAAATACTTAAAACCTAAGCCATCCAGATGAGAAAGTAACTAAGTTGCATATAAGGCATAGCACACAAAAGGGATCAAGCTTATCATGGTTTCAGGATATGTCTTTTTTAAATTTTTTAGATGTGTTATATTCAGTATGTCAGATAGCGCTGTAAGAATTTCATTTTATTTAACTCTTTTTTGCATCTAGCTACTCTATTGCTCAAGCTACTAATAAAAAGATTTTATGTAATTTTATATGTGGCATTATGAGACCATAATTACCACTTGCCCATGAGAAGCATTTATTTCTGTGGCAAGCTGTGCTAGGATGCTGATGTCCAGTGTTCCACTCAGACCTTGGCCTTCGTTCCGAAATTAGACAACCAGCAGACCACCTGCTATGTACTGTGGTGCTAAACACATTTGAACTGGCAGAATTCATTTGTACTAATTAGGACATTATCTCAGATAGAATTTTTCATCCTGCTGAAGATACCTTAAAATCAGTTTTATCACCGTTAAATTAGACTTACGTGGCGTTTTCTCAATGTTCTCAATATTTATAAATTCAGCTTTTTCATATAATATATAGTATTACTTTAAATATATTAATAATTCCTATAGTTCATGTAAAAAACAAGAAAAAAACACAACTTGAGATCATGTACATTATGTTAGATTGGTAGAAGATTAATATCATTGGCCTAAAGAAGGAAAAATGGTTCTGCAAAAGAGCCTGAATGACAAGGAGAATGTATTTCTCTGCTACTGCCTCATCAGATAGTTTGTGGCATGGCATATATGCAAGCCCTTGCCAAGTACCATCACTCAACCCAGGAACAGATAGCTTTAAGCAGGTATCAATCCTTACCAGGAGGGATTACAGGAGCAAACAGAAAAGGTGGGATGAATTCATGCAAAACTTCACTGATTAAGCCAAGACAAGGGGCTCAACACTCTGTCTACCACCACCACTCAGCATTCAAGCTGTTTCAAATTACATAATTAATTAAGCCTTTGATTTCTAAGCTCACATCCTCAGAAAAGCACTGTAATAATTGATTCTAGAAGGCCCTTGCACAGGCACAGCTTCCCGAGAGGGCCAGGTCAGCTGCTGGCAGTGGTTCACAGGCCAGCAAAGGCTGGCTGGGCTCTCTGCTCCCCTTGCAGAGTTCGTTTCTCTGCTGCTGTTAACCAGCCTCCTCATTCACCTCAGTACAGCTGTGCTGACTATATCAGCTGAGAATATGAGAACAACCACAGATTTCTCCAGAGGAGTTTTCAAGGTGGAGCATCATCAGCTGGATACAAATCATCAAGTACTGTGAAGCACAGATTCAGCTGCTAAAGTGATTTGCTCTTTATTAGGAGAGATTCTGAATTTTCCTAAAGCCTGCCTGAGTTTCCATGCTGCCAAAGCAGGCTGAAAATGGACTGCAACTAATGATACATACAGGCAGCAAATGAACACACAACTTGAGCACCAGTAAGAAAATGAAGGATGAAGGACTATTTTCAAAGCTTTCCTGGCACAGGTTACAATGGCACAGGTGACAAGGGTCGTCAGGACCTTAAAGACACTGATATCTGCAAATTCTGTAGAAGGCTGGAATTAAAGGCAAAGAATATGAGATCAAAAAATTTCCCAAGTAGAGACTCAAAGGAGCTGGTCCATGGAAAGCTATAGCCATGCATGGCCATAAACCTACAAATTCCTGTAAGTTAAAAAGTTGCAGTAACAAGCAATTTTTTCTGTATGTTACACAAAATGCTTATATAAAAACACTACTGAAGACACAATATGCAGATATTATATGTTTGCTACCACGCCCACATTCGTTTTCCTGCCATAATTCTTCCTCTCCCATAATTCAGCCATATTGACTGTAAAGCCTTCATGACAGAACTTGGCTTTCTACTCTTTCTATTCTCAGCAATATTTTGTTTGAGTTCAATACCAACAGTTTCTTAGGCAGCAGCGGAGGTCCTACTTTTACACATAACCCAATATACAACTGGCAGACAAAATGAAAATATCATGTAGACAACCAGAAACCGCAAGGCAGCTGAGAGGGGGCAAGCAACTGAAGGTGGGGGGCAAGACTGGAAAAATTAGATGGGAACTTAAGGGCAGGCAGTCGGAAGAGAAAAGAAACAAATCCTTAGTGTATCTTCATTCTGTGACGCTGATCTATATAAGGAGGGGGATGCTTAAACCAAGAAGGTTTGAAATCACTGTAATTTAGGCTAAAATAAAAAGAGGAATAAAAAGTGCCACCGAGATAAAGACTCTAAATCTCCTCCTGCTCGACATACAGCAACTTGACTAGCTGAATATACTTCAAGTTACTTTACGATTTACAGCCACAAAAATGGCAGAACAAGATACCATGGAATAATGAACAAAGAAAAGACGACGAAGGGCAAGTAAATACATAACAGAAAGTGCAGACATTGATCAAAAAGCATAAGCATGTCTTTTTTTTTTTTCTTTTTTTAATAAAGGCATGTTTATGCTTTTTGGTGAATATAAAGAATATTGAAACCCCCTTTTTACAATCACTCATTGATGATATTACCATCCATTCTTGTACCACCTAAGCACAGATTTGCCTTCTTGGTTCCAACTCCGTGTAGTCTTTATTTTGTTAAAATAAAGTCCTGACATAAGTCAGGAGAAAGGGTGTAATGTGGACCATACTCCAGATACAGAGAGGGATGACCTCTCATTTCAAGGTATGTTTTTGTCACTCAGATACTTAGGGCTTTTCTCAAAAGTATGCACAAAGTCAACCAATATTTACAGCTTCTGGAAGTATACCTACTTGTAAAATTATAGATACATACTCAAAAATCTTTACTAACTATTTAACATACAGCCATGGCTAAACTAAATCATTACGAGTGTACCATATGACCACACTCTTTGTTTTTCCTCAACATATATTTTTCTCTTTTGTTCTTGTCAGCCTTACTACCTATCATCAAACAAACAAACTTCAACTAAAGACCTGAGACAGAATTATTTGCCATTACACTTCCAAAGACACTTTTCAGATGTTTTGGTTTAACAGGAGGGCTAAGAACACTTTAATGTTGCAAACTATCAGAGCAAGTAGCTGATCCAACCTGCAGTGACATTAAATACTCTAGATCCATACCTTGATGCATGACTTCTGTAACAATCTCATGTAAGTGCGGATAATACTGGCATTTAAAGACTGTAAACAGTTACTGACACTGGAGGTTAGAAATCACTGGTTTGTGTCTTATATGTAAAGATAAACTTTAATTCATAGTTGCAATTTAGATTGATAGCCCAATTCTGTGTTTAAAAGTCCTTGGTGGGCAGCACTAAGTTGCAGACTCACCTTCAGGAGGTTCAGGCTCCTCCGTGAACTTAAGAGAAACGATTAGCAGGTACTATCTGGATGCTTAACAGATCATTGAAATTGCTTTAAATACTGCTAAGGGGACTGTTAGTCTAGGAATGTTTCCTAAAAATGACTGCCCAAGCTATATCAAATGTTTATAATCTATATTGGAGGTAGTATATAAAAACAGTTTCCATTAAACACAACTACACTAGTCAGCTGGCTTTTGCTGCAGCATGGTACATACCAAGCTTTTGCATACAAGCGCATATTTAATCCTTGGAAAATAATAAAAATGAATTAAGCATGATTAGAAATGTGGAATATGCTTAAGTCAGGTGTCATTTTAAAAAGGAAACCTCCCATTCATCAGAACTAGGAAGAGACTAGTGAATTATTACTTTTTTCTAAGCAACAATAAATTAGGAAATTTGACTTAAGTTTCTTAAATTTACGTTTTAACTCTAGTGATAATTCAACTGGTAACACGTATAAGACAATACAAGTATTAAAATACTAGGATTTTTTTTTAAATAAACCTAAGACAATACATGACTAAGTTCTTTAAATATGATTACATATTTTTATTTTCAGAAGTTGAATAAATATAAAATAAATATTTCAGAAGGAAACCTATGGTGATCCTTATCTGTTAAGATGATGGTGTCTATCAAACAGAAAATCTGCAGCAAGGAAATTCAAGCGGTAAAACATCTGAGTGTCGAATTCTTCAGATACCACTTCCTAGCTATCCAATATCTCTATTTTTTGGTGGCATCCTTCTCTGTGACTACCTCCAAAATGTCAAGTACACTTAAGCTGAAAAAGAACTTGGCTGTAGAGGAGAAATTTGCTTAACTTAATAGACACCTAGCCTTCCAAGTTATTGATTAACCCATAAACACCAACAACATTATGCATAGACTTTTATTAACAACCTTACCAGAAGGGTCACAGCTCTTGAGCATGACAAATACACGAGAATGACAGAAGCTGTTAACAACTCAGGAGCATCCGCCACTCAAACTGTGAGCCATACATTAATTTCTGCAAGGACAGAGCTAAATTATGGGAAGACTAACTATAGTTTCACCTTGCACACACAAAAAATATTGTTTTGATGGTAAAAAGTGAAATCCAAACTGGCAGAGAATTAAAACCAAACCTCCAAAATTAACTAGGAGAACTGGAACATCAAACTTAGTAACGATATTTAAACAGTATTAGCCTGTAGAAATACGTAACAACCATAACTACTACATAACCACTGCTTCTTCCTTACTGATTTACTGAAACACATTTTTAAAAGTAGCATTTCTTTTACAAATAAGTTTAACATGAAAGTCCATACTATTCTTTCTAGAAGAGGAAAGATCTGTGCTAATGAGTTCGGAAAAAGGAAGACAGGAAAACAAAACAACAAAAACACACAAAGACCCTTAAGGCTACTTTTAGAAGTAGCTGAATGGCAGATAGGAAAGCTCTCTTCCGAGCAAGATGTAAAAAACTAAAACAAAAACCTCTAGTACATAATAACCTGATATTCACTTATTGCTATGATTTGAAGCACAATTTAGTTAATCCGATTCAGAAAACACTGACTATAACACGGAGTTACGAGCTATTTTAGTAGTCTATTTACTTACATTATTTGGACACCCCTAATGAACTCCTCAATTATATGTCAATAAGATTCTTTAGCAGGTTTGCTGCCATCTGTATTGACAGAATCTATTTTTACAAATGAAGAATTCTCACCCCCAAATCTCCATAGTTCCCTCAATTTCTTTCATTAAAAGTTTGAATATTCAGAACACAAAAAGTCCACTAATACTCAGGACAGTTAATTAGGAGTATCTGATAATAGCAGACAACCTGACTTACAGTTTTTATTCACAGGTCGTTCCCTCAAACACCAGGTTCACAAAAGCTTAAATGTGTGCTTAAATTCCTCAGATTTGAGAAAATTTGAGTTTACCTAAAGTTTAGTTTATTTTCTGAGCAGCCTCTCACCTATTTACTTTACAACTAAATTTACCATTACCTATTTAAAGTACTCATGACGGACTACTATTAAAACTTTGAGATTTGTAGCTGAAAAGTACAATATATACTGTATACCACAGAGCTAACTATGGATGTACGTGGATGAATGGGCTGATCAAGAATTAGTACTGCAGGGAATTACATGAACACAATCACTTCCTTCTAACTGTCTTCTAATGTTAAGTCTTTCAATTAATCCTAAATCTTTCTGTTAACTCTTTCAGTTAATTTAAAATTATTTAAGATATTGCATTAAGTTCTTCAATGGTAAATAATTCTGGAAAATTGTTGAAAATGATATGTTGGAATGGCGTTACTGGCACATTTTTAAAATCACACAGTATGACAACCAGAAGATCTCTCTATGACAACAAGAAGAACTATTAGTATATAGACAAAATAAAGACAGGTATAGATCTTGTCAAATGTTGTTGCCTGTGAATTCATAGTACTTTGAGATTTTTAGGAATCTATTTTGTATTTATATTTTCAAATATAGTGAGTTTTATTGTGGATGCTTTGAAAAGCAACTGTCAGCACAAAATTATCATCACAGGAGGGTTCCACTGGGGCTGGTAGGAACCCTGCAACTACTCAGTGATCTGAGATAACATTACAAGTACTGGGGGAAGCGGGAAGAGGGAGATATAAACACTACCTTCTAACTTAGCCCTTAAAAAGAAAGCTGAAATCCCACACATTTTAAAAATTGCCAAACACAGCTGTTTATCGGGAACTGTCTTACAAGAGACTGACTTCTGGAAAGGGCTAAGCAATCAAATATGAAATAATATGAATTCTTGGTGCAATGCTGTGGCAAAAAATGCTGCTACATTTTTTGAAAATTTGAACAAGACAGTGGTGTGTGTGCGTGTGAATCCCGCACACACAATTAGTCAGGAAGGGCAAAGACCCATCCTGAGCTAGAGTAGATTCAATTACCCAGTCTAGCAACCCCTGCGGTTTCCAGCACTGTGAATTTATTTGTGATCTGCAGTTCCACACGTGCTGGTACCAGTGAAGTGGGTCGGCTGCTGGCCTGTGCTGCTTCAAGCACGTCGCTCCCTCGCCGTGCCGGTAGCCCAGCTCCTTGCCACAGCACACGCCAAGAACGTCACCCTGCCAAGAACGGAAGCACTCAATCCACAATGCAAGCCTGCAGCTCCTCAGGAAAAATACAGGTTTAAATATTGTGAAGACTTCCTAAAATGACTGCCTTGAACTTGAAGTGAAACAAGACACAGTAAAGACAGAGAATATGCCTCTGACTGACACAAGACAAGAAGAAAGAGAGCGTTATCAACTTAAAAATTCCATAAGCAACACATTCCTTTAATTTTCCTCCATTTCTACATGTCTGCGAACTTCCACATGCACGGTCTTTTTATTTTTATTTAATCTCTTTTTAATTTTTGTTTTGTTTTGCTTTCCACAGTGTTTGTATCAGAAATTTGCTCTGCTGTGTACCTAAGAAACACCAAATATCACTCTGGGACTCCACATAAAAATACATATGTAGTATTAAAATAGTTCATGGAGAAATTATACTCCAATTCATTGTTTTGTGCTTCATATAATTATTTCATGCTTTATATTCTATTATCGTGGCTTATATTGGAATATCTGAAAAGAAATGTTACTGGAGAAATGAGATCAAACAGTTTGCCTTAATCTTATGAAATTAAAACAAAACAAAAAAACAAAACACACAAAAAATCAGAGCTACTGCTTTATAGTAAGTTAATAAATATATATTTACTAAAACCTTCCACAATTCCACTTTTATTCAGAATATCCTTATCAATACCTCTCAAGCTTATCTCGAAGAAACATTGCTCATTTAAATAGGTAATAAAATAAACTGGAACAGAAATCAAAATTAAAGGTATTGACTCCATTACCAGAATTTAATGAATGAGTGGTTATCTACAGCTTGAACAACACATTTTTAATGCCCTTGTCAAAAGTCTACAGTTAAAAGAAAGCCAGTATTCCATTAATGTGTACAAAATTCAAAACAGAAAAAAAACATCTGAAGCAAATAAATCCTCTTCATTGTTTCCTTCTTTAATCTAATCCCATATTACTCCATTCTGTCCACAAATAGGTGACCTGGCTACACCATCACAGCAATTCAATCCCTATATAACACTTGAGTCAAAGTAGTATTAAAAAAATCAAGAAACCTAAGTCTAAAATTTATTTTTCTAAGTACATTGGATTTTTTTTTTTTTTAATTTTACTGAGAGACAGCACAGTCTTAAGATTTTTCTTCTCATTGTTAGATGTATAGATGATTAGATGCCAACCACCTGCTTAGCTGAGGCAACAAAACCTCGAAGACAAATGTATTCCTCTACTCTCCTGTAACTCGCTGAGGAATGAAAAGTGTTACACAAAGAAGCCAAGATGCTATGCAAAACTAAACCTCAAAGCCGTTACGTCAGTTAAGCGCATATCACTACGTGAATGCGTAATAGACTCCATATATATGGTCACAATAAATGTAGTTATTTACAGGGAGAAGTATTTGAAATTCCTAAAAACGATATACAGAGACAGATGCAGTAAGACACATTGAAACATTGGCACAGACACGCTTCGTTTTTCTTTTCCTTCCTTGGAAGCTAGTCTGGACAAGATTCCCTTTATTCTGATGTTATCCATCATAAGGCAACGATAAGTTTAAAGGAGAGGAATAATGGAAAAAGTCCAATATATTTTATAGCTGACAAGAGCTAACTAATTTATAACTATAATTAACTTGACTTTTAAATGATTTAGAAACAGGTCATGTCTAAATTCATATTCTAGACACTGAAGACAGCAAACGGATATCTACAATTTCAGAAAAATTTTCTCCACTGACTTGCCTGCTCTCCTGGGAGTCAAAGGGGTGGCAATCTCTTTTCTGGTCCTACGTAGCCCTAAACAAGACATTCCGCTGCCCAGAAACAAACATGCTCAAAATCAGACATCTGGCTCCAGACAATCCTTCAACACTCCCCACATACTAGTGAAATGAATTCAGAGGGATATGCAAGAATCCATTCATAGCTGTGATTTCTGCTGCCATAATTTCCAAATAAAGCAGTTTCTCAAAATAAACCTGTCTGAATGCCCTATCTGAACCGGTTTGATTCAGCAGTTGTCCTCATTGAGGTGACCACATTGCTAATTCCTGGCAGAAGGCTCTTTTTCCCTTATTGCTTCTAAGAGCAATACAAAGATTCCTTCACAGAAGTGTTCAGGAATACAACTCCAGCTGAGCTCTTGCTCTGTACATCACCTCTAGAACTAGCCTGCTCTACCCGAGCTGGGTCTTCAAGAGCAGCTCCCACAGAACTGGGCTTAAGTGAATTAGGTAAATTACTCTAGTGGATGCACATGCTAATAAGCTGTTATGCATAATCTGCAGTGAAGAGATGTGCTCTTGAGCAAAGGAATCAAAAAAGCAGAGCCTCTCAGAGGCTTAACCTTACCTGAGTTACATAAACACAAGCTTGACACTCGGCACTGTCACACGTTCACTGATCCACTTGAGTGTCGGAGGGTTTTTGGTTGTTTCTGAAAGCCATACAAATTCTCACCTTTGAATCAGATCCATATCTGATCAGCTAGACAAAACGTCTAGATGACAGACAAACGTCTGATTAGTATATTGATTTATTTAAAGTATTTTCTGATAAATACTTCTAAAGTATTTATACTTCCTTCCTAAAGTGAGGAATCAAACAGGAAACAGTTAATTCTACACTATCTTCAAAAAGGCAACACTGCTTAGGTGATAAGACCACTCCCCACTGCCAATACACCAAAGAAATTACCCAGTATACATTATTTACTTTACTAAGGACATTGCATCACATTTTTATCACATTTCTCACTGTTAAGTTATGCAACTTAATCTGAGCCCACAAACTAAATAATTTACGGTATGATGGGTAAAGCTATTTCTATTTATATGAATGTTACCTGAAATTACAGCCTTAGTCCTGCAATAAAATTTATGTATAAGCTTAAATACAATAAAAGCCATACGCATGTAAAATTAACTATTTCCCTCAAGCTTGCAGGATTAGCACATGAATTATTTTTATAATTCATGCTTAGAAAGGACAAGTAACAAGGGGCTTAAGCAGCAGCAAGAAACATCTAGGATACATACAAGACAGTGAAACATGAGAACAAACTGAAGAGGAGGTTTAAAATATCCCTGTCTGGAGATCTTAAAGAACAAATTACATTGCTATCTGGCAAGAATCCTATTTAGAGTAAAGAAAAGGAAAATATATTCAAAATGGTTAAAATTCAATTCCAAGTTTTCTTTCCCTTTGATTTCACCACAATCTGCAAAGTCAGTCTCCCAAAATTAAAAAAAAAAAAAAAATTAAGCAACTGTTGAAAAAGGAGGTGAAGTCCAAACCTACTCTTCCTGAACCTATTCCAATAAGGGGAACTGTAAGAGATCATCACCCTAGTGTCAACACCATCACTAAGCAAAACCAGAACACTACTTACTGCTATCCTGCTTGAACAAGTTTGTTTTGAAGTCCTAGAAGAAAAAAAGTTCTAAAAAATGTAAAGTTAAAGCTATTATTCAACAGTCTATTAACTGTAAATCTGAACACATATTTAACCAGATTAAAAAAAAAAAAAAAAAAATCATGCTATCCTAAGTGTTACTTTATTGTTATGCAATATACCAGTATTTAATATGCACTACATCTTGATTATTTGTAGATGTTAAACTGAAGTTCAGCAACTTTGCTGTTAGAGGTTCTGGACTGACACCTATATAAGGTTATATAGGTCTGGTAATGCTTAGAGAGCTGTGTCTGTTTTATTTCACTTAAAACTCCTTATAAAAATGAATAGGGCCAATTACAAGTATTAGGACAGATAATTTAGTCACATCTATAAAAACTACAGAATAAGGCATAAGGGGTATGTCCCCCTAATATGTGAAAGGAGACCACAAAGAATAAGCAGAAATTACACAGGGTGGAGGAAGGGAAAGGGTGCTTCAGTATTTGAATAAACAGCTCGAATCTGGCGCGCTGCAGGAACGGAAACCCAACGAACTGTCCCAGAAAGCCGTGTAATTCACCTGGAGTATAATATGAAAAGAGACGTGGGATTCTGCATGTAGAATCCTACCCAATACAAAGAGGAAAAGCACAGCTTCAAAGCTGCACGTTAGAACCCCCCTTCCACTCTCAATTCCAGTAGTATCAATATTTACTGTTACATTTCTTTGATGAAAATATTTTCTTCCCTAGCCCAAAAAGTACTTTAAAATCATTTTCTATTGAGAATGATCATCCCTGATATGCCACTTCCAGGCATGCTGTACTTATTCTCTTAGATTACTTTGATGGTTTTCCTTGAATTCAGATTCAAACATTTATCTGGTTCCCTTCAAGACAATGTTCCCCCCTGAAAGGGGAAATTTCTGGTTGCAAATCAGAACCACAGTGCTGATCACAGGCTTTGTTATGAGCGCAGCTCAGAGTGCAAAACAGACCCAATTTCCAAGCCAAAATTTTACCCCTGTGGATACTGTTTTCAAAGAAAAGGCTGAATGGCCTTTATCTGTAGGCTGAATCTCAGATTTTTTAGGCAATCAATCTAAAACAGATACAGTAGCTAAGCAAATACTGTTCATCAAGTGTATTCCTTCAGGAAATTCTTCTAGATTTTTTCTTTGCTGTAGCCTTGCAGCCTTAGCAGCTGTTAGTAATGCAGTATCAAACGACAGTGAAACACAATTTTGGAGAAACCTAGCATTTGGGAAAAAGACAATAAAAAAACAGACATCTAAATGAATTTGTCTCATCTAAGCTCAGTTCTTCTCTCTAAATCAATCAATTTAAGTCTGGTAACATCATTTAGAAAACTATGCTTTTAATTGAGGCCAAGTTACAGCCTTCCTTACAAACCTTACACATCTTCTCTTGCATCCTTTGACAACAGTAGATATTGGTTCTAAAGTTCTCTGATCACAGTTTCTCATTAGAAGACCTCTCCAAACATACAGATTATTACCCCCAACCAAGTAAACTTCTGGTCTGACTGAGATAAGTTGAGTTTGACAAGTGAGTTTATACCATTGTTCAACTCCTTAGAAACGCTGTGAATAAGACTTATCAAAACAGCTTTATCTAACCATACTCATAAAAATAGTATGCGTGTAAGCAGGCATGATATGAAGAGATGTATGGCACCAGAGGGGGAGGAGCTGCAGTCAGACTTCGTTCTCAGTCGTACCTTAGGTAACTTCAACAACATCAGTGGCACTGCATGGCCAGAACGACACGCCAAACCCAGGGTTCAAACTGTGGAAAAGGGAATTAGCCCACACAGACGTACATCTTCATTCTGCTTATGTTGCAAAACAGTGACACCCACTGGCAGCAACGGTTTAAATACCCAACTGTTCCAATGTGGACTTGATATGAATTGCTAGAAAGATTCTCTGGGAAAAATCATCGTAATAACTTACCTGCTGAGTCAGCACTACTCTCGGATTTTTCAGAAACTGAGACATTATCAATATCCGCAGCAACTACAACATAACCCTCAGGAGGGAGATCCACTGTGTATATTCTCCTTGGAGGTGGAATTGTATTGTCATTACCTACAAAATACAAAAGCAAAATATCCAGCCATTGATATCAGGATGGATTTTCTCAAACATTTCCTCAAATACAGTGATAACAACAAGAGGTCTCAAAAATCCTTGGGAAATAGGAAGGTTTTAATGCTTCCCATGACCAACAAAACTGCACTGAATTCTGTAGCAGCACAAAAGAGAAAACAAACACGCACATACACTCCAGAGGTTTGTTTTCTCCATCAGAAGCATGTTTTTATTCTTATTTCAGACAATTCTTCCGCGAAAATGTTAAAAGAAGCTTCCATTTACAGTGATACTTGAAAAGACACTACATATTTTTCCCCTTTCAGCTTACAGTTTCTGTAAGAATCGATTCATAAAAGATGGAGATATCCAAGTCAGATACAGAGCAGAGGTAGTGGAAGTGGCAGAACTGCAGCCCATCCATCTGGAGACTTTTTAGATGTAGCCCTGCTGTTCTCCTGGACAGCACAGAGACCAAGAGAGTCTGAAAACATGGTCTCCACAAAGATGCAAGGTCCTTCCCAACCTCAACAACTCAGTGTTGTTGCATGCCTGGGGCTAGTTTTCCCAGCCATTTCACTGTACAGGAAACTTCACCGCAATGATGGCAGTAGAATATTGTTCAAGTTTTCCCCCTTTAAAGAACAGACTTTAAAATACATGGAAGATTAGCAGCATAAACCTACCATTTGTTCACAAGACCATAAGGAATTTTGCACGAATGAGAAAAGATGCCTTTCTGTTCCAGTTATATGAAGCCAGTCCAAATAGCAGGCTGTATTTTTTGGTCAATTCCCATTAAAAAAATTACAATGTTACAGATGAACCACAGGGAGACAAAAACCTTTCCAGAAGGCCAGAATGTTCATGGTGTCTCCACTTGCTGGACTAATTTTAGAGGGTTCAGTGTGTTCTTTTTACACTCAGTCAGTTCCACAAGGCAGCATAGATACAGCACTACGTGTTTCCCTCTTTGGGGGTTATCTGCCCCTTTAAAATAGAAAGACAAAACTGCTATATAATGTGCAATATAAATGTCTTTGGCAGGTGCATACAATTAGCCTCTTTTCTCCACCAACTTCCCAGGGATTCGGAGATGACCCAAGTCCATTATAGAGCAGCAGTAAGTGTTCAGACTAACACTTAAATGTTCAGTCTATCAACAATAAAATAAAAACCCTGTTAGGAATATGTGTTTCTATAATCAGATAGCTTTAGTTTACCTAAATCACACTTACCCAGAGATTTATCTCAGATTAAAAAAAAAAAAAAAAAAAATTTCAACATGACTGATCACCTTAGATATCTGTGACAGATATCTAAGATATAGATATCAATGTATATCCAGTCCTTCTATCTTCAAGAAACAGCATGGCTTTTAGTGCATTCATATGTTTTTGATTAGGCTGCTATCACATGACACAGGACTGATTTGTAGGGCGGATACCATTTGTTCCTGGCAACCTATTCACTGAAGTTAGCTCATTCCAGCCTCCATCCTAACACTGCAAGTCACTAGAAATGCTTCCCTTTATTAAACAGACAAGCACTATGGAAGCTGCTCCTCCTTTGCAAATCATGGAGATGAGTTTAAAGAAATGGTCTGCTCACTAGCAGTGTGGGTTTCTCCTAAGCAATCCCTTTATCATTTGGTCATGTGGCCAGCTACGCTGCATCACATGAAGTGGCTCTTCAGCATCCATTTTCAATTCAAAATTTCTTTTTCTACCCACACACCCTGGTGTTTCTTTGGCCTGTGCTCACTTGCGAGAATTATAAAACAGCTGGAAAGCTACCAATATGCAAGAGCAGTTTCTTTTTCATCATGTCTTTTTTTACACAGGAGCAGCATATGGTGGTGATGACCACTTGGCCACTCAGGGGAGTAAAAGGTGTCCATAGACAATTCCCTAGGGTCCTTGCCTGTGACGCAGCATTGAGGAAATTTTTGGAACTAACTGCCAAGTCAGCTCTCTCTCCTGCTTCCCTCCACCAGGGAGGCCATGCAAAGTGAACAGAACAAGAACAGCAAGCAGAAAGGAAAATTTTGACCAGATTTACACTTCAAGTGTGTGAAGAGAATGACTAGATTTTTTGAATGAAACCAGACATCACCACACAGTGGTAAACACAGGCTTCACATGATGGATTCATAGCCCATTGGGAACCTACTTAACTATCATACTAGATTTCAGGCTTCTCATTCCAGCGTACGTGTTAAGAGAGACGAATGAGTACAGAAAGAGAAGTAATCACCCCATTCGAATCATGATCCTCACCTAACATTAAACACAGCACTGCTCGCAGAAGTATTTGGGACAAGGTGGGTAACCTTTTGTTAGGCTCCCTGGGCTTTGAATTTTACTTGTTCTGCTTTTAAATTTTTGCATTTTTGTGTTTTAAATTAAATTTACACTGTATTAAAAGCTACTGTACTAATAAGGTCTAAGCACATCTTGCCAGGTCTTCTTAATGCTTCCTTATTCAAACTCAAATTTATAATGCAAATGGCAACGCAACGACTGACTAGAGCATTCGCTGTTATTTAGTAGCAGAAATCTTCAGCTCCTGAAATGGCTCTTACCTTTCTAGGCAAGCAAACGAGCAAACACAGGCAAAGACTCCTTTATAATTTTTCTAAACTCTCAATATTTTGCTGGCTTAATGAGCTCCTTCCCACATATCAAACTGTCACACTGTCCTACTTTGATTTTCTCATTCTCAAGGCCGGTAGTTTATTTTCGGCAACATTTTTGCACTTATGCAAATATGCATGATATATAAAAATACATATATATAAAAGAAATCAACTTTTGTTATTTTGCTTTTCACTCCCTACGTGCATTTTCTGTGGTAAGAACTGCATCACCACCTATAAAGTTTAGTTTAAAGCATACTTCTAAAACATTGTTTTAAAGATTTCTAGGGGGACAATTGAAAAATTTATCAATGAAAGTATTGAGACAGTCAGATTTGGAATTTTTACTCATCAAGGAGGAGTTAGATTCTAGCTTTAAAACAAAATATTTGACACAAATATACTCAGAGGATTAGAGCATTTAAAGGAAAAAAAAAAAAAAAAAAAACAATGTGAGAAGACCCTCAGAGGTACTTCCTCATCTTTCCTTCAACTCAATGGAGACTAAGAACAACTTTGGATGGAAACTTAGGTCAACACAAACATAAGCATTTTTAGAAGGGCCAAATTTGGGATTGGAAGTTCATAAAACGCAAGGAACAAGAGAACTCAATTTTATTTTCCTCACCATCTCTGACACGTACACTGACTTTTACATCTTTTCAGACACCACAAAAGGCTGCCTTACAGTCCATTTTATTGAAGACCAGCTTTACTAATATAATTCAGCCCCAGTTTTCCTACAGAAGTGACAGACATTCTGCGTCACAGAGAGAAAACATACCGGAAAAAAAGTCATGAGTCTTCCCCTCTTGGTCTCACTCAGCCACCAAGAACGAATTTTTACCTACGAACCGTGAAAACCTCTCCATTGCTTTGGACCAGCAAGGAAACTGAAGCACAGCACAAAGGAGGAACGAGGCCGGCACAAACCTCAGCTGGGGGCGGAGAAACAACCACACCTCAGAGCCAAATCTGATGATGGGCACACAGATGTTTTATAGTCATGAGACTGCTGATTTACACAGCAACACAAGCTATTCTTGATCCTGTGAAAGTTGAATATGTGAGGGAATGAGGAAACAAGCTTTACATATAAGCAGTCCAACTCCTAACTAACTCTACAGCTTCCTAGAGTGTGATTACGGGCAATATTTTGTTTAGGTGTCTGTGAGAATCTGAGCAGTATGAACAAGAGAATAAAGCCTCTTAAAGATGTCAGGTGAGCACTTACCTCAATTATTTCTCCTACTGCTGTAGATCTCATTATTTCAAGGCACCCTCCCAAAGCCAAGTACAACCCTGTCAAAGTCATTTCCCTCCATACTCCCCCCCACCCCAAAAGCACTGCAACACTAAATCTAAAGGGCCATGTCTCTGCTACAATTAGTTAATTAGCCTCCCTGATTAAATGATGACTCACCTGAAACTAGTCTAGGAAGTAAACAAATGGACTCATCAGAATGAAAACAAAAACAAAGTTTAAGTTTTTAAACTGTTTTTTCCCCCCCAAACTTTATTTGTAAATCATCAGAAAGGCATCATTCCTGTTCATATACAAAAATAATGCAAGTCACAGAAGCACAAAATACACTTTTTTTTTTTTTTCTTTTTAAGTCACCCTGAACTTGGTGCAGTTTCCAGTTATAAGCTGTTTCACAGATTTCACCTAATAGTTGGAGAGTACAGTTGGTGGGGAAAAACAGCAGGAAGCAAGCACGTGTATCATCAGGAAACATGAAATCTGATTTGGAAGTAACAGCCATTTTGACAGCGGATGTCTAAATGATGCTTTCCCCAGGGTATGCAGGGACAGCAGAGCTATTTTACACAACCCGTTTTGTGGCCATTGTACTGAACACGACTACAGCCCAGGAGGCCAATTTGGCAGCCCAAGCGCCCGCAGCCACAGTCCCTATGCAGCTCAACGGGAGCAGCTGGCTAGCCGGGCCCTTCCGGCCTGAGACACGTCCATGTTGCCACGTTCCTGGACACAAACAATTTTCTGCTTTCTTTCTCAAGATAATTAATTAGTTTTCCTGCACCTGCCTATATCTACGTTTAGAGATTGTTTAGACTTACAGCTAATGCTCACATTTTCTGCTCCAATTAGGCAACTGCTACGTACTATTACGTACTATTAGCCAAACTATTTATTCAACTGCTTTCAGTTGTCACAGGAGCCAGCAGATTTATCTCTGGCAGCTGAACTGTTTGCAATTATCATGTAACT
>VZSV01000073.1:654474-673644 GCA_013398735.1 Nothocercus julius
AACTGTACTTAAGTCTAGCAGGAACTCCTTATATACAACAACAATGCTGGGATAGCCAGAAGACAGCATTCATTAAAGATACAACCAAAAATATAATCTCAACCTACAACTGCTTAGCAGTCAAAGAAAAATTATTCTTAAAAATCCTGATCCTCCAAGGAAAATGTCTTAACAGTTAACATGCAACGAAATCCAGTGGAAAAGAAAAGCAAAAACTACTGCATGCCAAAGAAAAAGAGATGACCTGCTCTGTGTGAAACTATCTGCCATTTAACATTACAATGGCATCAAAGCTTTAGCTCAGAATGTAGAGGTAGCAATAGGAGACTAAACTTTCATTTCTCATGCTCCCGCTACATTTCAGTCTTACATAGCTCACCTCCTTCTCCCAGCCCCACAAAATTAATACCATTCACTTGCCAGCATTACCAGATTCTTGAAGTATGCACTTCTTCTTCAAGCCTGCTAGAATTTGAATACTGCTCATAAAAACCAAATCGCTTGCTACCCTTTTTTTTTTTTTTTTTTTTTTTTTTTTTTATAAAATTTATGGCTAAACTGGATAGAAGATCCAAGATGGATGCTCTAACACATTCAAACACACAGATCTGCTAGCGACACTTTTCTAATCCTTGGAAGGAAGGAGGCCTTTAAATACTTGGTGATGTGAAAGATGAGATCATCTAAGACAGAAATAAGGGATTTTTTTCCCCTTATTTCAAACAAACAAACCCTCTCCTGACCTCCCCTGCAAAAAGAAAACTTAAAGCAAGAAAGCCCCAAAACGCCATAGCTGTTTTAGAAGCTTGTGTTAACTAAATAGATAAAATAACTATTTCCTGCAACACCCTAAAAACTTGTCTGTAACCCAGGTGGCCAGTAACAGCTATATCTGTCTATAGTGGCATTTGCCTTTAAAGGACTGCATGGGTTTTGCTTGCCTTCTATTACACTGATTTTCTGCGAGAAAAGGCTGCTCGTAAGTCTCAGTGTGCTGCATGATGTTTGATATTCATTTGGCTTTTCTAAAAAAAGGATTTTTAACAGTTTATGTTTTGTGCAAGTAACGAGAGGCACAGGTTCAAGAAGTTGCTAAAACAGTAAGCTTATAATATAAATTTTTATTTAACAGCACTTGGAGAATATCGTCCTTAGGGAATAAGTAATAGCGTATTTATCAGCTCCATGCTGAAGATATATTGAACAAGCATAATTATGGAGTAATTCCTTAAGCTGGAAAGGTGCCTACAGCGAGCCTACGGCTTCCCCTACAAAGCAGAGCCTGCCTGGACTTGCACTAAAGATTGTGGGTTTTTGCTGACCTTATAATGTCCA
Organism: Nothocercus julius; assembly: GCA_013398735.1. Classification (NCBI taxonomy): domain Eukaryota; kingdom Metazoa; phylum Chordata; class Aves; order Tinamiformes; family Tinamidae; genus Nothocercus; species Nothocercus julius. Next base: position 655,810 of record VZSV01000073.1, read on the forward strand.
CATTCTTCTGTGTGTGCCACCAGTTCTAGGAACACTGCATCAGGGACTAGGTACAAAAAAGTGTTTTTAACTGGGGGTGATGTAGCTCACAGGAGAGAGCCTGGAGTGAAGGGGGGAAAAAAAAAAAAAAAAAAAAAAAAAAAAAAAAAAACACCGCTCTCCTCATTTAGAATTTTCATAGCAGAGGGCTCCTTTGAAAATAACAAACTGAGCTTCTGCACCACTTCTTTTCCATTTGAGGCAAGTAAACACCATAGCTGGGCAGAAAGGGCTCCACTCTCATCGATCTTCTACTAATGTGTACTAGGAAACCCATATCCCTGGTAGAGTATTACAGCGATAAACCTACAGGAAAAGAGAAATCAGTTATCTAAACCTGAAACAACAGATTAATTAATCTTTATTCTCTCATTGAGGTTTCATTTAAATTGAAAGAGAGCTTAATAGTTGTTTATGTGTTACTATTTTATAGCACTGGGTAGTGAAAAAACATGTTTAGCAATAGGCTACAAAAGTTGGAGCTGTAAGTCTTGGGAAAAAGGAGGAAAAAGGATTTTTTTTTTTTTGGTCACATAGAAGTTATGTAAAATATTCTTGTGGATGAAAATGTTATGGGCTTGACTATTAATAAGGAGACCATTTAGGTAGCAATAGCTAGAGTTTCAGATAGAGAATGGAAGATGAGAGGGATTTTTTGTATAAATATGAACTCCTTCCTAATTTGAAGGTGATCAAGTACTTCAGTAGATTTTGTTGGATTGAAATAATTTGGCATCAATAAGCAACTGAGAATTTCCCAGAAAAAGGAATAATTTAAGGCCTAAGTATGTTCTGGATTAGGTAACAGCTTGTAAAATAAAATGAAAAAAAAATTACTGTAAAACCTAACAATGCTCAATTTGCCTTTAATAATTATTTTTAAATTAAAAAAGTACTTTTAAAAAGTATACACAATCTTAAAAAAAAATTCTTGTATTTATTGGAATGCTGTTCACAACACTGCATTAAATACCTGCATGGTAAGCTACATAATAGGAATTGTGCCCCAAAAATATAGAAATCACATTTCTGAGTCTTGGTCCTGTGAATACCTGCATTTATTGTGCCTTTTGAGAGCAAAGTTAACATTTGGAATCTTAATTATACAGAGGATCAGAATCCATGTGTATGACTTGTTATCTGGCACTGCCTTAAGTTTTTTTTCTAACACTAGAGATGTATTATCAATAACAAGCTTGTTGAAAGGTTTTTAGCAGAATAGAGTACAGCAGCTCCCTCTCATTTTTTCCCCTTCCCCCTCACTCCTTTCCTCTCCTGCCAAAGTTTCCTATACAGGTTCTGACAACGTTTTTGTTCTACTTCAGGTGTACGTCACTTCTCTAGAAGCTCTTTCCACAGCAAAGCATGCTTAAAGGAGCTTACTCAGGTTCTTGTGCATTTACCTTGAGCTTAGTGCACAACATCATTTCAAGCAAGGCCCCACACAAATCAAGTGGGAACACAATAAATGCAGGTTAGTGAATACCATGATCCATTCCAGAAGACAAGCTTTCAGAAGGGTTAGAAAAAGGGCCGAAATATTCATGATAGCCTAGCCCATTTAGGGATTGAGAAACAACCCTCTTTACAAAACTATAGCTGCTGCCTGTGGAAGCATCAGTCATAAATGTTGATGCCTCTGAGTATATGGCCTGGGCAACCTTGCTTTCAAAGTCCATGCAATACTAGTAAACTGATGTAGCTTAAATGTTGGCTCTAAAAAATGTGTGACAGTAGAATTACAGCTTTTTTTTTTTTCTGAATTCTGGTAAAGAAAAGAAAAAAAAAAATACTCAGAAGGCTAGTGAAAGATTACCAATTACTGCTCTAAGAAAGCATTTCCCACTTCCTTTTTTATATCCAAGTGGCATAATGAGCTGTAGAACACATTCAAGTGTTTTTCCTCACATTCTTACCCTTTGGCAGAGTGCTGAATCTGACCAGAATTCCTTCCATATCTTTTTTGATGCTAAAAAAGTAAGAAGAAACTAGTTTTCCTTGGATTCTCCTTCCCACACTGTTGGCATCAGCAGCATCCCCGCGGATGGGGCCTCCTTGGGTCCCAGGCCAGTTGGTCCAACTCCTGGGTTGGAGCCTCACCAAACCTCCGTGGCTCACCTTTTCACACAGAACCAATGCCAGCCCATGGTTCGACAAAAGCCACACAGCTTTAGCTAGCTCCCCAGCAAGGGCTCTGCTCTTCGGCCTGCCTCGTTCCCACTAACCTTCCCTGGCATGCACGGGAGCTCAGCAAGGCGTTCGGCTACACTGGCCCCGCTTCATGTGCATTAGAACAGGCCATTCTCAGGCTTTGAAGAGATTATTCTGGAAGACTAGCCAACTCTGCTGAGCTCCTTTGCATCCTGCAGCAGTCTTCTACTGGCTCCTGCCAACCAGATGCAGACAAGTCTGCTCTCCTGTAGTCCAGCTTTCCAATTCTACCACTCGTCTTGCTCATTTTTCTCAAAACTTTCATCTCCTGCCACAACCACATCTGTCATTATTTTTCCATTGTTCGCAGCACATATCACAAAACAACTGCCCTAGTTGAAGGGCTTTTTATTTTCTTTTTACTCTCAGGAGACATGCCTTATTTTATACTACAGTTTTAAAAGCTCTGTTATCTTTGAAATGTTAAGTTACATACTCTGTTGAAGTCACCGGACATAAACATCACCTATCTTTCAGTTACTAGAGCAGATCATCAGCTTTAATCCATATGAGAAGTAAAAAAAGGTAAATAGCAGGATAATTCATGTATGTTTTAATCACAAGAAAATATTTTTGCATTTCATTTTGCTATTACTATCCCCAAATTCATCACACAGTTCAGAAGAGTTTTAGATTCTCATAACCTCTTTAATACAGTCCACATAGAATAGCAAAGATTTTTGTTCAATGACAGGAACTTACAAATGTGTGTGGTAGGGGAAAGGAGAAAGGTAGAGCAATAAAGAGGACCTGGAGACATTACTAAAATAAAGCAGCAGTGAAAATTCACACGCACACACCTTAAAACAGAATTAAACACCACAAACTCTTAGCCCATAATTGAGACTGAAAGGTGTCAAATTATTTTCTAGAATATTAAAATTATTTTCAGTTCTACCTTCAACTATAAATGCAGCATAACACACTTTTCCAGGCAGTTTTCTTAATACATTCATTTACTCCAATTCAGATTTCTGCAGATGGTACTGAAAGCTCACAGTACACAGGGAAAGAGGGTGGAGAGGGTGGGGGGGAAAAAAGCAACAGTTTAAAGACTCAGTTAAGGCAAAACTTGATTTTAGATAAGCTACAACATAAAACAATTCATGCTCATTCTGCACCTAAGCACTAAGCCTATCACTCAAAAATATCATCAGTTACCCATTTTAAACCCTATCTTTTTGTACAGCATCCACATTTTAAAGCCCATTTGAAAAAGAACTTTTACTCACCTGTCAAAATATTTACAGGCCACTTTACTTCCATCCACATAAGCTGAAAATAATGATTTTTAGTACTAACATACTGCCTGAATCAATTATATTTGCCTTTTCCTATGTATATATGCACCTGGGCTTCTGTTGCAACATGAGGATAGGAAGAAGTGCTGAATCACCCACTCCCTCCAATCTGTGGGTGTATCTTTAATTACTGCTACAACTGAGCCCAGCTTTTTAGTTAATTTTCCCACTGTTCGGCAGACATTATACCAAAGATAATCATTGCTTACACTGATATTTCATACTAGCTACTGCTAAATACTGCACACATACATATACATCAAGACTATTTCTCAGTTTTCAGATGACTGATGCACTGATCTAGTACTTTAGGTATTGTACCACTAGCTCTTTTATTCAAGTGTGTCTGTGGATATCAACTTGATGAAAATTGTAGCTACTACAGTATATTAAGGTAACCGAAATATATTTAAAGCCATCACAAAAATGATTAGCAGTCTCACCTTGAAGTGATTTGCAGGGTGTATCACCTGATGTACTGGCATCTGCTGACAAAGTCTGAGAATTCTCCAAATCCTTCTCTTCGGATTTTGAGCCCAAGTTTCCAAGCACTGCCTCCTTTTCTTCACTCAAAGTATGTACAGCAGAAGACGATGAAGTTTCAGCATATAGTCGTTTCAGTACTTTCTTTATGAAGACTGTAGAATAATAAAATTCTTTTAAACAAAAAAATACAATAAAAGTAGTTTAAGCCTTTTTTTTTTAAACTCTAATTGACAGGCAGACTTGTCCTCTATATAACAGAAGACACATTCAGCAGTCTTGACCTCCCACAAGTACTAAAACTGAGACTAATATGGTACAGTCCTAAACTGAGTCAAAAAAGTAGCTTTAAAAAACAAGAGTTCACTCACAAGGTTGCAAACACAGAGTCCTCTATTATTTAGCTACATTTTGGCAGTAAACTAACATGTTTCCTTTAGTGATACCTAAGTATGCACACACAATCTTAAACTTCTTTAAAACTAGCATCAAAATGCAGGTCTTACATCATGGAGACACTGCAATTGAATCACTCATTACAATCAATAAATTACAACTATTTAATCATATTTTAAAAAGTAGGCAGCCACCCATGGTAACCAAATTATTTCTAAAAAAGTAGCAACACTCTTACACACCTCTTCCTCTTCTGCACCCCCTTTTCATGACATCTGCAATCTGTGACTAGTTACTCAAATGCAAATATCACTTGATTAAAGAAGAAATTATGCAAATAATGTAGTCTAAAACAAATTATCATCTGTATATGGATACATGTGTATTTCAATCAATGGTATGAATGGATTAAAGTAATACTAAAAAATTGGTATTTATTACAGAGTGAAGTTTCCAAAATTCTACCTGGTCAAGCAGTAGGAAGATGTGGAGAAAAAAAAAAAAACTTGAAATTGGAATTACATATTAAGTTGGACAAAAAAAAAAAGGTGTGTCTGCACTATACAACTGACTTGGTGACAATTCTGAGCAAGATAATTTCCCTACAAAAAAGGGAGTACATTTTATAGCAGAGATGGCTTCTATCGTAGATAGCAGAAACACATACTATCGAAACAGTTTTCAATAATGACTTACTTTCACAGCTGAAGTTTAACACTCATCCTGAAAAAAAAAACAACATCTTTACTGAGCTGGGAAATTCTTGAACCACTAATGTTGCTCTCAAAAGTTTCAGATGCAAGACACTTGTTTAAATACTGTTCATAAANTTTAAATACTGTTCATAAAAAGAAAAAAAAAAAAAAAAAAGTGATTCCATCACTGGAAACTATTTGAAGCTACCACAATTGATCACTCGTGAATAGTTATTTTCTCAGCAAGAAACAGCCCTTAAGTCTTAAAAGGAGGGAAGAATGTGTCAGTGTGCTATACTGAAACAGGAAGAAATGTTTTCTGTATATCCAGAAAAGGTTGAATAATCTCATTTACGAAAATATTTTATAGAGAACAGGATAAATATTTAAAGTATTTCCTTATTACAAGCCCTCAGAATTCAATTGCTTAGACTCTATGTACACACACAAAGACACTAAGTTAAGCTCTTGATGAACTTTGAAAAAAATTATCTATATTAAGTAAACAGATATTTAGAAGTCTGAGCACTAGTGAACAGAATTAGAGACCCCCAATAGCCAATTTATCTGCACCTTTAAGTACACAAGAGAATTCCAGATTTTTTTTTTTTTTTACCATAGGTGGAAGTATTCACAAACACAAGACTCCATCTGACTTCCCAGACCTGATTCTCAAATAAACAAACAAAGCAACAACTATAAATACCTCAGAAACCCCAAATAAAGATAGGCCAACCAGACATCTTTAGCTTGGGAACTACAGCCCTTAATTTTAACTAGATATTAAAAGTGATGGGAAAATTGAAGGGTAAAGGTACAGATTTTATGTTCATTGCTGTGTATTCTCTGCAGAAAACCCTCCTGTGTGCTTGTCAGATGCACTCACCTTTCTCATCTCTCTGCCATAGTTTATTCTATAAACTATTTCTCACAAAAAGGGATCTTGAAAGCACCTAAGAATTCAAAGAAGCAATTTAGAGTTAACTCTGAAGTTTTGGATGCTAAATCTGTAAGTGGTTGAAGAAACAACTGATGCAAAACAAGTTTTTAAGGAGTTAACTGTGACTGTAGCTTTCAGCTTAGACTTCTCCACCTCATTCCACAAATACGGAGTTCTTGACAGAGAAACCTTCATCCAAGAAGTTATCATTAAGATTGTAACTGGTAGCAATTTTAAAGTTAAATCTAGAGACAGGAAGAAGAAACAGGCTTCTTCTGTCAACTTTCCACTGATTTCAAAGGACAAAATGTAAAATCCTCTGCATATCAAAAGAGTTCCCAAGGTTTGTGGCCCTATTCAGTTTCATACTTTGTTTATCATTAGCATTTGATGATGAATAGTCTTCACTGCTTCCCTTACTGAGATAGCTGAGAAATTCTGCGCCAGAAGAATCTTCTTTACTAGAATTTAATAAAAGAAGAATGGCATCTCTTCAAACGACTACAAACTATCTTCTGGCTATCTTTCCATGTGAACCTTTGCAGTCCATACTTGATTAAAAATGGAGGAGAAGGTCTTTAATTAGACTTTTTGAGCTCTTACTACTCTCTACTTCACTTATTTTTTGCTTGGACCCAATCTTTTCAATAATCATTGGCCTTACAAAAAAGCCTGTGAAGAGAGCCAAGCCTGAAGAGACATCTGTACAGAAAGCTTCGCCTAAAAAAAGCCCAAATTTACTTTTTCTAGGCTTACCATTCATTCAGCGACAAGAAAAATCCCAAGAGGGACTGCCAGAGACTGCCCTTCCACTAATCCCAACCCCATTCTGCAGGTTAACACTACTGTTCCCAGAAGGAATGATACAAACAGCAAATGCATCCTGAAGATGTATCTCCTCTTCACCAGGCTCCCTGGGAGGCTGAGAGAAAGTCAGAGCACATAGTTACTCTCCTTAGAGGACAGCTAGAGGAAATGCTCAGGAGCGAGCAGTGTACCAAAACAGTTAAATGACTTTTGCAAATCTCCGACTTCAAAGGAAGTTATCCAAGAACTTGACCCTGGATCCTTTCCCCAGGTATTACTGCTAACACTTTAGCATCTTAATGAACTCTAATAGCCCTGTTAATAAATTATTATTCAAACCCTTGTAGTGATGAAGCGGTTCTCCCAAAGTAAGTGATGATTGAGATACTGATGAACCTATATAAGGAAAAAGGTTTTCTCCAAGTCTGCCAAGGAGAAGCAGCCTCATAGTTGCTACAGTGGATTTTATGGTCCCAGTCTTGAATGCAATTTCTCTAGCCATCTGTTCCGATACCCACACGCAAAACCACTGCTGTCTTTTTCTTTTTTTGTTAAAAACAGGGACTACACTCACATTCATGCATAACAGCACAGTTTCCATACATTCATCCCTTCTTATTCTCATTCTCGTCTATAGCACCCATCTATAATACCCATGTTTGACTACAAAGTTGATCTAATGGCCACCTTTGAAAGGTATGAATATGGAGGAAACTAGTTTTTCATAAATATCTTTTACGCTTAGAATAAATGTAAGTGGTAGTGAGGGATTTATTTCAGCAAACATGAGGTTTAACTGGCAATATCAAAGAACCAATCTTATTGCCTAGAGGTTTCAGGCCAGGCGTAGAAATAATCTGGCTGGGCTGGGGTCTTCTCTGCCTGCAGTGTTTCACAGCTGGGTCAGCCTCCCTGTCAACACTGCAAAGGGATCCATTAAGAGAAGTAAATCCTCATACCCACGGCAGGATGGGAATCTGCAGCATAGACCCTGGCGTGACAAGGCACCTGTTTGGAACCAGATGTATTTGAAGCCTCAAGAACAAAGCAGGAGTTGCTGCATCCCAGCAGTTCACCTTCCTCGGGAAAGTGAGGCATCAATTTACCAGAGGATAGCTGAAAAAACAAACATTTTAGTCTGAAATACTTGGAATCCTAAGCATATTTTAATTGTTAAAAACAAACAAACAAATCCTCAGATCTGTCTGTGGCCCACAATGTTTTTTGGAACAAGCTTGCCTATCAGTGAACAGGGAAATTAGGCTCTGTGAAATATCTATCCTGCCACACTCAGCAGCTCTACATGCTACAAAAAGCACTCTGTTCAAGCTACTTCTTTGAGCTAAGTTACCACAGCATTTTTTTTTTTCAGTTGATGGAGGTTGCTTTTTTCCTTGGGATTTTTTTTACTGCAAATGCTTAAAGACAAGTCCTATAACACTCGTAAGTGTTGGCTAAACGGTATCACTCCCTACTCAGAACCCTCCTTAACCTCATGTACTGACCTGCAATACTAGCTAACACCAAAGACAGCTGGTACCAACCACTCAGACCATCAATGACAATTACCTCTTGAGAAGAGACATGCAGTGTAAGAGGATACAAAGAAAATAATCTGCTTCTAAAGACAAACTTACCTCTTCCTCAAAAGAAAAGGATGAGCTCTCACCATACTAGTATCACTGTTAAGGGCATGCATTTATTTTTTTGCTGTTGTTTTTCCAATCAAAATAATTGAGAGAAGATCTGCACAGATTCAAGTACACGGTCTCTTGTAAGACTAATCAGAGGATCCTATTCCACCTCTGGTAACAGACTGATGAACAAGCATATGGTTTGAGATGTGTTTGTGGAAGACTGAGTTGGGTTTTATTTTGAGCAAAGAGGGATACAGTAGGTGGAATCAGAATTTAAGAAAATTGCCAGATTAACATACAGTGTTAAGGTGCAAGATACAAGAGAGGGAGTTCAATAACTGACTGAATAGGTTTTGAAGGACATTCTTGAAAACTGTATTCATTTATCACAAAACTGAGTGCTCCATTCTGGAAGAGGGGAGAAAGTTGGTAAAAAAGGGTCTGAATTCTCTCTAGAGCTGAGTCTATAACTGAACAGTAAAGAAATGTGAACAGCAATAAAAGGCCTACTGCAGGGAACGGTGAAGCCCTTCTCTGAGGGGTACCAGGAGTGTATCTCAACTCTTAGAAAAAAACAGTCTCTTGAACTCAAAGCTGAGGAAGTAGAAGTCAGACAAGCTAAGAGGTTGGGGGCAGGCATGAAAGCAAGATGGGTGCAGCTGAAAGCAACGCTCACTCTTTATGATCATTATCTCTGCACTGCTTTCAGCTGTCCTTATTTCCCCATAAAATCTGGAACAGCAGATGGTAATCCAAGAAGTTTTATAGGGCATGGACCAGACAGGAATTACCGAAAAGAAGACTTCGTTTGCTCAATCTACAGTGAACCTTAAAAAGCTACCATCATGTTTTTGGCATAGCTCCATTTCTCTGAGGCTCATGACTCCCAACCTACAGAAAATTAGAGATACTTTCTGAGTTCTGTAGGGAGCGAATTCTGCAGTCTGAGAAAAGATTTCCCCATAGCTACACCTGCCTGAGCAAAGACATAATTCAGAACTCCTGCTCACAGAGTGACAACTCGAAGATCTAGTTTGCTCTAGCCTAAAGGAACATGGCCCACGGGCCGTATTATTTTGAAGATCTGTGTTAACATGGAAAATTGAACTGTAAGAAAGACGTGCTTACTATATATTCAGTATATTTCCCCTCCAGTAATCTGATAGCATTTAAATACACACAGATAGATTTTCTTTAATAATAATGCTGAAACAGAAGATTGAAGATGAGAGAAACAGTAAATTTTCTGTTATTATCAACTAAACATTGTTTATTCTGAACCTTTCTGGATTTGTCAAACCTCAGTGTGCATGGATGTGGTGGTAGGTTGGGGCTGCAGGTGCCACAGCAGCACTGCTGAATGGATTTAATTCAGTTGAAAATGGTACAGAGAAATGAAGTTTAGAATATCATAGATAATCAAATGATAAAAAAAAAGAAGCATCGCTCAATAATTGTATTAACAGAGGTATCCAGTCCAAATGCTTGAGCTTTAAAGAGATTCTTCCCTTTTTTGCTTCAGGGAAAGAGTATGGCTGACGCTGTCTCCATTTACGAGGTAAGCAAGCTTAAGGAGCTAAATGAAACCTTAAGGATTATTTACGAGCATCACGAAGCTCAGGGGGACAAATAAAAAGAATTCCTACGTGGAAATTCATCAGCTGGAGGTGAGGAAAGATTGTTGTATTCTCATTCGTGAGGGAGATTGAGTTATGATGATGATGATTAAGGTCATGCGTGATGCAATCCAAGACCGTATCGGGCTAAACATTCTTAATCCAAGGTCCAAAAATATAAACTAATAAAAGAATCTAAAGAAACCTCACCGAAAACATTAACAACCTTAAATCTATTGTGTATACAAGCTAGCCGAGCTCAAATCAGAGCAGGTAGAGAAAAAGAGTTCTTCAGATAATCAATAGGACACAGAAGAACAGGATGAGATTGAACTGCTTAGCCTAAGAAAACAAACACCGAGAGAGCTGTAAGCACAAAAAAAATGAAAATAAGGATAAGATTGCATTAAACCGTGGCACAAGTAAATACTGGAAACTAAAAACGAATTACAATAATCAACGCCAAAACTTCCTGATGAGCATCTAGAAGTTTTACAACAATCTTCCAAGAAACAGTGCAAAGAAAACCAAGTAGCGAGGAGTTGGAGTTTGACATAGCAGATCCTCCTTATAAACACTAAAAAGCTGCCTGCAAAGGAGAGTGCAGCAACCCAGGAGCAATAAAGACACACATATTCAGCTCTTGCTTATAGCATTAGGGTGAGAGCTTGCCTACTTTCCTCAAAGAAATTCCACTGACATCAAGTCCTCTACTTAAAGAAAAGGAGTTACAATTTGGCTTAGAGTAGTGGTAAATAACACAGTTAAAAAGCCACCAGAGGAAGTCAGTCACCTGCACAACCACTGTATTTTCATTCAAACTATTAGGTCCTATTAGGTGTAAAGGAATGGTAATAAACATAATGCATTCGGGAGTGTGGGAGAGAAAATAGGAGAACCCTTCAACTGAAAATTTCCAATAGTTCTCTTCCTTCCTAGAGGCACAGGAGAAGCAGCAGTGAATTGCTACACCTTTTTAACTGGATATATTTGCTTGCTGCTGGCTTGTGCGTTCAGTCATGAATTAGAGGGTTAGACAGGTTGTACCAAGGCAAAAATCTCATTTATTCTTAAGAAAGTTCAGACTTTCTTACGTTTCAGATGACTGCCTATACAAGTTATCCCAGCTTAGACATTGAGTGATCAGGAAATACCCTTACAGGTATTGTAGTCTTCTTTCACCCTGGAAGTGAATCTTTTATATAAAGGTTTAAACACACTGGAACAGGAAGATTGCCTTGCCACTGCTTGGGAAGCTCTTCGAAGTTTATCAGTATTTTCATGGATACCACTCTTGCATCTCTTACAGGTGTGAAGTTCACTCAGATACAGGAAAAGGAATGACAAAAGAAAAAAAGCTCACTGCATTTAGTAATAGCATTTTTCTTTGTAGTTCACTTACGTTTAAGGCTGATCAATCTGAGAGCTCTTAAAACAGAACTGGTAAGACACCATATTTAAGTGTTCTTATACCCCAAATAGACATCAGGCATTATAAAGCAGCGTTCTGCATTTCTCATAACACAGCTGCTCAACTTTAGCTGTGTTATTTATTGAGACAGGACTGGAACGCAGATCTCCCAAATATCCTGGAAAAGGAGGACAACTTGTTTTCACACCCCTAATATAGAGGTCACTCTTGAAAATTTTCTTTCATGTCTTGGCATCATCCTTTTTGTGAGTGTTGTGCACTATATATTATGCTTGAATGCATATTATGTTTGTGAGATTACAAAGTATTATAGCTGCCTTTCAAGTACACCACATGCCGTCTATAAGAAAGTTTCATTTAAACCAAGTTAGAGATGCAAACAGCTGGTGCATATTTCAAAAAGAGAAAGAACTGCGAAGTTGCTAACTAGTATCCATTTACAGTCTGCACGTTCTATTAAGCAGGAAAAAACTTGGTATCACTGAAGAGACCTCTGTGTAACTGATTCTGATTTTAACTATCTTAATTCTCTTCCTTCATCTTTTCATACCCTTCTGTCTTTCCCATCACATGCTCACACATACAGACAGGCAAATTCCAACAAATTACTGGCTTGCTTTTTTATTTGGGAGGGAGGGAAGCAACAAAAGGATAGATTCTGCATGAGTACATGCACATCCACATACTCTAGCCGTATTGCTTGCCAGCACTTACTCTGTATCTGCTAATTTTTGTCAGGATTGCTTCAAGTACTGAACAAAATTGGTGTTCCTTTAAAAATCAAAGCAAGCATCAGCACAACAAAGAACACTGAAATTCACTTCTCTATTTCATGCAACTAAACTCAGTCTATCTCATCTTTTTTTGTGGTCATTTTAACATCTTCAGAACTCGTTAAAGGAAGGATACAGCTCCTCAAAAAAATAAGCCGATTCTAAGCACTAGCAGTACACAAGCCACATTTAAGATAGAGAACAAATAAGTGTCAAAACTTCAAACACATTCCCAGGCCTCAAATGCTGGGGACCTTGAGTCTGAAGTACGACGAACTATAAATATAAGATTAAGAATAGACCATCAGAAATAAAAAAATTAAAAAATTAATAAAACAACAAAAAGCATGCAGGCTCTAGTCTTGATTTTTGAAACCTAAGTAGAAAACTGATACAGAAGTGAAACAAGCTCATTTTCCCAGCAGCCACTCCACCAGCCTGCAAGCGGAAGTACTGAACATTCCTACTCTGCAGTGAAACTGAAGCAAGAGCAGAACACGCATCTTTCCAGGAATTTGTTGGTGAGGAAAAGTAACACTGGTTCAGTGCTGGTTCAGTATTTTCAGAAGCAAGAACAGTTTGTAACAAGAATCACACCAGTTCTACAGCTAGTTCTTGATAACTATCACGTAGAAAACGTGAGTAATAGACAAAGGTATCAGAAGATTGAAAAGGCACCAGGTGACTACTGCTTGATACAGCAGAAGCAAAGAAAAATGTAACTCAAAGAAAAAGCGTACAGATCAAGTGCTGGCTAGCGATTCAAACTAGATTAATATCCATTTCCTAGTACATAGGTATTAAGTGAACACTACTTTAAGTCTCCTGCATCTATATACGCACTTCACCCACAATTATATACATCACGATTGGCATGGCAATGGTTGAGAGCATTACCGAAAATTCAGTTAAGACTTCAAACTGTAAAACAATGGCATGCTGCATAACTAAACAAGTATAATTCTGATCCGCATCAGAAAAGGTCCCTTCCAGTTCAATGTGGGAGGATATCATTTCCTCAGGAGCACTTCTGCGGAGATTACCTGCTCTTCTGGTTACTTGCTGTAAGTGCTGCACGCAGCCCTGCCACGTTTCTCAACAGGTCGCTTGCTACCTACTCCAACACAACATGGACAGCAAGAACAACAATTTGCTCTTCTCGTTCTTTTCTGCCCTACAAACACAAGTCCTTTCCAACAAGGAAAAGGTCAGGAAATTCTTCTGCAGCCATCTCACTGTAAGATGCTCAAAAACTTTGTTCCTATAGATGCACAATAACAAAGATAAGAGTACAGCAGAACAGAAGATGGAAAAAAGCACAGAAGGAATGAGATAGGCAGAATATACGGACACAGTTTCATTAAAATATTTAGCTCATCTCTGTTAGTTCAGAATTACTCTCCAATATTTAAAAGCATTTAAATCCTTCAAGTCTCCTTTCTTAATTATCACACATCTCCTACAAATATAAAGAAAATTATTTTACTGGGTGGTCACAGAATCACAGAAAAGCTGAAGCTTCAAGGGATCTCTGAAGGTCACCTGGTTTAATGCCAGTGCTCAAAGCAGGCTCAACTAGGGCAGGTTGCTTTTGGCCATGTCTGGCTGGGTACAACTCCATTAGTTTCTTGATCAAACATGGCTGAACAGTCCCTCTTGATCAGGGATGCAAAAGGGAAAAAGAGTTAGATACATGGATTCCAAAAGAATCCAGGAGATAAGTTATTAAAAATAAATAGGGTTGCATACAGAAAGCGTTAGCCAGTGGGATATTCTTAACAGCTGTAAGACTGAAGGCTGATGATGGGAATTTGAAGCTAGGATCCATTCCCTTAAGTCATCCCCTACAAAGTTTCTAAGCTTCTCAGTAAATTGGAAGCCACACATGCATTGCTTCCAGACAAAATTACGCATATCAAAAACAAAACAACAACAAAACCACAGAGGCTATATCTGACAGCTCAAAGGTCTCAGCACCACTGCTTTGAGTGGCAAAAACCTGAAATTCTGCACATGTGTATGTGTGTATGCAAGGCTGAGCTCTAGCAACAGCAAAGAGCCATTTAAACATTCACTTCAAGAAGCTTTCAGTCAGGATGATGTAGCTGCAAAGATTATCAGACCTGAGACACCAGTTCACTCACTATCAACAGATTTAAATCAAAGAGGAAAGGAAGGAATTAACTAGAACAGAACATCCAGTGACACCTGAACACGATACCACATCTGCCGCCTCCTCCTCCTTCTTTCATAGCCTTCCATACAACTTTCCTGTTTCCAAAAATGTTTTCAAGCTGCATGGAAATATCAGGATTCCAGGAATGCATGATTATATCCCATATAGTCTGACAGCTCAAAACGCTGTTTGCCATATTTAAGAAGGGACATTCTTGTTCAAATTGTGAGGAAAACAGAAAGTCGTTTTACCTTCCTGTTAGCAGAAAGGTCAGCATTGCCAAGATCTGACATACATTACATCACAAGTACAACACATGCAAACCAAAGCACAATCATGGGGATATTTAAAAAAAAAAAAAAAAAATCTTCCAAGGAACAAAAAAAGTGCAGAATTCTGGCTGTGAATATAAATGCAGACAAAAGAGGCTGAAGTGGGCTACCTCTTGAAAAAGGCACTTGTAGATGAACCCAGAGACTAAATGGATGTTACAAGATGTTGTTCTTGGTCAAAGAGGATGCTCTTCTGAAGATCACCCACAATACCTTCCATTTTCATAATTTAGACCTAACTGTACCTACCTACAGGTGCATAGCTCTACATATTTAGCTCTATTCCTTAATTTCAGAAAGTCTGCCAGCTTCTGAAATTCCTCCTTCAAAAAAAGTATTAAATTCTCAGCCTCAAATTTCAAGGTGAATTTCACATTTCCACCTTAAGGCCTGAATGACCATTAGGTAATTTTGTCTGAACGACTGTAAGAAATAATTTTACACAATTATCAACATTAAAAGACAATTTGTGTCTTAGTAAGTTTAGCATCTTCCAAAACACCTTTGGAGAGAATCCAAATCATTCATGCTAGTTTATTCCAGTGCTTAATCACCGTTGCCACTAATACATATTATGTTCATTATTTACATCTGTACAACTTGAGCTTTTTCATCTTTGTCCTGCTTCTGCCCTTTTACACCATTATTTACCAGTCCTTTCGTGTGATTATATTCTTAACAGTTAGAGATATGAATTCTGAAGAAAAAGCCTTTCAGTCTGGATTTAGTCTGAAATCCCTAGCATTTTAGTATTTGTCTTTTCAAATAAAAGGCTTTTCTTAAACAAAGGCTGTTTGCTTCTTACTTTTGTTATCCAGTATACATCTATAAGCTCTGCTGCCTTGCAGAATGAAGGAGGGTAGCTTGCTAGTTCTTGGTTTTTAGAATTGATAATCAAGCAGGAACACTGGGATGAAATGCTGATATCACAAACCAAATATTTTTAACTCCACCATCTTCTTATACGATTCGTAAATTTTACTATACTGATAAAAGTCAAATGACAGATAAAACGAAAAAAATACACACATTCTTTAAACAGCATATCCACATATAAGGCGGGAATGGTTCTCATTCATCAGGTTTCACAATTTACCTCACTTTATATTTCACATGACGTAGATCATTTCATTCTATGAATGAAAAAAACTACTGTCATTTATTCAGGTTGAAAAGGAGAACTCATACCTACAATATGGAGACCAAACAGAAGGACTTTCTTTTATTCATGGTGACCCGAATTCTATGCTTGACCTACTTAGGTGTCAACTGTCCGCATCTTGGTAAACTTGTTAATCAAAATGCCATGGGGAGTTGCTCAAGAAACTCAGATTCTGTTTTTAAGTTTACTGCATACTAACACTCAGCTCACCACCTCAAGGTTTGTCTTGAGATGTTACTCTCACTGAAACATCATCTATTAGTGTTCCATGTGCCATCAGGCATTAAAATCAGATGCTAAATGCCCGTAATTTATTCTTGTCTGACTGTCAGGATTTGATAACTGCACAGTCTAAAAAGGACTTCAGTTTTGTGATTAATGCAGCAGTCCACAAAGTATAAGGTTCCATTTATCTTTTTACCTAGCACTATCTCATCTTTCATATAAGGAGAAATCACTTCGCTCCCTGAAACTCCTTGAGTGATACACAGTCCTCCCAGCTTTGAAGCATCATTCATACAAGAGAAACTTATTTTAGTATATATCTAAACATGAGTCTATAGGGGAGGAAGGAAGGAAAGGAAAGAGTGTAAGCAACACCACACTCCATACTTATTCACCTAGGTGGATAGGCAAGTCGCAATGGAATAGTTATTTTAGGCTTTCCCTACTTGCAGGAATACAGCTCAACACTGCTCAGGGCAATGGCAGATGCAGAGCAAGTTATTCACTACAAAAAGAAGAGGTATTTGTTTTCTCTTAGCTCGGAGAACTGATCCAGCTTCACTGAGCATGATCTCCATGTCACACTGCAGCCTCCTAATCCAGATGAGTGATGTTACAGCTGTCAGCACATTCTGCGGGGCTGTGCAATTTGATAAGGACCCGACTAACATATTGCTTCATCCCGGCTTAACGAAGGTTTGGAGATCTCCCGCTAGGCCACCTTAATCACGACTGGAAGCTCCTAGATGCTTGACACGATGGAGGAGACACATGATACAAGCCTCACAGCCACCATAATGAGAACATCAGGATTTTGTTCCAGCTGTTCACAGGATCTCTGCCTGTTTCATAGTGGAATCTTGTCCTAAGAACACTCTTAACAGAGTTCTGGGAAAATAGCATTTTCACCACCACTTTTATTTGTGCACATTTTTCTTGTTTCTATCAAAGGTCTTTCCTCTTGAACCATACATACATCACACCAGTCTAACTCAGGTTAGAGTATCAGGCACTATTTTGTTTTGTTCTTGCTATGATCAGTGCCTTACTTGGAGCAGAGATCAGCTACACAAGAGCATAAAATAAAGGGTGCACTAACAGTTATAAATCTGGTATTTCCTAAGAGCCTGAGTGTGCAATCTCTTTGATCATTAAGTCCAGTCCCCTACAACCGTATCCCCAAACTTTCTAAAATCCATAGAGCTTAAACCTTACTTTGACCTAAGGAACACTTACCATGTTTTAGGAATGCAGAGAGAAAACAGCACATGCCTTAAAGTAGGTGTCAAACCACAGGTCATATCTAAAGGAAAAGGCTACATTTTTAGACTTTTGAGCAACTTTTGAGAGGGAGAATTTTCTAACTCTTACAGGAGTCTTATTACATTCTAATTTAGGCATCATCATACAACTTTTCAGTAAATGCTGTTAACAACACAAAGAATAGAAAAAAAATAGTACTATAATGGCCGGAAAGATGACCATAAGAACAGCTGAGGAATAGCGGGTAAGGGAGGGTCATCCAGTGTTGATACTTAATGAACGGGGAAAAAAAAAAAAAAAAAATTAAAGAATTTAAAAGAGGAGCTTGCTCTCTTTACTTTAAACAA
>VZSV01000073.1:678792-752585 GCA_013398735.1 Nothocercus julius
GTGCACCTGCAGCCGCCGCACTGGTTTCCTCCTCGATCCGCTTTGGGGCGGCGGGCGCGGGGGTGCCTCGCGCTCCGCACCGCTCCGCACCGCTGCGCGGCCCGGGGCCGCCGCGCCCCTCGCCTGGGGGGCGCCCGTCACCGTAACCTACTTCGCGCCCGGGAGTGCCCCAGTTTTGGCAGCGGTTTCGCTCTCCCGCCGCGCGGCCCGAGCGGCGCGGGCTGAACCCGCCGCTCTCTTCGGAGCGGGTTCGGTCCCCGCTGCGCCCCTGCCGCTGCTGCGCGGGGCTGTCACGCGCCTCCAGCGGCTCCTGCGATCCTCGGGTCTCCTCCGTTTCCAAGCCCTGAAGCGCAAGTCAAGGGCTCCAGGTGATGCAAACCCAAAATGTAAGCGGCGAAGCTGACACGTCTGGGGGGCATCGTCCGTGTTTCTCCGTCCTCCAGGGGGGCTTTGGAATCGGAGTGTAACCGAACCCTAAATACGGGATACTTTGACTTAGTTAGGTGGCACCTGGCTGGAAGCAAGCGCGCTCCACGGCGCAGGTATCCCCTGGACGCGGCTGGAAAATCCTGGGGCAGGTGCCCGAGAGATCCTGTAAATCCCAGCGCGGGTGACTGAGGGATCTGGCCTGGGCTTGGGGACGCTGGATCCTTCGTAACGTGCTCCGTGCTAATTGTACGAGGTTAATATGAAAACAGTGGCTCTGGTGTAGAGCAGCTGAAGATATTTTATAATGCAAATGTATTTAAGATAGCTGCATTATACATCTGTGATCAGCTTCCATTTCATCTTTTTGTTTTATCTGGAAAATAGCTAAAATAGGAGTAGGAGAAGTTTTGTATTCCTGTGCTTTCAGCAGTATAGCAATTATATTTTCAAAAGCCATTTTCAGACAGTTTACGCAAAGCATTTTCTTTGAAATTTGTTAGTTTAAATTTTACTGGGTGTAGCAATTTTTACAGTGCTCAGACTTATATTTTTGTATTTAAAGTGTCATGTGTCCCCCAAACCATTTGTCTTGCTTTCCAAGATGTCAGGTATCTGCTTAAAACGGGACCAGAGGATGTTTAGCATTTTCACAAATTAGAACATTCCACACTGGAGATTTGTGTCTGAGTGCTGCAGCCAGACCCTGTGTGACCTGACATCATATCCCCAAGTTAAAGCACGCATTTATTAACCCATCATTCAGTTAAACATGAAGAAAAAACTAGGACTCTCAAACAAGTTTGTTGCTTATTTTTAGCTTTTCATTTTAGTGCTATAAAGTGAAATCTGCTTCTACTTACACATATATCCTGTTTACGGTAGAATAATGCAAGGCATACCCCATGGTTAGATATTTTTAAATTTTTAGGTCCTCTTTGAAAATTACTTTAGTATTTGGCATCATTATATAAATTATACTAAGAAGGAAGGTGTTAATGCTTAGAAGGAGCTCTTCATGAGCAAGCAGAGCCTGTTGGGCAGAGGCACTGGGGGGAATATGCGGTGTGTTTGCAGTGTCCGTGTGTGTGGAGGAATCCAAGCGCTGCCAAAGCTCTGGTGATATTCCTAGTGCCTTAATGGAATTGCCAGTTCCCATCTACATAGAGAAAAGTCCTACCACTTCGAGAGGTGCTAATGCTGCTTATGGCAAGCTATTAATACAGAAACTTGCCAAATCAAGGTGCACAACACTTTTTAGAAGTCTTGAAGTCCATTATGGTTAACTAATAATTGTATTCTGGTGAGGTCCAATGTATAAAGTAAATTAATATTAATGAGCAGGTTTGCTACCTGAGCAGTCATTCTACCAGGTCCTGATACCTCCTCATCTCATCTTCATCCTTGGATATTCAGTTCTCATGGGCTCATAACACTATGTAGCTCCTACCCGCACGTTAACGTCTGTAGGTCTCCCTGACTGTTGGCCACTGGTTAAGCTGCCATTTCACACTCACAGCATGTTATTTTGACAGTGGATGGGCTAATAAAAAGTATTCAAAAATACTGACTTACTGCCTCAATTTCAGCTTGATCGATAACTGTATCTGATGAAATTATGGAAATTGGAGTAATTTATGGATTGCTACTGTTGTTCTTAGCAAAGGTAGAAGAATGTTATTTTACATCTGTCTTTAATAGCCAGGAACATTTTTTTCCCCCCTGGCTTGCAATTACATGCAGTCAAAGCAATTTCCCCGTATAGCTATGGTAGTCCTGTGAGTAGTTTTGGTAATATAAAGAACATTGAAATAAACCCTTGTTTTTTCTCAGGTGTGCCATCAGGGGGCCCTTGCAAACTACATCAGTCAAACAAAAACAGCTGCTTCAGTTCTAGTGCATGAACAAGACAATTCTTATTAGCTGCTTCAGTTCCCCACTACAGTGAATTAGTTTATTTAACCATGCATGGTAAACAGAGGACTAAGTATCACTAATGCACCAAGTTAATGTTAGCTCATCAATTATGATTGTATTTAAGGGATAATTTCACTTCTTAGGAACTTAATATATGGACCAAAGTATTCCCTCTGAATCTAAAATGTTATACTTGTTAAATAGGTAGTTTTGTTTGAATAACTGCAGAAAAAAATAAAAATAGTTCAATTTGCCTTGCAAAAATTCATAGGCATCCACGAACCATATGGCTTTCTTACCTCTAGTAGAGAAATACATCTCTGCATGGCAGAGACAGTATGTCAACAGCTATGATCAAACTAAGTAGAAGCAGGCATGGATGAATCAGAATCCCTTTTGAAGTAGACCTGGCCGAGACCACAACTTCTCATATTTCAATCCATAAATAACTCCCATTAGCAAATTGTGTTTCCTGAAAGAGATTATACATCACCACAGCTAATTTCTGTCATACGGGCCAAAATGATTCATTGAAGTAAAATAAGTCTTTTTCCTGTTATATTTATTTAGGAAATGTCAAGTAGCGGTTTGTGTGTTGAGTACACAGTTGTGGTGAGAGGACGGGAAGTATCCCATGCAGTTGGACTCCTCACTTAGTGTTTCTGCGCATGCTCCCGCATTTGGTGTCACTTTTTTATCTCCACGATTTCTTAAACAATGTTACTCATTTGCTACACATTTTCTGTCTGTATTTTTCATGTTTCTGTCCCTGCCAATTTTTAAAAATGATCAACAAAATCTTTCTGATACGGGAGGATTAACCTTCTGCCCTCTATTTTTTGTTGTTGTTGTTTTATAAGCATATATTGCCACTATTTAAAAATACTCCCCCCCTCAACACACACACACTTTTGGCAGTGAATATAATACATGCTTGTGGTCAGCCGAGATGCTAAAAATTCTTATACTGCGGAGGGAACTGGTATCTGTTGTATTCAGTGTATGTTGTTACATCTGTGTCTAACAAATTGGCAGTAATGAAACGGATCTAGAGATATGGTCAAATAGCTTAATAAATCAAAACTGGTAAAACCTGTAGGTTGGAGATGCAGATAGAACTTACGTACAGGTACACACAAGAAGTATACATGGCAGCTTGCTAGAATTCTGCCAATTTTGGGCTTCTTCATTACTGCTCTTCCTCCACCCAGCATCCTTCCATCACTCTCAATCCTGTGTCCCCTCTCTTGAATACTCATTTTCAAATGCAAGTTGGTCACCTCAAAGGAAAGAAAAGAGGTTTCTCAGAATGACCTGTGTGCAGTTTGAACACTGAACCAGTGTTCAAATTAAGATTTAATCCAGTAAACTCAAAGGTTAAGTCTTGATAAAATGGTTGGAAACAGAGTTGGAAAGGAAAGCATAAAGCTAAGCTAATAGAGATTTGGGAAGGGTCGAAGAGCAGTCTCTCATTTAGGGTGTCTGATGCATGTTTTGGTGTGGAAACCAAGAGGCTGGTGCAGCAGCCGTCAGCCCCTGTCGTGCTGTGTTTCAGGGAGAAAACCCTCCTGCAGTACCTGGAGGCAACAGGTCAGTACTGAGAATGAGGATTCAAAGGTTTTTTTGACCTACCTCCTTATTTCCTCTGTCTTTATCTTTTAATTTAGGAAGAGTTATGATATTGTATTTTCAATAAGCTCCAGGGGACGGTGAGAATGCAAATTAATTGTTTAAGCCTGTCTGGAATCTAATTGCCCTTAACATGCAAGGTTTTTTAATAATCGTTTTCCTACACTCGATTTGTTTTCATGAGTAGGCGGTCAACTGAATTAGTTTGCTACGCTTCTTTCCTTCTTGACAGTGACTTGCAGTGTAAAACTTTTAATGCTTTAATGATATTATATAAATTACATATCAGAAAATATCAGTGAATTATTCAGCAATTCTGATAGTATTGCAACTGGATAGGCTGGTGACTTTTCATAGAAGCTGTATCCAGTATTATTAATGATGCAGATAATCAACTTAGCACTTTAGGAAGCTCTGTCCAAACCGTTTCACCATTGCATTGTCATTTTTAGAGCTCTTGTAGCTGAAGGGATACAGAAGTATATTTTTGTGTTATTGTATGTTTTATTGGTGGTGAGGAGTGGAAAGAACTTCCCAGTTTTCACGCTTTCTTTCTAGCTTCACAAGTAGCCCATAAAAATAGCGCAGAACAAATAGTTTCAATAGCCACAAGTGGGAGGTTATTTTTGACCTTGTTTTTTCCCCCTGAATGGCAGGCAGTAGAGGAAGAACCTCAAGAAGTTACTATGCCATTTTTTCTCTTATGGTGATCTGTAAATGGGAGAAAGAAGGGACAATATCCTAAGAGAAAAAACACCCAGAGGATCTTTCACTCTCACCTTCTTATTGATTTATGGCTCTATAAGTCATTGGGATATAAAACTGCAGAGTGTAAACACTCTTACTCAATCAAATTTGTCTAAACAGAGCAACAGTAAGAGGAAAAGATGATGCTTCCGCTTCGTTAATGTGAATGAAGTCAAGTTCTCTTCAAAGAGAGTAGGTGCACGGCCTGCCTTGTGTCCCCTGCACGCCAACAGATTTCACAGAATCACAGAATGGTTAAGGCTGGAGGAGACCTCTAGAAATCATCTAGTCCAACCCCCTGCTCCAGCAGGGACACCCAGAGCACGGGGCACCGGGTGGCAGCCAGGCACGTTTGGAAGATCAGAGAAGGAGCCTCCACAACCTCTCTGGGCAGCCTGTGCCAGGGCTCTGTCACCCCCACAGGAAAGAAGTTCTTCCTCACATGGAGATGGAACTTCCTGGGTTTCAGCTTGCGCCCATTACCCCTTGTCGTGTCACTGGTCACCACCGAGAAGAGTTTGGCCCCATCCTCCCTACATTCTCCCCTCAGGTACTTGTACATATTGATCAGATCCCCTCTCAATCTTCTCTTCTGCAGGCTAAACAGGTCCAGCTGGCTTAGTCCTTCATGTTAAATGAACAACAACTTTCATTTCAGTGATTGACAACAATCATCTTCCCTGATAAGCAGAAAGTGGGGCTGAGTTTGCTTGTCTTCATTTGATCTCTCAGGCTTTCACATCCTCTGTAGTTGAAACGACAGGAGGAATCTAGGCCTTTATTTATTTATTTATTATACTAGAAGTTACGTTTTTTGAAAAATTTGGGCATCTGTGTGGCTTCTCTATTACTCCCTTCACCCGACTTCCTCATGCTCACATGATGTAGGTGAAATTCGAGGTAGGCTTTGCAGTGCTTATTTGTCTTTCCCATTGGGGCACAGTGACGTTGTGTAGCAAGAAGGTGCCCTGTAAGTCAAAGGATATTAATATCCTCTAGCTGGGAAGACTTTGGGCTCCCATTGATAAGAATGACACAAGGTTCACCTTTCCTGTGAAGTGAAATTCAAGCCTCTGTGATGTTTCTAGCTCTTTTTGCCTCAGGAACATGGAACTCACTTTTTCTTTTCTTTGATGGCAACTTGTGGCTTTGACATCCAGCATCTGGCTTGTTCTGTGGTCGACTCTATTTCTGGGTTTTCTTTGCCATAGTGTTTTACTTAGAAATAAGATGTTTTTAAAATGGTACTATGTGAAGTGCTGCAGTTATACATTGCAATTTGATTTTGATTTTCAAAAGTTATGCATTGAAATTTGATTTTTATTTTCATTCTTAAAACATCTGATGCACTTAAGGGTCTGTTTACAAGTAGTGCCATTTAGGAATAGTTTTGGAATAGTTTGTATTCATGCCTCAAGTATAAAAAAATAGTTTTTGAATTTAAACAAATTATTGCATGTGAGAGTAATTCTGATACTGAAAAGAGTTGCTTTAAAAATGCTTAATGTAAGTAATGTTTTATTAGTAGCAATACTGTATCTCACTTTTTATTGGTTATGCAAGAGATGAGTATGAAATGTGAGCTGTCTCAAAATATTTTTTTATAAATTTGAAGAGGGATATAATTAATTAAGATATCTTGATCTTTTATAATAGTATTATTAATATGAAGTATAAAAGCAATTTGGTAACACTTTTCTTAAGGGTAATTTAGAATTTTACTACTTCAAAATCTTAATGTGTATGATCTTTCTGAAAAGGAAAGCTGCTTTGTCACTACATTATTCTCTCAGCCTTATTCCTACCTCTGTAAGTTAATAAATGCTTATATAACATTGACCTCTCTGAGGAAAACTTGGACTACTTACTACGCTTCCAGATTTGAACTGCAGTAAGACTTATTTTGTGCATTGTGTGCCTTATGCAGTCAATGAAACATGCTTTGACCTTCGGAAATAATGGAACAGATGAGTAAGGCTTTGTGATAGAACTAAATAGTTAAATTCAATATTTTGAAGGCTTCTTACATTTCTTCTCAAAATAAGAAATGTTGCATTAATTTTAGATGCTTCCTAAAGGGCCAAAATAAATTGTTAAAAGTCACATAAATCAGTGGAAATATCTTTAGATCAATCAGTGAACAATATGTGAGCAATATCTTTAGATCAATCAGTGAACAATATCTTTAGCAATATGTGTTCATTCTTGCGATCATTTATAGTGCAGTAATGTTATTATTGTTATTTAATTTTTCTTTTCTTTTTGCCATACATTTCATTCTTCTTCTTAATAACTACTCTATTGGTAGATTTTGTAATTTTGTTTTCTGGTGCTTTGGGAGATTATACGTACCTTAATAAATGTCTCTTATGATATATTAATATCACTATCTTTTAGACTAGGCAGATCCTTTTTAAGGTGGAAATCATTCAAAACACTTATTACAAATCAAAATCCCACTCTTAAATACTCTTTTCAGTGTATAACTTAGTATACTTTCTTTCCTAACCAAAGTCAGGTCTCTCATTGATTTCCTGTGATTTCTATTTCTTTTACTTTGTAAAATTGTCATGAATTGCAGTCCTACAAGTGGTGCAGAAATATAAAGCCAAGAACTACAGTGTATAATAGACTCTGAAATTCTTTTTCTTTTCTTTTTTATTTTTTTTTTTTGATCAATTAAATGCAAAAGATTCTCCTGTAAAGCTGTATTATATTCAGACTACAGTCTTTTTTGGGCATTACCTGGCATTTCTTGGGGACATAACCTGCTAATTTGTTGTGTACCCAAGTAATAAAATACTTCTTGTTTTCCAGGGAGTTTTTTTAATGCATTTCTTTAGTTTGATTTAAAATCATCTTTTCCATCTGTTTATTTTTTTTTTAATTACATTTCATTATTTCAGAAAAATTTGTGGAATTCTTACTGGCTTTGATTAATTTTTATTTAACATGTTCTGATGGTTTTCCATCTGTTACTATACAGCATGTACGTGGACACTGAAACCTATCAAACTGGTAAATGTGATCTCCAGGAGACTAGAGAATGTGTGAAAACTTAAATTGCAATTACAGTGTTGAAAGGCAAAATTTTGCTTGCCTGCTTGCAAGATGGGTGCTACAAGAAAAGCTTATCATGTTAAGGTTTCTATTTCCATTTACTTCTATTTCCATGTACTTAGGTTGAAATAAATCTGTTAAAGGTCACATACTAGATTAAGGCCATGTTAAGGTAGCCAAGGTGGAAAATATTATGGAAAGGTTTTAGGGAATCATTGCAATATTATTTGAGACTAGAGAAGAAGGAGGTAAAGCATCAAGGATCTAGAGAAAAGTGGCCGAATCTGATAGGAAAACCAGTGAAAAAATCATAGACTTGCAAGCTTCAGTGTTTTTATGAATGCAAAGAAAAGCTGCGCAGACTGTGCAACCTTCAGCAGCATCAAATAATGCACTGTAATATGTAAAAATGTTCTGTTGAGCATCTTTGAGAGGCAGCAATTAGGTTTGTTTTCAGGTATTCTTTACTTCAAAATTAATTTACCCATAAAATAGGCCACCTGGTTCAAAACCTGAAGAAATGTCTGTTACTTCCATTGCAAGCTTGTCCAATGGAGCAAAGTTTTCTTGTTTCTGGATTTGGAGTACAAGGAACAAAGTGTTTTTGGCAACTAGGCTCTTCTTGTGTGAACTCCGTTCTGAAAGACTCAGCGTCATCATTATTCTTCACTTTTTCAGAGGAAAACATAAAACCAACTACTCTAGCCTTGTCTGCCCTTTGTAAATATGTCCAACTCCTGCAGTTACCATCAGCAACAGAATCTTATCTGAGGGAAGAACTGCAAGAAGTACCAAAATGAACAGCAACCTGTGCTAGTGCAAGATGTTCTGCTCATGAAAGAATGAGGGTTATGCTGAAAATAGTACTCAATGAAGACTTCTTGATGCTTTTCCTTTAAAACTGCATGTATGAAAATTTTCATTACCATCCATTATTCTCATCATATAGTCATCCATTATTCTTATCCATGTATTATTATATTTTGTTATAACCTCTAATACTATGTGGTTTGGTCAAGAGGATTTTTTGGTGTGCTTAGTTGACTAATTTTTTGTATTTTTTAACACAATGCTATAAAACCCCATATACTGTAAATTTATTAAAAAATAGACTTTTAATATAAGTAATAGATTGTGATTATGCCAAAGCATTTACATACCTGTCCTCAAAGGAGAGTGGAGGAAGAGTTAAGAGGGCAGCTCTAGCAGTAGCTTTTTACATTTTTAGTATCCTTAGATTTCACAGATATTTTAACAGCCATTTAAATATTTATGTGGGAAAAAAATAACATAAAGTGTAATAAAATAAATCAGCTGAAAATCACAAGACAAGGTAGAATTAACAAGTTAATATGAAGCAATAGCAAATTAGTTTCAATACAGTCATTATGAAGATGAAATTAGTAATAATTTCACTTTGTCCATCTGGAGATCCTTAATTGTTTCTAAGTGTATGGGAAAACTCTCCTGAATTAAGAGGGTAAAATGGGATAGGCCGGAGTCCTGTAAAAATTGAAATATGATGTGATATCACTTAGGGGTTATTCATAAAATATTTTTCTTTCTCATGCATGACTTAAAACCTACAGTTTTAATCAAAAGTGAATTCAGATAATTTCCTGGAATGTTGTGTGCATAAACAGGTAACAGCAATGGTAAGTGAGCAACACTTCGTTGTTTATTTTTCCCAAAGACGTTTTCAACAGACTGCTTGGAAATTTCATCTGTTGGGGGTGTGGGGTATTTATGAATTCACGGAAAAGACTCAGTCCAGCTGCGTGTCTGCGCATGTCTGGGCTTCCAGCTGGTTTCTTGGTGCCTCTCTGAGGACTGAAACGCGCTGGAGGTGCCGCAGTGCCGCATGTGGAAGCGTCTCTGGCCCGTTCCATGAAGGCCGCGTCCCCGGCATGGAGCCTGGAGCATTTTGGGCCCTCCAGGATCACACTTTGGCCCCCAGCCACTGCCCGGTGGGTCTCCTGATGCCCCTGTGCTGCATCTACCCCTTTGTTGCACATCTGCCAAGCTTAGGTGTCCCAAGGCGTCTCGAAGAGCCCTGGACACCTCTTTGCAAGCAGCTGAGCCCTGCCCCAGGCATTGGCTTTGCTGAAAAACAAACTTCACAGCAACAGCAAATTTGAAGTGAACTGATCCTGGAGGTTTAAACACATTTATGTTTATTATTAGGTATAATAAATGAGCTCACAGGGAAATGTTCTCCTGATATAACTGCAGAACATTGTGCTGCCTGCATGCACATGTGAGCTTTCGGTTGCTCAGACTTCAGTTTATTTGTATTTAGTTTTCACAAATTAGCCTACTTAGCAGAGAAACCTAGCCACTGCAAACATTTGAGATGTTAGGATTCAGCCATTGAATTAAATGTGAATAAGAATGCATTTACCGCTGAATGCAAGTCTGGGTTTTGGGGCTGTGATTCACTGAGGAGTCCTTAAGCATGAGCAGTGCTGTTGACTCCAGGATTACGCTTGGGCTGTGTCATACTTCCATTCTTTTCACTGTGGCTTTATGCAGAAAGAGTGACTCAGATTAGCCCTTTCAGCTAAATGTGCTTTGCAAAAATAATCATCTACATCGGGCACAGAGTGAGGATGGGCATTTTTAAGTCCTGTAAAGAGCTAAAGAAGATCTGAAGAAGGAGAACGGCCTTGGCTAGGGACGCGTGCCTTCTCCTCGGAAGATGCTGCTTTCAGGCCACGCTAGCTCTAAGCAGCATGCAGCAATTGCCAAAAAACAATTATTTCAAGCAGTAAAGCCTTGCAATGGGGCACTGCTGTCCCTTCAAGCCACGGTGCTCTGGGAACATCGCAGTCAGCACTCTGCTTTGCTGATCCCCCAAAATGACTGAAAAAGAAAAGGAGACAGGTTTTGTTTGGTGTTTATCCAGCCCAGAGCCACGTGCGCTTTTTGATCATTTTTAGAAATTTCCTTTGGAAGAGCTGGCAATGCATGATCTATTTTAAATACTGCTTCAGAAGATGGAATTATTTTTGGTCTGAATGAAATCAATAAGGCAGTATTAAATGTAAGGTTAGGCTTAAGTGAGCAAAAAATAAAAAAAATCCAGTGACCCTCAATATTTATCATATAGTTGAGGGCAGGTGTGACAACCTTTATTATATAATATCACCCTTTTGTAAAACAAATAGCTCATTAAAGAAAGCAGCAACAGCAAAACCTTCTCGCAGTTAAGTCCTTCAAACGCATATGAATAAATAACAGTTGCAATTTGGTTCATCCTCTTTTATTCCAGACTTTGCATTTTTCCTCAGGGTCCCTATTGCAAGTATTCCCAAATATTGCAAATTATTCACATATGTGCAAGGAAATCTTTCCAGACTGGATCTGTGTGGCCCCTCTGAAGTCAGGTGCTTGTAAAACCCCATTTTGTCGGCCTCGTGCTGTTACAAGCTCCTCGGTACTGATGCGGCACAGTGTAGCCCTGCAGGCTCTGGTGTGTGTAAAACACCCTCACAACAGCACTGTTGCCTGGTAGAAAACACAGCTTTCCCTTGCCCCTACTCCCACAGTCAGACTTGCTGGCGTTGCCTTGATTTGCAAGCAGAGGCGAGCTTTCCATTCTGTGCAAAGACTAGCGCGGCTTTGCCTGTCCAGCCTTGCTCCTCGCGGGCGCTCTCTGCTGCCTCTTGCCTCACCGTCCGAATTCTGATGTTGTTCGTTGCTTCATTTGATGTATTGAGTATTGTCTGGAATAAATGGGACCATTACTTATATCTGTGGATAATGCCAATCCCATACCTACGGTACAAGGAAGTGTTGCCTAGCAAATTCTGTGAATCTTGTTGAAATGTGTTAGCTCCTTTTTGTAACTTGTATCTGTTATTTCCCACAGTATTTGATGTATTTTGCATGCTTTTGTGATCCTGATTTTAAAACAAAGAGGAAATATGGTCAAATTGATTGATTTTTTTTCTTTGAGACTTTCGTCTTTGGGCATGAGATTCATATGGTTAAACGTGCTGAAGTTGTTTCTGTCTGAACAGCAACAGTTACTGGCAACTCTTGCTTTCCTGTATATTGAGTGGGGTCAGATGGGCACCTCTAAGGGGTAATTCAATCCTGAGAAGTGGCCACTATCTCAGCACAGGAGCCTGGAATGACTGGCTCAGACGAGGATTTCTATAATAAAAGATGTATATGTTGATATGATGAATTGCATCAGGGAAATCTACAGCTAGTCTCATTTTGGATATATTCCCATTGAATTTTGGATATGCAGTTAAATAGGTCTCAAATGAATGAATCTGTTAATCTCAGTTTCTCAGTGTTGCTAAAGATGCTTTTAAAATCAGCACCTATGAATAAAGATATCTAAAGTATCTGATTTGCGTTAGTGTAAGACTGCAATTGAACACACTATTATCATGTATTGAATTCTCTTCTGTGGCAAATGGAAAACTATATTATAACATTAGCTTAACTTGGAGCTGTATGCCCAGCATACACATCCTTATTTTTCAGCAGAAAAAAAGATGATTTAGGATAATTCTGCAGGAGCAGGGTTTGTGTGTGTGTCTGTGGATATATTTTTGCCTGATCTTCTGGGATACGTAGTGGTTTTATCCTTTGCTGAACAATGGGAGATTAAGAAGGAGAAAAAAAGGTGTATCTGGAGCTTACTTGAACATGCCAGTAATAGCAGTTGTTGGTAATTACTCTATTTCTTATGAGTACATAACGTGCTCCTTCTCCCTTGTGAGAGAAGATGCACATGTTGGTATCCGGGAAGTCTCAGCATCCTAATTGCTCCCTGTGGTTAAATACATAAAAAATGTCAGATGCATAAAATGTTTTGGCCTTAAGTAGATGGGTTATGAAATGGGGTCCGGTTAAGAATTCAGGAGTGTAAGGCAGCAGTGAAAGTGTCTGCATATGATCCCAGGCTTCAAGGATTGGTGAGTGAAGTTTAGCCAGCACAGATAGTCACCTAAGAAACAGGTGTCAGTGTTGCCTTACCAGCTATGTTTGATTGGGGGAAATTTGATCCCAAAGCTGTTCTTCTTAACATGACGATTTATAAAATCATTTTTAATTACGGGAAGTCTTTACTATTGGGGTTTAAAAGGATGCAAAGTTCTATTTCACAAATCTACAAATGATTTTTAGAATTGATGCAAAGTTTCTCTCAAACTGACTCAGTGTTAAAAAGTTTCAGCTAAGAATGCTTGGAGAGATTCAGACTAAGACTTTTCTCTTTTTTTATATGTAAAAGAAAAAGATTATGCCAACACATGTTCTCTGTGTGAAGATTTGGAATACCTAAAAAAAATAAAATGGATGATGTTGGCACTGTTCCATATGGAAATCTTCTAAGTCATTGTACTCCTACTGAGTTTATCATCCTCAATAGAATATGTTCACACTTAAATGCAAAGCTTTTTCTGTTGTCCTGTCAAAACAAAACAGATTTTGTGGTTCTTTACTCAAAAAGCTTTATAATATATATATTTTTTCTTTAATTAGAAAATAACATTTTTTTTTTCATCCTCTAGAGAGCCTGTATAGCCCTCAAGTAGCAGCTGGGCTCCTGTCTTTCTTAGGTTCTGTGTAATCTCTGTAATCTCTCCTAGCTTTGTAGAAGGCTCTTGAGTAACTAGGTATTCTCAAAAGGCATTAGTCATAGATTATTTATACAACTGACTCAAGCCCTGTGTGTCTAAGCTGTGTAGCATAGGCAGCAGACCAATTTAGATGATCAGTCACTCTGTGTGCAATAAACTGAGGTATCCCACTGGAATTTCAAACGCTTTAGGTTTTCTGAGACTTCTGCACAGTTTACAACAAATGGTGTAGCACCTCCAGAGGATATGTGCTCTTCTAAAAAGGCAGCTGGTAGGATACCCAAGAGCATTCTCCAGTAATAGTAGACAGTAGTATGTGGGCAACCGAATCGAGCTATCTGTGTCCCCATTGACTCTAATAGGACTAGCACTGAAGGCATTTTATTATCTGTAGACACATCAGTTTGGGTATTGTAGATCTGTGAGTTGAATTCCATCTTAACAAGACTTCAGTATTAATATAACAATTTTCTTGTTTGATTATTTGCCTGTGGCAACTCAGAATTTTGTTGTCATGTGTATATGAAAAACTACTAGTCCGTCAACTGAAGAGTCCCATTCCCATTAACTAACCCTTCTATTGTCCTTACCTATAAACATTACTCAAGCTTTTCACTTAAGGCCAAAAAAATCCCTGCTTTCTACTTCTTCACTGTCTGATAAACCAACATTCCAGTAGGTAGGACCATGGTCGGAAAGTCACATCTAATAGGTCTTTGTTGAGTCAGAGCCTTCTCTCACTGAAATGTCACTCCAGTTTTATGAAGCTCAGCTGCATACCGCGTGGGAATCTGAGGTTTACGGTGACCTTGTTATCTCTGTACAGCTAGGTAGCATGAAAAGTTGGGGCAGAAGTCCAACTCCATAACAACAATAATACTTCACATTTCTAGATCACCTTTTGCCTAAGGATTTTAGCGGTTTGCAGGCATTAATTAACTTCAGAACAAAGTGAAATGTATACTGCTAGCCTAAGCACATGCCTGTGAGAATGAAAAAGAAGCAATGAACTGTTCCTGAGACCCAGGGAAAATCATTCATGATGTTTACTTCTACTTCTCTAGCTGGTGCTTCTTCCCTAGTGACTGGAGAACTGGGAAGATACGCTAGTCTATGTAAAATAATAAGTACAGGGAAGTGCAGCTGTTTTGCATCTGGAAATATTGCAAATGGAGGACAATATGTATTTCTTATTTGTATTTATGTTCTATTTTACTCCGTGTATGCAATGTATAGAATTCACAGATTTCTCTATCAGAGCTTGTTGCCCTTGGTACAATGGAGATCTAAACAGTGTAAAATGCAATTAGTCTTTTGAAAAGTAAATTTGTGTAAATAGATCAAATGAATCAAGCCTTGGAGTAGCTTATCTACATTGACTATAAAGGAACCCCGAGAGGTGAATAATTCAGATGTAGGAGAGCAGAATCTCATCCGACCTGTTCTGTGGGCAAATCTGCTATCATTCTGCCTTTAAGAATATGCATTAAACTTTACTGTGCTACAGTTAGCATGCCAGATGTAGGAATATCTTAAAATAAATCTGTTCTAAGCATTTACCACAGATTGTCATATCTGAATTTTCGTTTAATTAAGAGTACAAAATAATTATTTCTTCATTTTATGCAAACTCAAGGCTG
This sequence comes from Nothocercus julius, assembly GCA_013398735.1. NCBI lineage: Eukaryota > Metazoa > Chordata > Aves > Tinamiformes > Tinamidae > Nothocercus > Nothocercus julius. The sequence goes on from VZSV01000073.1 coordinate 693,812, forward strand.
GATACCCATTATCTCTGTATGGGTCATCCAGAGCAGCAAAGAAGGAAATGAACAAAATTTTGCAATGTAGGATGGAGGAAATTTCTAGGACTTTAAAATCCAATTCATCTATGAACTTCCTTAATGTTATCTCTTCGGCCACTGTTCAGTTTCCCCACACATAGTCATCCAATCCCATATTGGATGCCTTCATATAATCTCATTAATCTCCAGCTGCCACTTTAGAAGGTCGTGGTTCCTTTGCAGGGTCTGTATCGTATCTGCTAGTGTGTGTCTCAATTTAGATCTTTCTCCAAAAGATATCTCAAGTAGCACTGGACACCCAAGTTTAAGCAACTAGTTTGATTCATAGATCTCAGTGCACAGGGTTTCACACTTAGCATATCTGTAGACACCAATGTGTAAACAACTATGTTTGGATTTCTTGAAGTTATTCATGTCCAGAAGGAAATGATGTTCGGCCTTAGTTTGCAGCACTGAGAGGTTCTGAGCAAACATAGATGAGCCACACTGGAACTATACAAATTTGCTGAGCTGAGCTGATATCCTGACTAGTTCTCATCTCCTTCTGCCCCATTTATTTCACAATCATGTCTGATTTTCCTGTTGGGAAAATAGACTTCTAAAGTAAATAAATAGGATTTATGGCATATTTATTGTTATTCTCTAGAATCAAAGTATATTTTCTTGTGATAGCTAGATTATAACATTCTGCTTCATAAATTAATCCAAGAATTGTCTTATTTTAATGGATTTTCACAACTTTCAAAACCATCACTTGGAGACTGCTTCTTTTTGGAAGAAGCAGATCCCTGTGGAATCCTGTAAACGACAATGTTTTCTGCCAGCTTTTATTTTACTGAAAGGAATCTCAGTAGTCAGGAATAGAGCAAAAGAAACCCGCTCCCAAATAACCAAGCAGACAAAAATACCCCAAACAAATTTAAAAGAAACAGCTCAAAATGCTAAGAAATTCTCTATGTGAGAGTTTAGTAATTTTGAATCTATGGAGTCTGCATCACTGACATGAACAAATTGTTCAGTGCTGAATTTCTTATGTTTTTCTTTTATAAAAATGTTACTCACATGCTGATCACGCTGTTTACTGGTAAATTCTCTGAAATGCCATTATGCATTTGAAAGCCAAATGATTTAAATAAGAAGAAACAGCATGCTGCTAATTCACATTAAACTAGGTGAATATTTAAGCTCTGCATTAGCTATGAAACCACAAGTGGTGCATTGTGGGACATGCCCAGCACTTGTAGAAGTATTTATAGGATATGATAAAAGCATTCATAAGCAATTGACAGGATATTTTTTCCTAAGAAATATATATTCTAAGTAAGTATGGTCAGTCTTTCTGTAGAACTCAGATTCCTGAAACTTGCTCAAGTGCTGTACCTATAAGGCACAAGTATTTAATATCTTAAGGTTTAAAATTGGACATGTATTTTTAATACTTAAGCAGGTTCAAATGTAAACTCTGAGTGGGAAGGAGAAGTCCATTCGCACCAATCCTGGTTTAGTACCAGCTCCAGAGCCTTTTATCTCGCTAATGAAAAGGGAGTCAGGGATTCTCACATGAAGGGACAATTAAAAACTCTCTATGAGATTAACAGAAAGCCTTTGAGTTGTGTTAAGAATCAGCGTGAATCTAGATGGAGTGGCAAGTGTGCATTTGCTTTATCTGTAGCTAGTACACAGTAGCACACATTCACTTCTCAAAGAGTGGAAACGACACAGCTAAATGGAGGGGTGACTAAGAAAATGGTAAAGGAAAACCTGCCCTGCTCTGAAAGCCGTGAGGTTACGTGGAGGCAGAGCTCTGTGCAATCTAATGAGTCCAGCTGTGTCTGTGAGTGCATGTATTAAATAGCGCTTTTTATGATTTTCCTGCCACTTCTGCTGACTAGTGTAAGTGCTTGGCCACGATGATTTGAGAAAATGCAACTCATCATGCATATTCGGAAATGAAATGCCTGGCATTTAAGTAAAGAGATATATATAAGAAATTAACAAATAATTTCAAAGCGAGCATATGGGAAGGAAGATTTTATTACATTTACCATTTAACTGTGAAATTTATTTGAAAACTTTAGTGTCTCTAAAGCCATCAAGGCTTATAAGACAACATATAGAAATACCTTCTGGAATTAACCTGTCTCTTTTTTTTTGTTTGTTTGTTTTTGTTTTTTTTTTTGTGAATTTAGACATTGTGGTTTTCCTACAGGAAAACATCTGTTTTGCATTTTGGGAGACATTTTTACTTGGGCAAAGGGTAAAATCTGACCAGAATGGAATGGCAATATATTATATTCACCTTGTCCTCACCTAGAAAAGCTATAAATAAATAAATAAACAGAGGACAATGTGAATTGTTTGTTGTGTGTAGTCTCTAGTTGTGTGTAGCAGTTTCGTAGTTTCTCATGCCAGTAGTGAGATACTAGAAACAAAGTCTTGTGGTGTTGCTACCGGTAAATAAAAAGCAGAGGTTGCATTTTGAAGGCTCGGGATTTGGAACTGGCAGATTAGCAAAGCTACAATTCTGATAATAATTTAATTAGGAGTTTTATTAATCCATATGTGCCATGTTGTTCTTTTTGTCTCCTAAAATCTTTCTATCAAGCATTGTTATCTCACTTTAAGAAAAAAAAAATAGATCTGTCCTATTAAATATTTTATTGTGTCTTTGTATGATTGAGTTTAAATAAAGGTATTTCTGTCCTAAATGGAGAATGAAAAGCAGTAGTACAACCTCTTCACTTTCTATTCACATTTTGTCTCTAAATTTACATCAGGATAATAAGTAAGAACCTACAATGCAGATTTTGAAATCCAGAATGAAAATGACTCTAGTAAAACCTTGCTCTAGTAGAGTTAACAGCCCTTGTAAAAATCAAGAGTTGACAGAAGAAATCTACATTAGAGAGACAGGGAAGCAGTTCAAAATAAGATATTAAGAGCTTAATGCAAGACTATTCTTCATCAAATGAGAGCTTATAATGTCTAGAAAACCTTCTGTTCCCTGGCTTTGGCTCTGCGTCTCTCTCCTATTTTCCATTTTTACCATTTTTACTTCATCTTACTCTAGTCCCACCTTTGATCACTCCATTTGCATTCTGTTCGTGCCTCCAAGCCCTTGCTGCCCAGTCCTCCTCCATTCCTCCATGCCTCTGTTTCTGTGAATTTTGCTAGGAACATTTCCAAGAGCCCCTAAATTCTGGTTTTTCTCCCAGAGTACTTGCTGTTGGAAACACAGTTCTGTCAGCTTTTAGGGATTTGTATTTCAGTCATTTATGAGCAGCTGTCATTGGTAGGCACAAATTCAAGATGGCATGAGAGCAGCTGACTTGAGGAGGAGATGAGAACCCAGAAGGGATGTGGACATAGCAAAACTCAGAAAGCTTCACTGAACTGTCCAAGACTTTGAAACATTTATGTGATTTCATCCATATAATCTGTTCTAACAGATTCAATTTCTAATCAGTTAGATTCTCATTTCTAACCATTTGCTGATGAGAAAACTATGACCCTCCTGAGCATAAGGTAGAATCAGTGAGCTCTTAGGTAGTGTTAGTTATTTTGCAGAGTGATCCAGATACAACTTCCAGGCAGGAGGATCTGAAAGTGTCAACTGTTGAAAGCCGGCAAAGAATCATTCTGTTGCTTCCCTCTTTCCCTAAGTGCCTCCTACTAACCATTGTTGAAAGCAGGACACTGGTGTTAAGTGGCCTGCTGATCCCAGTTAATATATGTTAATCTCTTAGGGGATAAGGGCATTAGGCGAAATCCTAAATTAGTAAAACTTCTTTATATTTGCATTAAAGAAATTACAAAAAATGAGGTTCAGTGTGTCCTGTTTCTTTGAAAGTACTAACCATGTATAGGGACTGCAGAATTTAAATTTATTCTTTCTTGAGGAGTGACTTGTAAAATAGTGTCTGCTTTCCAATCAGTAGCTTAGAAAAATGCTCATCAGCGAGGAAAGTAAATTAGCAAAAATACTTTAAGTCATGTATCCCATGTAAGCCTTTGGCTATCAGACTTTGGCTGTCTAAATCTGTAATTACATACTGTTATCCCTTTGCAGCTTTAAAGGTTAGCCCTTCGTTTAGCTTTTCAGGTTGTTTTACTGGAAGCAGATTTTGATTTCCTGGCTAATATCAGAGGATGAAATGATACCTATTTTTTCCTTGAAAAAAATGGACAAATTCTTCTGCTTGCCATTTCAAACCCTTCTTGTTCTTTATACAAGACCTTGGTGAACTGCTGCCTAGATGCTGGCCATACTCTTCTTATTACAGTTACATTTGTTCCCTGAAATAATGTGACGTCTTCTCGCATGTATACTCAGTGAAGTATGGCTATTGTCACCCTTAGCAACAGTAGGGTTTCCTTAGTCATTAACATAGCTTTATATACAGAATAACAATTATTTTGTGCACTGAACAAATGAGTTGGGAGTCCTTCTGGTCATCGCTCAGTCACTGTAATTTTATTTTGTATCATAATGCATATTCAGAAGGACAAAGGTAAAGGCAAATATGTATTGCATGTTTTCTGTCTTTCAAATGCCTGACTTCATGCCCTAAAAAAAAAATTCTATTTTAGAATGCCGAAGTGTTCAGCTACTTTCTAGATCCCCCTTAATCTAAAAAGACCTGAACTGATGTTTTTGGCAACCTTTATGTCAGTAGCTCACCTACGAGCTCCCGCATGCTGCTGTCGCTCACGCCAAAGAACTCAGTTTATCCAGCATGAGGAGAAGCCGTTTCTGTGGTGGGGCAGTCACGGGAAGAACGCAGGCAATGGCCGGAGTGGTGGGAGATGCATTCAGCAGTAGCCAAGCACAGTTACGTGGCTGTCTTCGAGAGAAAGCGCAGCTGCAAGGCACCACTCTGCTGTATTTCTCCAATCTTTACCTATTTGTCGGTACTAGTCCATATGTCTGAAGCACTTGACCTCGTGTTTCTCACAATCTACGTGAGTAACACTGTTTTAAAAAAAAAAAGCGGTAAGTGAGAAGGCGAACATGCTCACGAAGAAGTGGGATGCCTCGTGCAGGGTTTCGAAGCCCAGATCTCCCACCCAGGACCGCAGAGTAGCCAGCCCAAGCGGCGCCGCACGGCCCGGGAGGTGCGCGGAACCAGAGGTCCAGCAGAAGCCGAGGTGCGATGGATGGTGCTGCCCGTTCCCCAGCTGTGCAGCCTCTTCACGGCCAGAGAGCAGCAAATCGACAAATGAACAGATACAGAAATACAAGATGCAGCAGAGGCACCTGATGAGTGTTGATGATTCTCTTCCCCTTTGGTCCATGTGGCTGTTGGACTCTGCTAGAGTGAGGTGCTGGAATAGGCTTGCCCAGTAAACAAGAATTCCCTTAGAAGGACTCAGGAATATGGTGTTTAGGGCTGGAAAGAATCTCTTGGATCAGTGAGATAACAGCATCATATACCTCAGTAAGGCTGATTTAACTCCCATTTTCATTGTAGATATTGTTGGTTATTTTTTATTTTTGCCCTTATTTCATGTATGGGAAGGCTGTTCTAGATCCTTGTTACTCTCAGTGTTAAACCATGGCCGTATCAAATAGCATTTACTGTGGAAAAATGGCAGCCTCTGTGCACTCCCCATGCTCTTTCCTCGCAACTCAATACCATCAAGGTGTTTCTTTAGAAGATGGGAGACCAATATTCAAGTCTTGCTTTGTAAGTACCTCAAGGGAGGCAGCGAGGAGGATGGGGCTGGCCTCTTTTCATTGGTGGCCACTGACAGAACTAGAGGAAACGGCCACAAACTGAAACACCAAAAGTTCCACAGGAACTTTAGGAAAAATTTCTTGACCATGAGGGTGACAGAGCCCTGGAACAGGCTGCCCAGGGAGGCTGTGGAGTCTCCTTCTCTGGAGACCTTCCAAACCCGCTTGGACGCAGTCCTGAGCCACATGCTGTAGGTGACCCTGCGTGTGCAGGGGGGTTGGCCTAGATGATCTCTAGAGGTCCCTTCCAACCTTAAGCATTCTGTGATTCTATGATTCTATGATTTGCCTAGAACTAGTGGCTAAACTTAATTTGTCTCTTTCATGGCACTGGAGAGTGTCCTAGATATGAGACTATTTAGCTGATTTTCCCAGCCTCACTGAAATAGTGCTCTTGAGAAACATTTCCAAGAACTAAGTATTTTTTCAAGTAAAATATCTATATTATCACAATATTCCTACCCAAGTTTAATTCTGACTCAATGTATGAACAGCGGAAATAAAATACTGAGGAATGTTACCCTTTTGACAACAATACACTGTGCTGTCTGAAACATGGACAAGAAATGTGATCAGTAATCTTGTCCAGATAAAAATGGATTTTTTTTTTTTTATGGGGCAAAGCAAAAAGCACCTCTTTGATTCATGTGCTTGCTAAATTTTGATATCTGCAGAGAACTTTGAAGAGAAAACTTCAAAGCAAAGGATTTTGTAGAGGAAATAAATACATAATAGAAATAGAAGAATTACCGTTTCTTCCCTGTTATGTGTATCTCAGAGTCTGCTGGAAAACAGTACTCAATACTGTCAATACTTATGTCTGTGGATTTATTCTCTTAAATAAATGTAATTACTGTCATGGTTAAAGATAGTGATATGCTTGCAGGAAGCACATGCTCCATATGCTGTTCCAGCTTCCCCAGAGCATCTTTGTGCTTAGCAACCTCCAGGCCTTTCTTGCATCAGAGTTCCTCTCCTGGACGTCATGACTATTATCTCAAAATCCTCTATCCCTTTACATCTATTTTAGCAGTTTTTTTGCTATCTTGACAGGTCTAATTCTCACTTTCATTAGGCAGGATGCGTCACTATCAAGAAATCTCTGTTCCTCAGATGCAGTGTAGTGTCATGGGAATTTACAACTTGTCCATAATAGTTTTGTTTTCCCTATCTTCCTCTTATAGAAACATCTTACTCGTGTATAAATATTACCTGTCACATGGTGTTTCTACCGGGTTTTACATCCAGCTACTTGCGTTACTTGCGATTGATTTTAAAACTAAAAATGCTACTGGGAATATCTGAATTTGCCTCCTCACTGTGGCAGGCAGTGGAAAAATGACCCTCAAGCCATGTGGAGGACCCCAAACCTCTGCTTATTGTTGCTCTTGGAAACTTGAAGTTAAATGTCTAAAACTGAGGTTGGCAAGAAGAGCAAAATACGGTGTTTTCCTGAACCGATTACCAACTTGTGATTGTTACTCATTGCTCAGCAAAACATGGGGAGTTCCTTCCCTAAAATTTCATCCATTCATCCAAGAATTCCTGCCTCAAGCAATCAATGTCTTGAAAGAAAAAGGAGATTGTTATCATCATGGAAAAGAAAAAGAAAAAAAAAAAAAACAGGGAAGAGACAAGTCTGAGAGATGGAATGACAGAAAACAGGGAAATAAAGCAGATAATTTGCTTTTTCAAACAAAAGAAATTAAACCAGACAACAGCAGTGAAATAGTGAGGGAGAGAAGACATTGCTGTTCCGGGCAGGATACTGTGAGATGCATTTCCAGTTCTACACTTGCCCTGTGGCTGGTGCTCGCTGGGCTGATGCAGTAACTACCCGATCGGTGCTTTTTCTTCACCTCTCCTACGTTCCTCTTCTTTCAGGGAAGAAGCTGTAACTACAGGCAATGCGACGGGTGCTGTTGTGTGCTGGTTACCTTTTCTGTACATTAACACACATTAAGTAGTATTAGTAGTTCATGAATATAACATTTTCCACTGCTTTTAGCTTGTCCTTCTACTGCAGCCTAGAAGACGAGAATTTTACAGCGTGCTTTGATGGTTAACAAACCTGAGCTTTGAGAAACCCTGGGGGTAAATGAATCCCCAAACTGAGACCCCATCACAAAAAAAAAAAAAAAAAAAAAAAAAAACCACCACCACCAAAAAACCTTCTCATTTATAGCATAAAAACTCAGCAAAGCATCCCTGCGGGTCTTGGCAGCTGTAAGATTTCACACGGACAAAAGCAATTTCTCAGGTAAAACAGTCCCAATTCACACAAGGCGCTGTGGGTCGCAGCCAGCACTTGTCTCCCACCTGGAAACCTATTGCTTTTGTTACAGCATGGGAGAGATTTGGGGGCTTTGTTTATCTTTACTAGAAGTTTCAAATTCAGGCCAGAGGCCTCTTGCTATGAGCTCCTGGCTGTGCCCATTTGCTTGCCACGGGAGGTGCTTGCGTAAGGGGTCCTCAGGATGGGGAATCGGAAAACGCGGCTATTGGGATGACATAAAACCCTGCCAGGTGTCCATTAGCCTTTTCATTCTGGGCTGCCAGTGACTTATAGTCCCACTTCTACCTTCATTCCTCTGTCTTTTTCCTACTTCCCTACGTGCTGCTTTGGCCGTGGGTCTCGGCTGCGATGGACGCTGAGCCTCTCCTGCCGCGGAGCTGCTGGGCCTGGCAAGGGCAGCCGCAGTGCGGGGAGGCCGTGGAGCTCTGTGGCCAGGGTGCTGAGCACCACATTCGCTACTGAACTGTGATCTCCAGTGTCGCATATTTTGTACCCAGTCTAAGGTCTGCTGACGACAGTGCAAAGACTTCCACTGATTAGGATGGCCTCTGGATGCGGTCCAGACCTATCAACTAAAATGGATTTACCTGTGCTTTAGTAAACGAATAATTACAGACAAGTATTCACACATAAAAGCTAAACGAGTGAAAATTTCTGGGACAATTCTGTTGATTTCAGTGGAGTTACACAAATACCTGATTTGACCTAGTGTTTTGTTTATAGGAGGGCTTATGAAATGCTAGTTATATTGGTCACATTAGTGAGAAACAAATAGATTTCATCCTTTTTGGTATGGTTAAACAACATAATTGTGAATACTGCAACTGACAACTAAGTGTAATTTGGAATACTGAGCTCTAACCAAAAATGCGTAAGTGAAGCGCTTTGTTGGGAGTACATACTGTACAGAAACTGGAACATATTTTTGGAAAGCATCCCTGGCTTTGCAAATCAAATGCTAGGATTCAGCGAAGATGAGGCTTGAAGGTAAAGAATGCTTTAGCAGAAGAAAACTGCAATATGACTGTTAGTCATGGGTTGCATTGCATTGTGAATGAAGACTCAAGTGAAATGATTTAATATTAACAAAGATATTTAAACCATCTCTAATTCAGTACATTAAAGCAATTTAGCAGTTGCTTAATTTACTGTGTTTGAGAGCTACTGTTTCTGCTTTATGTGAATGATGCTAATCTGAAGAAAATTGCCCATGCTAAATAACAATGTGTAGATGTAAGTGTAATTGATTTTCTTTATGTTATCCTGTTTGGCCCAAGCCAAATCCTGGCACCACGTTCTAGTATGAATCTGTAGAGCAGAAGATACCACATAGAAAGAAAATTTAACAGTATCTGTTATAATTAAAACCTATTACTTAAATTTAAATTTCAAACCTGTTTGTCAGAGCCAGTGGAGAGAATGGTATCTAGTGCACTACGTACTGCAACATTGCATGATAAATGAACAAAGTATTTTAAAATAAAACCACTCTCCGCATTTCAAGAGAATTCTTTCAATATGGCTGAGCATATTCTCAAACTACCAGTGTTCAGTTGCAGGTTTTCATGTAGATACTTTTGAAGGTATTAGCAGGTTTTAAACAATAGTAATGGTTAATTACATGAACGTCTGGTTAAGAAATATGAGGTGGAATAACCAAACTGAAAAAGTTTACTCTCTTTTGCTTTTCGGTGCTTATGAGAACAGTAGCATTTACCAAAAGTACTAGCTTTTGCATTTAGCTCAGTAATGGTGCTTAATGCTGATGTATAGCTTCGCTTTTAACGAAGCTCACCACACTCACCAGGATTGCCAGCAATGATGAATTGTGACTGCTGTTCTGGCTAATGTCCATTAAACGGGGCAACCACACATTTCTCTTTATAGATTCTAATACACCCCTCATAGATAAGCAGCTATTATATTCACCCACTGAGCCTCCTACTCGCTCATAATACACCTCTGGTTCTCTGTCAGAAATATCTCTGGAGTTCGAGTGATTTATTTTTGCTTGGAAGGTGTTCAGGAACACTTGGGAGTTCTTTGTTTTTATTACAGAACCAGTGGGGTGAAGATTAAGAAAACCAAGCCTTTGACTCTTGTAAGAACAATTTATAGTTTTAGAACATCTCTTTTCCTAAAGGACTCTTGTTCTTTTTGATTACACCTATGGAGAGTATTTCAAGGATTATATTACCATGCCAGAAAATGGCTTGCCATTTTTTCAAAGATGTAGGCGATCATGTATATGTTTTGGAGGCGGTCGAGTAGCAGCAAGAGAGCTTTGTATAGTGTTATGAAGTTGTATATGAAGTTGTCAGTTCAGACAAAAGTTTTTCAGGCAAAAATCCTTATTTTGCATCAGACTTTGCTGTTTCTTAGCTGACCAGTTAGAGTGCATCATTAAAATGCTTGCTCCTCTCGTTTGCCTATTAAACCCTTTTAACATTAGAAGCTTTTGGTTGCTACTTTATGACTGTAGGGCAATTTATTGAAAGTGCCTTTTACTCTCTGACGTTCCAACTCATCAACTTAAAACTGCTTTTTGGGCAGGGATCAGCATTCACCATGGTACGCATCTGCACTTAACACAGATGAATCTGCTATTAAAACAGTGATTCAGACTCTTCTGTTAGGAAGTTTGAGTGTTATTTCATTATTAAAATTATTCAGTCCAAATAAGGTTGAAGAAAGTTCTTAAAAGGTCAATTTTCAATTATTTCTACGCATAAATTGTTTTAATCTTTTTAATATAGACTACTTTTTTTTTCTTCTCCAACCCAGGAAAGATTAATATAATATTTTAATAAGTCTTTTGTAATTTTATTAGGCTGTTTCTTTAAGGGAAAATTTAGCATTTCGAATAAAAGTAAAGGAAACAAAGCTTCCCCCAACCAATACAAGTGTCAAGCAATACAAGGCCTCCATATCGTTCAGTTTTCACTTCTGTAAGGTCCACCAGGACAAGCTTCAGCTGGTCTAGCAAATAGGGGATATAATGAGATTTCCAAGCAAACTCACACTGCAGTACGGTACTTAAAATCCTTTTCAGCAATATTAAATAAAGTCTCAGAGGTACCCTTATATTTCAAAAATACTAGTAGAAGTGTTACTTGATGTTTTGTTCTGTCTTCTTTGTTCCTTATGGCTTCTCTTAGCTTGTGGAAATTAATACACGAGAATTGAGCATTGCACTTTATTCTCTCTGTTCAGAGATTTATATCTTTTCCTTCCCAAATCTATTTGAATAATGAGAAAATGAATTAAAAAGCATACTTTAGTGGGCTGGCTAGATTCAAATATCAGCCACCGTTGCCCTTTCATTGGTTTTCAGCAATCTTTGTGAGATCGTTTTGGGAGCATCTCCAGCACATGAATTTGCAATCTGCTGTTACATATGCTACAAAGTTGAAAGAGTTTTTCATTTGTGAGAAAACTCTCAGAGCATCTTTAGGATTCCAGCACTAGTTCAGACCAATGCCATTGTTATCCCTTAAGCTACATCCATGTTCAGTAGGTGAGACAAGGCATCAGTATTGCTAGGTAGCAAGTTATTTTCAACTACTAAAAAAAAAAATAAATGAAAAAAGTATATATTCACTTGTCTTTCTTATATTACTAACCTGTACTACAACAGATCCCAAAGTTGTGGATGTGAAGACCGTATCCATTGCCGTCTGAAATCTACACAGGGAAAGGTCTCTCGGTTTCTGTATTTTTAGAAGACTCTTTTTTTGATGAAATAATATTCATAATACAGTTGTAATGTCATTAAACATTTCCATAAAATGTTCTAGAAATGCCCCAAATATGATTAACTAATCCTTACAAGTTACTATCAGATAAGTTAATATTGAACCCTAAACAAAATAGATATTTTGAAATTTTATTGCAGACCTAAGACACTGAGAGAATAGATGAAAATACAGGTCTATGGCACTGGTATTGCTTGATACATAGGGATCATGAGAAAAAATTCCTCCATTAGTAAATTCTCTGAAGTGTAAGACTCTTGAGCAAATCAGTTTCATCATATTCCTATGTAAAACATGATTTTTCAGCAATTAGCTGTTTATAGCTGATTTGTTTCTTACTCCAGTCTGTGCCATCTCCTAAATTTGTGTATCTTTCATCACCCAGTACTTTTTTTCACCTATGGCAGATGTGTTGGGATAGAGCGCAGTCTGTTCTCTAAAGAGAATTGAAAAATATTTTCTGTCTCCACCTATCAGAAGCGGAGTATATATTTCTAGTGTCTGCATTATTAGAAGTTGTCCAATGGAAAGAAAAACCTTCATTCACAAAGGTGAACATTGATATTGCCTAAACATTTGTACTTGTACTTCCTGATGCATACCCCCCCCCAAAAAAAAAAGACCCAAAAAAACGCACACTTGATTTGCAAATGTATTTGTGCTCATTCAAAAATAATGCTCAACCGCATTATCTATTTTGAAAATAAACTTCAAAGTAAAATACAAGCATATAAATGTCAATAGCCCTTACATTAAATCTGTTAGTTGTAATACCTCACCTGATGACAAGATGTTTTGCCTTTCATTTGTCTCAAGTATTTCTTTCCGTAAAATTCCCCCAGTTTCTTATTAGTTGAAAGAAGAGTATGCAATTAGGTAATGTATTAGCTGCGAGTAGTACAAAAACATTACATTGATAGATGTTTTAGTGTTCAGTTCTTAGATGAGTTGCTTTTATTTATTTCCATTATTGGCTATCCTTTAGTTTTCATACTTAAAAGGAAGCTTTAACCAAGGGACCGTCTAGTATCACATCTGTATTTGCCAGAATCAGCAGGGAGTACAGCATCAAGCAAAGTACATACGCAGGACAGAATGAGTTCTTTGATTCTTAGGGTCATGCAAAAGCTTTGATATAATGACTGCTTGAAGGAATTCAGTTAGTCTTGGCGGTTTGATGAAAGAAAGTTCAGGGTTAAGACATGACTGTGTATATGGGAAATCTATGTCTATGGGAATCATTCCTTAGAATCCTGATGCATCTTCCTAGTTTTTGACCCGAGCATTAATAAACTTATCTTTGAAATAAAATTCTTCGGATTCTTCTTTACAAGAAGGTGCAGTGTGCTGTTCAGACAACTTAGTAGCACATGCACTTTAAGACACCTGTGCCAATGAAGCACTTCAAGAGATCTTAGTGATACATCCACAGAGAACCTAGGTATTCCGTATCCTAGCACTGCAACTTCCAGGTTTGGTCCCTTGTCCTGGGAGCAGAATCCTGAGTGCTGAGATGAAGCCCGTGGGACGTGTCTGCCTCATGTGGGGAGGAGCTGAGCAGTTCAGAACTGGATTTTAAGCAGCTAGCATGTTGAACAAGAAGAGCTTCAAGCAGCTCAGTGTGAAGCCATGTAGAACTAGTGAAAATGATGCTGAGTGTCCTAAATAGATGTGACCTAAATTTTAGACATTTGCAAGATTCAGATACCTACTGCAGGGTGTTTCTTGAGCTCAGGATTTGGGAGGCAGGGGAAGGGCTATTCAGAAAGTCCCAGCCCCTTCTGAGTCCTGGTCCTGTTCTGAGATCCTGGTGCTGGCACGAGAGGCACTGGCTCGTTTTAGTTTCCCCTTCTGCCTGAGGAAACTGAAGCCCCCACCTCTCACCTGCACATAGGATCCTGCGAGCCGAGGGAGGATTCCCAGTGCCTCTTGCCGATGTTGTGTGTGTTTGCAAGGGAACTTATGTCCTCATATGTCTAGTGCATATGAGAGTAAAGCCCAATAATACTAGAAAGTCCTCTTATAAAGTCCTAAAATACTGAAAAGCCCTTATTCCTAAAAGAGCCTTTGAAATTGGTATATTTTGATGACTGTACTACAGTTTATATATGGTATATTTATCAACAAAAATAAAGTAGTCCAGTTAAATCACCGCCTATATTTTCAGTGACATTCTTATCAAAGAGAATGTGATCTGTGATGTATGGTATGTATCATATACATCATATAATGCTATGTAAATTGAAGATGGGACCAGGAGGCAGTATGCTTCAAAAGCCACTCTGCTCCAAAGTGATTATAATTTTCTGCTAGCCTTTCCATTGCTGCAGGAGCAAGTGACTGTGGGGTATAACCGAAGGGAGCACCAGTTTTCCGTTTCGTGGCCCCGTCCAAAGCAAGGAGTAAACAGAGCAGCCCGTCTTGGCAGAGTGGTCAGGCTCGATTGCTTTCCGTGCTGGGGGTCAGGTGCGAGGTCTGGGAGCCCTTCTAAATAAATCCAATTTAAGTAATCTAATCCACTCAATCCAATCCAAATAAATCTAGTTTATTATTTAGAAGCACTAAATATATAATATTTTGCTAATGCTGTTAATCTTTGTGCAGTGCCGGGGGGCCCCATGAGACTCCCTCTTTGGCACCCCATGTATGTTCATGGACCCAGGCGCGAGTGAGGTTCAACCTGACCTCATCCTCCAGTTACATCATTTGCCACATTTAGTGTCATGGAAGGAGGGACAGACTGAGCTCATCTGGGCCTTGTCTGATATCTGAAGCTCTTGATGGAAGTGGCAATGTTTTTTGGTGGGTTTCCTCTCTGACTTTGGCAGACTTGGCTCTCTGAGCAGCACAGTTAGTTAATGCTGTTTTTATTATTATCTGCCACTCAGGTTGCACTCTGCCATTGCAGACCGGATCCTTCTGCATGCTTTAGCTTGCTGGGAGAGTGTTTTGTCTTTCACTTGAATTTGACGCAAAACTCTGAGAAAGCCAAATTGTCACTTTATCCTGTAATGCTGAAATCTCTTCCCATACAAAATGGGCCTGGTCAGTCAGGTACACTGGTACCTTCTATTTGTGAAGCGACACAGCGACCTAGGCCCTGCTGTATAGACTAAAACTAGTGGAAAGCATGGATAGGTTCTCCAGTATTGTGCAGACTGACTTGATATGTACAAATAGTATATCAGACTGAGAGAAGATGAGCTGTACTTGAGCTTTCAGTGCTGACAGGCAAATCAAATTAACATGATTTCTGAAGGATAAAAGAAAAATATTTTTCTGGTTTCTGAATTGGAGTTAACTTCACATTTATTTGATTTGATTGTACTAAAGTAAAAATGTCTTCTTCCTACTGTACATCAAACCAAAGAGCTTGGTATCAACCATGGTATATGCCATGTGGCATATATATGTTATATATGGTAAATGCCAGTATATCTAATAGAGGTATTTTTGGCTTTCTCTACATTGCTGTATCTGCATACAGCAGGTACAGGATTAAGCTTCAGGGTTTGGTTTAAGTCCAGACTAATGTGGCCAGCTCTACATCCACTTTGTGTACCCGTAGGAACTGCTCCCTGAACGCAGCTCTGATGCAGTGTTGGAAGTTTTTTGGGGGGAAATTCAGATACCCCATTTATTAAGAGATCATCCCCTCCCTCAGGGTTCCCTTATCTCGAGAGTAACTGGATCCAGGTCTTCCGCTCTTGTACTCGCCTTTGTAGCAGCGTGGAGGAAAACGCACCGCGAGGTGTGTTGGTGCGGGGGCTTCCCGGGGAAGCCCTGCAGTTGCCCACTTCAAGGCAGTGGGATTTGTAGACACCCCTCAAGTGCCTCCTGCTCAGTCTAGGGAGGCCCCTAGGATTCTGAATAGTCGCTTGGAATGTAGCTACTGCATTGCTTAGCATGGTGGAGAAGAGGCCAAAATCCTAATTCCTTGAACACTCTACAAATAATAGCAGTTCATTTCTCAGCCAGCCTTGTGTGCTGCATAAGACTTTGTCTGCATCCTTTCAGGGCCAGTTTATTAGCTTTGGGGCTGCTTGTCAGTGAATTGTCACGTTGTCCGAGGTGCGTGTTGGACACCCTCCAAGCTTCGACAGCGTTAATTTGACAAAAGCTCTGTCCTCCAGACACCATCCTTTGCCATGCACAGGTCAGCCCTGTGGTGCACACACAGCAGGGCCGGTGAGTCTAAGATATGCTGGATTCACTGCGATAGTTTCTATGTCTGTTTCTGTCTGCGGATTTCCAAGCAAAAATTAAACAACCTGCCCACAAGATCCAGTTCTTTGCTTTGTTCATATATATTTTATGCCAACACAGAACTTGCCTGACTGAACTGCTGATTTTATTGGTTTGACCCAGGTGGTGCTGGTGTTAGATGGTATAATTAATTTAATTCCTTTTGGGTTGTGTAAGGAATAGTTCAATATAGAAGTGCACCATATTTGGTGCTCAGTGGACTTCTGATTACCATGTGGGTTTGCTGATTATCCTAACTGAGCTCAGGTTTTCTTTATTTTTCTGTACGTGTTTGCAGCAGATCGTGTCCATCCTACTTGATGAATGAAGGAGTAGGTTCCCTTGGTATTCCTGTATCTTGCAGGTGAAGAGCATAAGGATTGTTATGATCTGGTTACAGTATATGATGCCGAAGTTGAACACACTCAAAAGCTTTTCCTATGCTATGATTGCTAACCTGCAGCGTGCTCCCTATGCTTGCTTCCTCCATGCTTTTTTACTGTGCTAACCTGAGTTAAAAGCTGCTTGGGACCATAATCCCGTTTTTGTTTTACGTGCTCACCCCATGAAGGCGGTGCCCGAAGCCCCGCAGCCGAGAGGGAGCGCAGAGCGGGCGCGAGCCCCGCGCCAAGGACGCGGCTGCGCCGGCTTGGAGGCGGCAGAATTACTTGTGTCTGATCGTCAGCATTGGCTGCTGGCAGGAAGTTCTGCGCAAAAAAAGGCTTTTCCAGAAAGCTCTTTGGTTGCTTAAATGCTGTGAAGCTTTTATGGCTAACGCTTCAGGACTGCAGCAAGCTAACAAGCAGAGGAGTTCTGTTAGAACTAGCCGTAATTAACATTCAGGAAGAAGAAATGCAAAGTTGCCCGTTTTCCTGCTAAGATACTACAGCAATGCCCTCTAGTGTCGCTTCGGCTAAAGTGTGCGTAGTTGCAGGAGAAAATCCCATTATAAGGAAAGCGTTATCCTTCATTCTCTGCTCGCATGAGTGCGCGGTTGACAAAATACACTGAAGAAAAAGATCATTTTCCTGATATGAAAGCTTTTGCCTCAAAAAAAAATGCATGTGTGTGTATATATTCCCCTTTTCAACAGGGCTGAATGTTAAACAGACTGATTATTTTCACAAACTGATAATTTTCTACTGTAAGATTTTTTTCTGTGTTCATGTCCTGTTGGAGTTTTATTTAGTTTCATTACATTTAAAGAACAGTGTATTACTGTAATTCTGAAAATGCTTGAAATAAAATATTTTAATTATTAAGTGATTGATAGCTAATTAATTAACAATCTTGTAAGTGAAAGAGCAGAACTTGAAAACTGTATCTTAGATTGTAATATCTGATGGTAGAGTCAGTTATT
This sequence comes from Nothocercus julius, assembly GCA_013398735.1. Taxonomy (NCBI): domain Eukaryota; kingdom Metazoa; phylum Chordata; class Aves; order Tinamiformes; family Tinamidae; genus Nothocercus; species Nothocercus julius. Next base: position 711,229 of record VZSV01000073.1, read on the forward strand.
AACTCTATTAAGTGTAAAAGCCAACATTCTGCATTGATATGTATGGTAGATCATGTTCAGCTCTATAGGTTTCATTTCCTTTGTGTGGTGATTTTTTGTTGGCCAATATCTCCAGTCTAGAATAGTGTATCTTAAAGATATATCTAGAAATAAGGCTGAAAGATTCATCCAAAAACTTACATCACATGAGATGCATCATTTACAAATCGTTTTTTTTTCTTTAAAAAAAAGGAAGTTGTCTTCTTCCTAGGCTTTTACTTTGATTTCTATTTATACACAATAATCATAAAGTGGTGAAAAAATAAGTAGTGAAAATGAAGAGATGATGAATGCAATGCAAAATACAATTTGAGCTATCTCATACACTTTACTGATACATTTTAGTATCAAAACTGATTCTGAAGGAATGAATGCAGTAATACGGATATTTCATGGGGAGAAACTGAGTAATCAAAAGGAAATTAATTGCAGCCCATCTTTTGCAGATACATGTTTCAAAGTGGTTGAATCATATTGTTTTCTTTATATTCTAGGTTCATTAACCTTGAAATACTGAGGTTTATTAATTTTAAAGGCTCCCGGTTCCTGATCTGCTTTGCAAGTGGGCCATTAGTATGGACAGGCTACCTCCGTTTGCGCCGCTGTCAGCGGCTGCGTTCCTGGAGAGCCTTCCATTCTCAGGCAGGGCCTGAGACATAAAGACATGTCCTTAGGAAGGAGGAAAAATATCGTCGGGGTAAAGTAACTCAGTAATAAATACATTATGAATGAACCATAAAAACCATCGCCTTTTCCAAGCCTTACAATTTAAATATATTTGGGTGAATATCAGGTAGCTATAATCTTACAAATGATCTTCTTTATTACATGGTTTTATTTTCTGGTATCTCTTTTTGAATTCACTCTTGCTGACCTAGATGAGAATGTTAATCTTTCATGTGCTTTTATCTTAGATGTTTACCTACATAACTAGAGAATGCTGTGCTTTCTCTGGAAGAGACAGCTATATAAACAAATATATATATACACACACACATGTATATACGTATAATGGCTTCTGAAATCATGCTTGCTATTCACTACATATGCAGTGCATCAATGTAGTCCAGCTTTTAAATTGAATTTTGTTTGTTTTTCCCTTTCCCAATTATTTTCAGCATTAAATTCAACCACAACTCCAGCAACTTACTTGACAGACTATCTAAGATCTGATATATTTGGTTGCAGTTGTTCTGCTGCATCCTCTATGCTCAGAACTGTTGCTAATCACAAGGGCGAAGAGCAAAGTGAGAAACCCGTGTTTTTGTAAAGACTCACAGTGCAGTTTGTGCATCGTGAGGGCTTAAGCAGAATTTAAGTAATCCACAGGTTTCCTACAGCACCCATTGCCTACAAACCATTTTGCACTCATGTCAGTGGTTCTGAACCATTTCAGACGTATGTAACGACAGAGCAACTTGGGGGGAATTCCCCCCATAAATGTTGGTCTCTTTTCTAAGCTGTTCCGAAGAACAGTGAAGGGAAGTTGCTCCCATCGGAAATCTATTCAGGCTTCCAATCTCATAAATACAAAATAGATATACATATATATATATATATATATATATGCAGTGATGAAAAAATAGAAAAGCATTATAACAATGTGCTTCTTTAAAAAGAAAAGCACCACCCAAAACTATGGGAAAGAAAAAATATATTATGCTTGCTTTTGACGAGCATAATATTGAACCTTCATATCATAATCAAATGAATTTACTTTGTAAGAGTAATATTCTGTTGCAGGGGAAGCGTATGCACATAACAGATTTAATGTAATCTGTGACTGTTTAAATATATAAATTAAATCTGTGTGCAAAGTACTGTTTGCACATGAGTAATTGCTTTGTGCCCCACTGCCAGCCAGGCTATCCTACTCAACAAACACCCAGAAGAGGTTTGATTGCTTTCTTCATCTCTGTGCTTATTCCTTAAATATGACATTTAGTTCTTGCTTTAAAAGTGTGCTTTTGCTGCAGGCTAACTGACTGATGCAAATCATCCTGAGGTAAAGTTACTGCAGAAAATCAATGGTGTTTTTTTTTTGTTGCTTGTTTGTTTGGTTTTGTTTGTTTATTAGTTTTCAAAATATAAAAGAATGTGAGGATAGTATGATAGCTCTGCCTGCGGTTGACTTGGCCTCACTTATCCCATGATACAACTCAAGTGCCTTTTCTTCCAGCTTTACACAGCTATGGCTTATTTCTTAGTTATGTCATAAGGTCAAATTATACCTTATCTGACCAGGGAAGTAAATGTTCTTAGAAGGTGTACCACAAGAAGTGACGACACCCTTGTCATTTGAAGTGGGAGGCTTGTGCCTCATTCTTGGTGAGGCTGCTCACCAAGCAGCTCACCAAGCAGTCGTGATAGTCTGAATTCTACATTCTCTATATTTCTGAATTCTAAATTTAAGACATAAGCAGCTGATTTTCAAGACTGGTATCAATCATCAGCATGGTTACTACAAACAAATTTTTACCTCTAGTGTGTATGCTATGAACTTCAACTGCAAATTTGATTATTTATTTCTCGTGTTGTTTTTATATTCAAACATAAATTCAACACAAATCCAGTTTTCAGAGAAAACTGAACCCATTAGTTACAGTTCTTTTTTAAAAACAGTTATTGTAACAGTTATTGAGCTGAGTTCCTCAAACAAGGCCTGCAGTTAATATGCCATTGAAAAATAAATAAATAAATAAATAAATAAATAAATAAATAAATAAGATTTGATTTTTCTTCAGAATCCTGAAATCTGAAAAGGAGTTAGTAAAACATGGAAAAATTCACCAAAGAGGGACGAGAACAAAGTAAGACATGGAATAGCTTCTGAATGAGTAACTGGCCTGGAATGCTCCAGACTGGGAAAGAAAGAGCTGAGAGGGGATACGCGAGAGCTCTAACATCAGGAGTGGTAGGGAAGAGGGAACAAGGAGCACCTCTTCTCCCTTTCTTGCTGCGCAGGAACAAAGGGGCTTCACACCAAGTTTGAGGGTGGCATGATCATAATATATGAAGGGAAATGGGTCTGTGTACACAGCATAGTTATAATGTGGAACCTGTTGTCACAGGAGACTGCAGATGCCAAAAGTTTCGGAGCTTTCGGAAAGCAATTAGATAAATTCATGGGAGAATAATATATCAAGGGCTATTAAATTCAAAGAGCTTGAACTGTTGGCTGGCACCTATGTCTCCTAGTGTCTTTTGAGATGCTTTAGAGAAATGCATAGCATCTAAATGGTGCTGGCACTGGATTTGTGGTAGAGCCCTGGAAGGGGAGCTGGAAGCCGGGTGGGGTATCATACAGTGGGCATCTCTAATAGCACTCGATGCCTGTCGGACAGCAGCAGAGCTGAGCCCAACAGCACTGCCGCTGGCCAAGCCACCGGTTGCTGGAGGTGGTGGCAACATCACGCAATTACTGTGCTGTTGCAGAGCTGAACTGAAACATTGCTGTTCCGATTAATTATTTTGGTGATTTTTTGTTCTGTTAAACTGTGGCCAACCTAAAGTTTTGGGTGGATTTCATATGAGTGGCCTAGATCGTTGCTTTACTTGCTGCTGAGTCTGGCCCCTCCTCGAGTCGCAGAACCTCAGCTTGCTTTCTAGCCATTATCCCTTTGTAACAATTAAAGGGCCCTCATATGCAGAGAGCCAGGCCCTATCTTGCTTTCTGGACCATAATTTACGGCACCTTGGCTTACACAAATATTCCAGTAACCATTTTAGGACTTTGCTATATTGCTCATCGTACTCTTCTTGTTTTCACCTTTCATCTATAAGCAGAGAATGGGTTTCATTGATAGCTTCTAAGTGATCACTCTGCAGCAGTCTTAGCCCTGTTGCTCTGAAAGAATAAAATTTATGTGTAGATGGGATATAAAAAACAAGTGATCAACTGAAAAACACTACTGCAGGCTTCCACTGTTATCTTCTATTTGTTCCAATTAATACATTTTCTATTTATAGTGACTGAATTAGAACTTTGCATCACAAAGCAAGCAACGTCTTTAATGGCAAGCTCCAGCCAATCTTACTCCTTTTGAGTTGCAAATCCTCTCTTACTGCTCTTGCTTTTTATTCTGGGTTTTAGGAAGTTCTTTCTGAGTGCTGCACACACTGTGAGGCGCTTTGAGAGCCACATAGTTTGACTGTTGCTGTGGTTTTCCTAAGGCTTTCCGAAATAAATCTCTACATGGGCTGTAACTAGTGCACTGTGATACTAATATTTTAATGCAGTTGAAACTGATTGAAATGAGTACTAAGCTACATGGGAGTTTTACTGGCTCTCTGTTGAGTCTGGCTGATGCTTTATAAAGCAGTGTGTAATTTGGATCATAGCTACAATGACCCTGCTATGCAATCTGTGCCATGCTCCTGAGTTTTCATAAGATGTCTTGTTATAACCTTACATTTTTTTCTCAAGTAACCAGTCCCATATAAAATGACAAAGCAGAACAATATAAACTTCTGTTTATTCTAAGCAAACAAAGTCACAACCCTAAACAAGCACCAAGGTCAAAAAAGACATTAAAGAAAAGTAGTTTTCAAATTAAAGTCTATTTTTAAACACTTAAAGGAAGCATTTTTTTTTTTTTGGTAAAGATTAAGCAAGCATTAATAGCAAAATGATTTGCTGATTTAGTTGTAAATGATGAAGCTGCAGCATACATACAGATAATGTAATCTTATTGAGATATTGTGGCTCCTGGATGTTTACCTGACAGAATTTGATGATACGTTTGCACTGCTAGAACTTTGCTTTGCGCAGTTAAACTTCAGCTATGGCAGCGTGGAGCCCATTCTAAATGAATGAACTCAAGCAAGCTGTGTACTTATACTAACAACAGACTAACTCAGCAAAAACCTCTACAAGGTTTGTAATAAAACTGAGAATGTTTAATGGGAATTAGAAAGTCCTGTCTCCTTTCATTCATTTGCTGAATGTCCTCTGTACTGTGCTACTGATGGGATGGGAGAATAGCTGCTATGTTGCTAGCTTTGATTTCTGCACTACCTCCTTTCTTCCTGTGTTCATACTGGGAGCAACAGTCCCACAAATCTGTGTTCCAGCTGGGCTCTTTAAACACAGTTCCTTTTTTTTCCAAAGCCCAAGCTCTTCCATACATCAAGGAGATGCACAAGAAATAGGAATGGCTACCCTGCACCACCAGCTGAGGTCTCTCACCTAAATCCTAGAATTTACAGAATACATGTCCATTTATTTATCTGTAGGGTTCATTCTGAGAAACCTCTTTCTGGCTAGTCCTCTACACAAACAAAGCATGGCAGAGAGCAGACCCCTTTTCCAACAATAAAACAGTTGGAGCATTTCCAGATAGATGAAGTGATGGTCATTTCTCTCTCCTCTTTCAAGGAACTTTTGATTCCACTGTTCCACTTTACAGGCAATAGGTCTGAATTTCTTATCTCTTTCTCTTGAAGTACTTCGAGAGTCTCTACTTTCACAAAAATAACTAAATCTTAATGGGGCAAGAGAGGGGAAAAAAGGATGTGAAAACATGGCGTTTCAGGTACTTGCCTGGGAGAGGCAATGCCTATGTTGTCTCTGTGACTGTGAGTACTTAGTACTCCATATTCATATAAATAGCTCCATTCTCACTAGAGGAAGGATTGATTACCTCTCCTATCCTGCATATTTTTCCCGCTCTAGTCCACACACACACACCCACATACACAAAGACTATTCCAAAAAACTTATTCCATGCAAGATGGAATAGCTGAAGTAGGAGGGATCAAGGACATGAAGCTCCCTAGCAGTCTAGTGATGGAGCCTCAGTGATGGAAGATGCAGGCTAAATCTAGTTAGATGTGTTAAGAGCTTGAATCCTGCCTTTTTTTTTTTTTTTTTTTTTTCCAGAATTCCTGTAGGAATTTTAAGCACTCCAGCTGTGTTTTGTGAGAAGGAGCTGCCATAGGCACTTAGGTATGCAAGAAAATTTCCAGTGGGGAAATCCAGCAGCCTGAAAACAGGTGCCTAAGAGAATGAGCCTACCCCCACTCAGGTGCTGGGGTCTTGTGGCTCCCTGTGAGTGCTCATGAGCTTTATGGAGAACATGTGCTGCAGGTCCCTGACAGGTTTGCTGGTTGCTCTAAACTACAAGTGGAACATCAAGTCTTGCAGCACTTGAGTCCATTTATGAACCTCACATTTTGTTTTCTTGTCAGTAAAATGTATAGCACTTTGTGAGCAGTAAATAACATCAGAGATGTGCAAAACACAGGATTCCTCTTTGAGGAAATTGTTCTAAACTCTTGCTCAGTCCGGGGGCAGCTGCACAGGCAAGCGGCTGCCTGGGGCAGGTCTCTGGAGGTGAGAAGGTGGTGGTGGACAGGATGAGGAACCAGAAAAACGAAGTGCGGGAGAGCAAAGAGGGGACATCTCTTGTCACCCTCAGGGCTGGCAGCAAGTGACTGGGTGTGAGCATATTAGCCTTAAGGCAGTGCCTGAAGGAGATGCCTTTCTTGAGGGGCCTTTCAGATAGCCCTGATCAAAACTGTAGAACATAATAGTCTTGCACTTCAACCTGGACTCCTGCATTTGGAGCAGACTGACTGAAAAGTCATGTTATTATTATGAATATTTTCTGTGAGATTCTTTGGTATAAATAAGGTATTTTGCATCTTGCATAGATTGCTGTGTACGTCACTCCTTCTCATCAGATTTGGATGCTGTGAATACTCCCACATCTAGTAGAATTGAAGGCACCTTGATTATTTTGTACTTCTCTTTACAGATAATGCTCTTCTGATCATTGCATACATGCTGGTCTTTATTTTGGACATTTTTCCTTATAAGATACTATCACTGAGCACATTTTGAAAGACATTTCATTAATTAGAAGTTCACATTTATTTCTAGGAAAGCACAGTTCGCTCAGGTGGTTCGATGCACCTTTCATTTGCTGCCTAAGCTTTCACATCTTTTCCATATGCACAACATTTAGCAGTTCTGTGAATAGACAGGATGATTGCAATCTTTTTTGTAATAGTCTGTTTTTTAAAAAATAGACTCTGGATGCATTCAATTAATGTATTTTACATTGTCTATCCTCTCAAAGCAAAATTTTGTTCTGGATAAGAATTTGAATACTGGTGCTTCACACTTTCAAAATATCTTTTGTCCTACTGCATGGAGACTCATTTCCCCAGTACCTTGCAACTGTCTTTCTATTCCTAATTTGTGTAAAAGATGTCAAAGGGAGTGACAGTGGAAATATATCTGTTCAGAATGAATGAGTGAAGTATTTTATATGTTGGCCATGGTCTTGTCAATGACAGCACCCTTGAAACACAATGTGTTCACAGCTGAGATAGTGAAGAAAAAGCTCAAATTCAACTGTCCTAAAGGATTGGTGCTAAAAAAAGGCTATTTTTCTGAAAGATTTTTTTGGAAATGGAAATGAAGTGATTGAGGATCGGTGCTTCCTTTGAAAATGAGCTAAGCTTTGTAAGCGCAATAATTTTTCCAGCAAATTCTGTGACTTCTTCCAAAACTTGGCAAATAAAGATAATTTAAAGCGTTGTGTATTTTTTTAGCCTTTATGAAAATAGACTACTTTAAACTTGTAATACCATGATAACAGAAGAGTCTTTAACTTGTACAAAAACATTTTAATGGAATATAGAAACAAGGGTTATTTCCATATTTTATTTCATTATGGAGGTAAATTAAGAAACTAATTAAAGTGGCGCCAAATTGGATATTGGGAGTTCTTGAAGAATGAAACCTTTTCTCAATCTTTTTAAAGAAATGTATATGAAAATTTGGAGATGTATTTTAAAGAACTTTTGTTCTGTAAGGAGAAGTACTCTGAGGTAATGAATTCCATCAAAAAGCCTCTTAATTTTCTACTTCATTTTTGTTATATTTCAAAATTTGTATTCTGATTCAGAATACAAAAATGAACAGAAATGGCCTCTGCAAATTTGTACTCTCTTAGAGTACTAGAATAAATGGCTGTAAATTAAGATTTATACAAAGAACTGTGAGTGGAATTCAACTTTGTTCACAGATCTGGAATAGGAATTATACTACATCTAAGTCATATTAAGGCCTCTGTGGAGAATCAGATTTTACAACTCTAAGATAATGCATAATACATCTTGGAAATGTATCCTCTTGCTCTTCTTTGTGTAAGAAGAATGAATCTGACAGACAAAATGGGGCATTTAAAACACAAAAGACAAATCATTGACCTATAATTTTCTGTCTTTATGATGACATCTGAGTTCTTTCTCCTTGTTCTCTTCTATTGGCATTTGAGATGGGTTTCCTCCTTTGCTCCCATTGACTTTATGCCTGTTCATGAGTTGCAGTAGTAGTTACATTATGTCACCTCAAGAACCAGTCTGGAGTACGCGGAAAATTTCAGAGTTGCACACGTGCTAATATAGTTCCGTTGTCTGAAAAGAGTAGAAGACGGAAATTCTCACTTTCCCTGAATTTAGATTCCAGGAAAATAATGGAATGATTAGCTTCAGGCAGTCAATCAAGAAGGTAGGTTAAAATATATACATATTACCAGTCAGCATGGTTTGATAGAAAGGAAGCCACCAAATAAATTTGTTATCTCTTTTTGACAGTTTAGATTAGTTGATGGGAATAACTGTGGATATAGAAGCAGTTTTATTTCTCTAAAATATATGGTTGGTATCATGGGGTTTGATTAAAACCTAGAGATGTGTTAGGGGAACAAAATCTGCCTTATTTACAGATTTGACTGAACCTTTCCTGGGGGGGATCTCTAGGGACTAGTTATTGTCTGTTGAGTATTTGTGGTAACGGTCTCCATGAGAACATTGTCAATAAAGTTTGAGGAAGGCACTTCAGTGGTGTGAAATATTTGCTAAATAGTTTCTGTCCAAAAGTTTGTTTTAATTTATCCAAATGCAACAAAGAGAAGAAAGCGTGAAGGCCAAAAGGGAAACTCTGTCTTGGAAGGCAGTAACTCGGAGAAGGTTGTAGGGTCTGTGTGAACATGAGCTCCTGGGCAGATGTTCTACCTAAAGAGCAGAAGCTGTCTCCAGTGAATAAGGATAAGTGCTAAGCCGAAGTTGAAAAGAAATTTTGTCCCGAACTGCAAGCCCTAACTGGTAAGGGCACCATGAGAGCACTGCGGTTTGCTTAGCACGTCTCAGAGCACATGGAGAGCGAGCAGAGAGGGGCTAAGGTGGGTTTGCTGCAGAATGAGGCAGAGGACCTGGTGACAGAGGATACAGAAAGGGCAGAGATACCGAACGGCTGCTTCGCTTCAGTCTGTGCTGCTAAGACTGTCCCTCAGGAGTCCCAGACCCCAGAGACCAGGGAGAAAGCCTGGGGAAAAGGAGACTTTCCTTTGGTGGAGACAGGTCACGATAGGGATCATTTTGGCAAACCTGACATCCACAAGTCTGTGGCCCTGATGAGATGTAACTACAAGTGCTGGGTGGAGCAGATGGGCTGAGATTGAGCCACTATGTTTAATATTCCTCACTGACAACCTCATAGTACATATGACTCTTTCATACTGTTGGCAGAGTCTTCTTTCCAAATGTGGATGTTATGTCTCTAAATGTGTCTGTCCAGGAGGTGCATCTTGCGTCACATGTAAAGCGTATGGCATTCGTTAGAGTGACAGTGTTATTACCAAGCTGCAAACCGAGGAAGAATTTTAAAACAAAAAGTAAAGCTGGCTGCTTCCATTAGCAGGATAACACAAGTCTCATCCAAAACTCGTAGAAATCATTGAGAATGGATGATTGTTTCAAAGGCTGTGGAAGAGCCTAGGAAAATACAAAATGGCTTATGTTAAATCCTTTTGAAATAACCAATAATGAGATGTGTATGATTCTATACACTTGAAATACAGGGTATTTAAAAGCATAATGAAAATTTCTAGTAGTGAGCTTTCAAATATATTAATACAAAAATTTTTAAAAGACAATTATACTTGATAGCAAAGACCTGCAGTGTATTTTTTAAAAAAACACAGTGATATCTATGCATATGCTAAATATAGATGTATGCAAATACATTTTAATTATAAATACTGTAATAGAAAGTATTCTATGCCTTTCATCTTGTAGTAAAAAAGAAGCAAAATATGAGACTGACTGGCAGGTGATTTAAACAGGTATTTAAACAAGCAAAAATGCGTGATTTCAGAATTCAAGGGACATAAAAATCCAACATAAAGTGTGAGCTAATTTTAAAAAAAAATATAGTTAATATAACTTTAATGAAATCAATTTCCTTTATTTTGAGCTGCTGCTCACAGCTGTGGATCCTGCGTAGTTGGCCGTTATAGTCAATGGAGGGAATAGACCTTCAGCGATGGCTCATCTCTCTGCCACGGAAACCCATCTGGACGTCTCTCTCAGGATGCCTGTGCCTTTCTGTTGCCCGTGGAGAGTATCCAGGGTGACAATCTGAGATTTAGCTGTATATTCCCGTCAGCTAAGCAGAGACTGTGAATCCCAGCTAAGCAGATACGCATCCCATCCAGTATCTCTCCAACCTCTACACAGTTAACGCTTTTTTTGGCCGTTTACTATTCCAGTCCTCTTTGGCAGGTGTTTGTGGCCATCTTTCGCTGTCGTGGACATGGTGAGCTCTTGCCTGCAGTCCGCTCGCATCCCCAAATCCTGTGCTCGAGTCTCAGACCTTGCTCCAGAGCTCTTCCTTCATTGCAGTTGCTGGTTGTCTGCTGATAGCTTTTCCTTTGGGGCATGGGCAGTTATTAAAAAAAAATAAATAAAAACCTGTTGCTTGTGCTTCATGGGATCTTAAACTATCATGATCAGTGAGGTTGTGTATTGTGGAGTGACTGCTTGTTATTTCCACTTTTAGCAAAAGATCACAAATCTTTGGAAAGCAAACGTGTCTTTCGGAAAGGACACTACCTAAGGGGGCTTCTCTTTTAAGAATCTGCATAGCCTGCAGTGACATGAGGTATGGGGCATAAAAAAAGCGGGGGGTGGGAGTGGATACCAGGCAGCTTTTCATAGAATCGTAGAATTCTTAAGGTTGGAAGGGACCTCTAGAGATCATCTAGTCCAACCCCCCTGCACACGCAGGGTCACCCACAGCATGTGGCTCAGGACTGCGTCCAAGCGGGTTTGGAAGATCTCCAGAGAAGGAGACTCCACAACCTCCCTGGGCAGCCTGTGCCAGGGCTCTGTCACCCTTTTAGTTCTATGTCAGACAGCCTGGAATGTAATGATTCCTGTTTCTGAATAAAACACTGCTTTTTGTTGTTGTTGTTTTTTCCTCCGTAGTATGTCCATTTTTTTTTTCAGTTTCTGAGGTAAGAAAGAAGCCAATCAGGTAGAGTCATGGTGCTGCAAGAAGCCCAAAATACTAAGGGCAGAGCATTTCCCTGTGATAGAAGAGGTTTGGCAGCATTATGGAGAGCACTGTTTGCTGACAGCAGACCTTGCTGCAGCAGCTGTTGCTGTTGGGCCGGCTTCTGCAGCGGGGGCTTCCCCTGCTTTCCTGTTCATCCCTCAGAGCAATCTCTGTCGCGCTGAAAAGGTCTTGGTCTTTCAGGCCTCCCCATGCTCTGCAACTTGACTTCTGCCCACCCCTTTGGGGGCTCGGAGCTGTTCGCTGTGCTGGCTCTCGGCATCATTCAGACACCGCTGAGATGGAAACTCCAAGGCTGATGTCTGTTTTCAAGAGCGGGGCTCTGTGGCGTATGTAGTTCCTCCAGCCCTCCAGGCCATGCTGACATGCTGTTCACTCAACAGCTTGTGCACAATTTCTTCATGTTTTTTCCCCCGTGCTGCATAGTCTGGATTGCCGTCTTACTCTTCAAGGGCTGTGAAAGTTAGGGACAAGCAGGCTCCTGGCAAATACATTACCACATTAATCACTCTTTATCCCTAGGCAAAATACAAGAAGGAAGCACATGAAAACCATCCGTCATATATACCAGAATCTCCTTTTCTTAAAAAAAGATGCAAAAATGCAATTAAAAACATAATCAGGGGTACAAGCTTGCAGTGTGTTTGTGAAATAAAATAGAAATGTGTTGAGTTCCCCTAGACAGAACTGTAAACTGTCACATTTAATGTCTACTATTAGTTCAATATGTTAATTTACAGGCACTTTAGAAAAAGTGAGCCAGATGAGAACAATGTGCGGTATCATGTAAAGACATATTGAACAGTTATGATTAGTAAGAGCAGGCAGAATGTGGAGCATGCGCTCTTCAAAGTCCATATGCCAAGGCAGAATAATGAAGACTGATTTCACTTTATTTTATGTATGTTTTGCATAAATATTTTCAGTGATTCATTTCAATAAAATAAATGCACTGGAATGTTCTGGACATTAAAGGCACCCTCTAAAACACACAGGGAAGTTTTGTCAGCACATTGGTTGTTTATTACTTGGTAAGGTGCTCTTTGCTAATGTTTACAGCTACTTCCATTCATGTAATGTATGTGTCAGAGCTTTCCATTTTAATTTTGTTCGGTTTCCAGCATCATACGTTGTCAGGGCTTTTAGTCACTGACTCTTCTTTCTCACCAAATATATTCATTTAAATATTTTTGCTTCGTGTACTTGCCACCCTTTTTATAAAAAATATTTGTATTTTTGACTAATCCTCATGCTTGCAGTTAATTAAAAGATAATGTCAACAGAGGTAGAAAATTGTCACCAGAGAACGGTCTCCTGTAGCTAGAGTGCTATATTTTATTTTCAGACATTTATTAAAAATAAATGTAAAAGGAGAATAGACAGACTGAGACATTTATTCTGTGACAGTATTTAGTGCCAGTGACCCCTACTCCTGCTCTACTAAGGGATTAATTATGCCAATTCCTTCTCTCCCCCAGCTCCTTTTTATGAGCATCACTACAGCATGTTTAAAAAGCTGCACTCTGAGAGCAGCTCATGAATGAATTTGTGCCTCTCAAGTCACCCCCTTACTCACTGCATGAAAATATGAGCTGTTCTCCATCTGGAGAAAGAAATGGGATATCTCGCCTGTCTGGCTGACAGCAATGAAATACGTCCCTCCATCTTTTTCATTTAGTCTGCAGTCTCCTTTGGAAATTTAGTATCCACACCAATTACAGAGCACCTTAGACATTACGGAGATGGCTGCTAGGTGACAGCTGGTGTAGAAAGCCCTAATACAGATGGATCTCTCTGTTTCGTTCACTACAATTTCCGTTTTTACTTGCTTTGATCTGACCTTCATTTTTAAATAGTGTGTTCCTTCCTTTTTCTCTTTCTAGGGATGTAGCAGCTTTCATACAGGATCAGGCTAGGACTCCTAACGTAATATCTGAACTGTATCACATTCTTCAAAAGAAAATGAAACTCCAGTTTGGCAGACTTGTAGTTAAATATGCCTTTGCAGGAGAATTTTCTCAAACTACTAACAGTCCTATTTAATTTTAGATAAAGAGAATATAAATTTTATGTAGAAAGATATAAATTTTATATAAAGAAGATATAAACTTTTTGACTAAGGCTGCATATCACATTCTTCATATTTTTCAATAAAGTAGCTACGAAAATACTTAACTAATATCAGTGTATAGAGCTTCTTCCCTTTCCAACATTGTTTAGTTTCCTGCCTTTCCAAATCAATCAGTTGCTTAGGTCCCACCAAATTCATAATTTCTCTTCATCTCCTATTCAGTGACATCCTCAAATTATAATTTTCAAGTTGCATATAATTCTATAACGGCTAAATAAGCCACTGTTGATTTACATTTTTATTTTGAGGGAACTACACTATTTGAAAGCATCTCTACCTGTAGGTGGTTTAGCTTTTATGAGTGTCATTTTGCTGTGAGCAGCGTTAACTCAGAAAAGAGTCCATCTTGCTAGGAAACGTAGCTGGTGCCGAGCACACACTAAACACACCTCCTTCTGCCGTCGGTCTAATATCAGATAAGGTAAAAGCTCTGCAAGAAGCCAGCTGTGAACTACTGCACAGGATTCACCTCTGTTGCCTCCAGCTCTCTTCAGACAAGATGCCTCCTCTGTTACTGGAGTTCTGTGTCCTTCCATAATTACCTTCCACGGATTCCCACCACCGCCTGGATCCGCTCCCGAGAAGCAAGCCAGCCACTTCTCTCCAACTTCCTCTCGAACCTCTTTCCTTCCCCCGTGTATTTTCTTGTCCAGGGCGCAACTGCAGTCATCTTTCAATCAGTTTTGACTCTTGCCGGGTGCTCTCTAGACATCCTTCCCTGTTCCCCAGGAATACTCCGCTTAGACACGAGCCTGTTATTCTGTCTGCTCCGTATTCTTTCCTGTTAGCACTCACTACTGCAGCTGGTAGCATTATGTGATACAAATAAAATAACTGATTAGCTCTCTTCTCTCCTTGTGAAGCACTTACATAAACTGATTCTATTTGTTGACAATTTATGCATCAGTCTTTGCTGAGTAGTCGAGATACATATTTGCTAGTCTGTGGGTACTTCGCAAACTGCTTACTTTGATTATTAGCTTTTCAGTGTGTGATTAGTCATCTAAATCACAGGGTATCAGTATTGCCAGCTTTAAATATTACAAAGTCATGAGTCAGTCTCCAAAAATCATAAGATTGTTTAAAAATGATTTTTTTCTCTTTTTAAAAATACTTTTGCAGTTTGTTTTCACTTGTCTTCTCAGCCTTTAGGTTTGATTTGCTTCATGTTTTCAAGTTTTTCATTGCAATGCTGTAAATTAGAAGACTTTTTAGTTGAAACAGTTATGATTATTTTGTAGTCACGTAATTTAATAATCTGAATTTTCAAGAAAAAAATCACAAGAATTGAAAATGCAGTACTATGTATTGTCTTACTGAATGGCTGGAAATTTCAACAGAGAAAATAAAGAATACAAAAAAAAGAGAGAGAGATGAATAAATATAGTAATTTTCCATATTTATTTAAATTCATGTTATTTAAAGGCTTCACACTAAAAAACGGTAGGCCTCAGTCTTGTAATGATGTCCATGCAGCTCCTGGGGAGAAAAAGAATGTTAAAAATTATATATTTCAGAAGCTGTTTTAACTCACACTGGCAATAAATGCCTCAAACAAACAAATAAATAGAAAAAAAAGACTAAGGAAAATGTGGGCCCGCTGCTCAATGAGGCAGGGGCCCTGGTGACCAAGGACGCAGAGGAAGCAGAGATGCTGAGTGCTGTGGAGCTGCCCCCGAGCCAGCTCCAGCTGCGCTCTAGCAACATGGACTGTGCACTAAAAATACACCCTAACTTGTTTCTCTCTTGTACCTTTTTCTTCTACTTTGCATCGCAAATAAATATCACCTCTGGTGTCCCTGCTGCCAGCTGCAAATGTGCAAAATCCTTCTATCCACACAAGCACTTATCAGTGTTCTCTCTCAACAGCCTTCCCACATCCCTTGCATGAGTAGCTACTTTAATAGGGTTCAAACAACAGCTGCTACTAAAAATCAGGCACCCAAAACACCTGCTTTTATCCAGTATGATGCAGTGGAAGGGCTAAAGATGCTTGGATTAATAAAAGCCTAGCACCAGTGTGCTGAAAGTATCAGTTCTATTGTATGGATTCATACCCTGTGTTGTATTGATACCCCTTCAAAATCAGTGTGAGATGTGTGGCAATAGGCACCACAAGAGATGCTAAAAGTAACAAATGTAACCCTAAGAGCTTCTTGGGCTACAGCCGAACTGGGGAATTTTGGAGCATTTCCTAGCTCCTTCAATTGAATACCCAGGTCAGAGCTTCACTGTTTGTTGGACAGAAACCTAAATGCATGACAAGACAGTGAGCCATCGTGGTGTTCTCCATAGTGCTCTCCCATCTGGAGCATGGGATCAGGACTTCTGTAATAGCTCCACAGCATTTTTGAGAGAAAAAAAAGAAAAAAAAAAAGTGAGAGGAGGGATAGAGAAGGACAAATCTGCCCAGTTCTCCTCTCTAGATAATATGCATTAACAGTCAGTTGCCATCAGTGCTTTGGAAGGTCTATACCACAAAGGACTGGTGCTCATTTCCTCTTCCAGAGAACTGTCTGACTAATAAAACATTTTTAAAAGTGAATCTGTTTATTTGTGACTTTAAAGATGTGTTTTTGCTGTCCTCTGCTGTTTTACGTGGTATATTGTAGAGAAGAAAGGACCACCTACATTAGGGTTTTGTACCTACAAACCTTGGTTTCTGGAAAATAAAGAAACCTCAGGAAAGGACATAGATGCAGCAGTACATGATTAGACTGAGAATGGAGAGATGTAATGCTTTTGTTGCATTTTAACAGCTTTTTTTCCAGGCATGAAGGAGCCTTGAAAATCACTGGACATGTGCAAGATAGCACATTAGCGTAAGGTCATAATGATACTCATAATGACAGAATGAGAGATCAAGTATATTTATTTTAATATTGTAATACTTAATGAACAGGCAGATTTCTTGGAGCCAAAGTACAGACAGCAGAATGTTATTCTATTGCCAGAATTTCATAAGATGTTGTGAATTTATCTGCAAATGAGTCCATATGCTACAACATCTAACATTAAATGCAAGAGCAAACTGCCTGAAGAAAAATTATCTTTGTATACAGTTTGAGAATAAGACCAGCTTAGGAGCAGCTGACTTATGAAAAATGTTAGATAAGTGCAGTCAGGGAAATGCAATTAAGGCTCTTGGGTCCAGATCCAAAAGGATCTTGAAGTCGGGTGACTATCTCTGGGAGCTGAATTCACAGGGGTGTATCTAAGCCCTAACTTGTTATATAATAACTTTCTTCCATCCGAGGAAGTCTTGGTTCTTGGCCCTTGGAGGTTTAAACTTGAGTTATAAATAAGTTGCCTAACTGCTATGGGTCATTTTAGAAAAGAAAAACCTTACACTGCTTTTCTTTTGAAGTTTAAGTACTCTCCAGGAGAAAAGCTGATCAGGAAGGTGCTGATTTTGCAGACCTCTATTTAGGTCTTTCCACTGGGATTCAGCTCGGATCCCTGTTTCCAGGCCTAGCTTAGGTATTTTTCTTTAGATAGTCACTGAACAAAATCTAGAAGCCACCTGGGGAAATTCCACTGCTTCAGATGTTCTTGCAGAAAAACACAGTGAACTGCTCTATCAAGTCATGCTTGGTCCTTACCTTGCCTTTTGCCTCAAGATCCTTCCACCTGCATTTATGTCGTGTAGATGCAATAATCTATTATGTGGCCTGGGAGACACATGACTGAAATGTTACGAGAAATATCAGACTCCACATGCCTAAAGACTTTGAGTGTTTCAGCTGAAACAGTTTATAACGTCACCCACGTTTCAGAAACCGCACATAAATTCCTTTGGCAGTCTTTTAAGAGATAACCACTTAGGCAGGCATATAATTTTTTCAGATCCTTTTATGCTTACACAGCACTACATAAAAGAGTTTTTTATAAGATGGAATCATTCACACATAGTAGTTTCACTGTCTGGGGAATTTGAAAGAAGTTCAGGTTTTAAAGAAAAAAAAAGAAGGCAAAACCCACAGCCTAAGCACTGAACAAAGCTAATTCACTGGACACTTGATTTTTAGTCCAGGCTCTTAATTTTTCTAAAAAATATATATTGTTATTGGCTATATCCATACTCTGAGAAATGACCTTTGTCCTTGAAAAAGTAAAGCTGATCATGTAAGGACTCCAATGTGGATTTCTCCTAGGAGTGTTTGATTACAGCCAGATCAGGTTCCTGCTTTTCATGGCACTAAGCAGAAAGTTTCAGCTGAAAACTCTTCTGACCCTAGCCTTTCTCCAGTTCTTGCAAAGTAGCTATTTTCTTTTCCTCTTAATTTTTGATCCTTTAAGCTATTTTAGGTCTTCTCACAAAAGAAGTAGTAAGGTTGTGAGCTGAATTAGGTAAGCTGTGCAGAAGAGTTCCTGCCCTGGTCTGCCCTTACATACTTTCCACCTTCAGTCCTCCTGCTGAGGATATTGTCCTGTCACTTCTAGATCAGTCCCATCTAAAGCACTTGGTTCAGCTTTACACACCTAAAGGAAGAGTTTCCTGCTGAAATCAGTGCTTGTTAGACTCAGGTGAGGTTGGAGGACAGCACTGAGACCATCTCTCTTAAGCCACTGGTTCTGCTGCCATAATATGAGGTGGCTCTGCTCTGCCTTGCCTCTCCTTGTTTCTGATGGGGTGTTCTGCCTTTTTTTCTTTGAGGCTGATCTAAATCCATAAGGCAGCCAAAATTCATTTGTTTATTATGTCATTTATTTCTGGATTTGTCTTCTGGAAGCCTGGATGGGCTCCGTGCAGAGCTGGGCGAGGAGCAGGACCACTGTAAGAGAGGCCAGCTGGGCAGAGGGCAGGAGGACGGGGAGCCTCCGCTGCTGGCAGCAGCCCTGCCTCAACTTGGCTCTCCTGATCACCTTCCAGGACTCTGTGCTCCAAAACATGGCAGGTCAGCAGCTGTTACTTGATGATCTGAAAGCGAAGCTCATATGGATGCAACTTCTGCAGCAAGGGTGGTGTGGGTAGTGAGGGGCAGGAACCCATGTGGCCTTCTCGAAGGGAACCGTCCTCACTTTGGCACTTGAGCACTTCTGCTTTCTTTTCTCCCATGTACCTACCTCACAGGGAGGAATAGGTTTTTTATAGACTTTCCAAGAGCTGCAGCCACAGTCAATCTCAAATTATAATTAAGCATCCCAGATGCTGTTTTGGGTGAAATCAGCTATAGAAAGATAATTTGGGAGAAGGAAAATGAGCAGGTGAAAACAGTGAAGTTATAACGAAATTGATAGACTTAATTATAGTATTTGCTGCCGTGAAAGCTGTAGTGTGGTCTAATCAGTTTAAAAATGTGGGAAGTCTAAGGAGTTACTGTTTTGTCTACTTACACTACTATTTTTAGGGTTTATTGAACAACATATCTAGGATGTGATGCAGAAAGTAAAGGTGTACATGGATGCATATAGACTAATTGCGTATTTGGGAAGAGCACAAGCTGATTGATGATGCTTTTCTGAACTACCAGGAAGCCCACTATGGCAGTACTATAGGCTGTGCATCTCCTGTCTTCTTGTTTACCTGACCAGCTCATTGAAAAAACACCACTAGTCCATTGTAGTATCCTTCACTGTAGTAAAGCAGAACTTTTATGTGTGAATTAGACTGATTAGTGTCTATGAGTACCTCAAGGGAGGCAGTGAGGAGGATGGGGCCGGCCTCTTCTCAGTGGTGGCCGCTGATAGGACTAGAGGAAATGGCCACAAACTGAAGCACCAGAAGTTCCACAGGAACTTGAGGAAAAATTTCTTAACAGTGAGGGTGACAGAGCCCTGGCACAGGCTGCCCAGGGAGGTTGTGGAGTCTCCTTCTCTGGGGATCTTCCCAACCCGCTTGGACACAGTCCTGAGCCACATGCTGTAGGTGACCCTGCGTGTGCAGGGGGGTTGGACTAGATGATCTCTAGAGGTCCCTTCCAACCTTAAGCATTCTGTGATTCTATGAATTAAACAAACAAAAGGTTATTTTTCCTAGCTGATAGTGGAATAAATACCATCAGTAATGTACTGATACTTTTAAATAATACCGGGTTTATCTGACTCATTCTTATATGCTAGTTGTTCTGTGATACTTTGATAATGATTATTTTGCATCACTGAAAAAGACAAGTTTTAACTGTGAATTATTCAAAATTTTTGTTTCTTTTGCTTCTTTGCTTTTGTGGAGCTGGGCAGCTAGAAACAGGGAATTATCCCCAGATTCGAGGGATGGTGCAGCACGTGATCCTTTTGGTTCTGTGTTTGCTGCAATGGCTCGTTAGAGAGTAGAGCCATACTCTGATCTCGTTTGTATTAGTGGGCATCAATAAAATATAATAAGTATGGCTAGCTTTGCAGGGCAGCCTCAATGGACTGCTTCTGATTTAGTGACTCTTATTTATCATCGTTCTTCCAAAGCAGTACCTGAAGGGAGAATCTTACCCTCAGATACTAAAGCATAAAGCTATTGAACAAATTGTTCAGAACTTTTCTTACGCATATCAGAATATGATATGGGTCATCATAATGATGAGTCATCCCATCAGAACCCATATCAGCAATGTATTTTTGAATGAAAGAGAAACCATCATTTCTAATAGTGCTGTAGGCTTTTTCACAATATAGGATGTTAGCAATTGCAGATCAGCATTATATTCTACTAGTTTTGCTTCTGCAAAGAAGTTCTGAAATTCATTCTTATTTTAATACCAGTATTCAGAGCCCTTTTTACTGATTCAATAAGTTAATAAGTGGCCAATTATAATGTTCACCTGTCCAATATGGTATTTCTTTTTCTCAGGAAAAGGATCCAAAATCTCAGAGACATAGTAAACTATGTTTAGGTCAGTTTAGGGCAGTTATTTGGTATGCCAACACCTGTAGTGCGATGCAGTTAATAAAAAACTTACAAAAAGTAATATTAGTGACAGCCTTATGCAGCTACCAAATGGTAGTAAACATGGATAAATATTTACTTTTTTTCATTACGTTCTCTACATTATGTTTTTAGCTGAAATGCTCAAACATGTTGATTTTGAAGTCATAATCCAAGCATATGTGTGGCAAATGTTACTAGATTCACTATTTTAAATATTTATCGGTTTAGGAATAGATTTACTAGTAATAAAATCTCGTTGTAATCCAGCAAGGCACTAAAGCACATACTTAAAAAGTTAAGCATGTGATTAAATGTGGACAGACTGCTGAATCAGGACTGTAGTCAGTGGGTTGTGAATGGATATTAATCATAATTAAATATTAAACTGAAATGAGCACATCTGTCCTCCAATAAAATGTTGTTGTGCTGAGTCAAAGAGCAAACACAGCAGAACCCTAGAATATTTATCCTAGTGTTTTGTGGCTCAATTAATACAATTTTGTTATGTTTCCTCCAGGTTCATATTGATTTCTGTAAATCATACTCTGTGCTGACACTACTATGCAAATACCTCAAGCAGAGGCTTATTCGTTTGTTTTCCCCCAGTACCAGTGGTTAAATCTGTAACTACATACAGACTTTCAATATTTCTTTTTTAAATGTCTGATTTTATGTAAAAGGCACCGAATGTCTGTTTCCCATTTCCCATTGCTTTAATTGCCATTAAGGATGAGAGGTGCATAATACATTTCCGTCAGGATTCTAGCACTGGGAAGTACCCCAGCATTCAAGCTATTTTCTTTATGACCAGGAATGGACTATATTATATCCCCGAATCTGAATGGGTTGCATCATGAAGTAATTCATTTTTTATATAAGTGAGTAGGAGGGATGTCTCCAGATGTATTTTCATTAGTAACACAATGCTATATGATCATATACATTATCTTGTTATTTCCTCCTATATTTAGATCTAGACCTAGATCTTAGATATGAAAAGAATATTAGATATTAAAAGAAGATTATTTTCTGGACTTGAGTAGAAGGAAAAAAATAGTAAAATAAAAATATTTTTTATTTGAAAAACCTTAATTACATTTAACACCTATATTAAAAAATTGCAATGATTCAAATTTCTACATAATGTCGTGTCACATTAGTCTCTGCTCTGTTTTCTAGCTCAAAATGTTCCCTGTTGGTGTTTTAATGAGATAGTTCCACAAAATGAATTGCCACTACTGCCATGAAATAGCATAAAATACTGTAAAATACTGGTACTATTGATTGCAGCAAACCCCCAACTTTTCATCTTGTATGCTCAGGGCACTGCAGGTTCAGTTGCCACCTGACTTTTTGTGTTTGAATAATAAAAACCAATATGAGGAAAAGGTCTGAAATCCTGTGGGATGTTATACTAGTTCTCTAAACTGTCAGAAGAGTCCAGTTTTGTGTTCCCTATTAATTCCAAGTAGGAAATATTTTGAAAACGTTTATTCCATTATGATCTGAGGCTATGACAGGCACTTTTAAATGATAGTTGCTCATTCAGGAACCACACTCAACATTTGGTTGCGCACACTTTTTTTTGTTTTTTAATGTCTTTCAGAATACTTGGGTAAATAAATATAACTTTAGAGGGTTGGCTGATATCAAAATAGCATTTTTGTTAGATTTCTTAATAGCATTTGACTGGAGTAGGCAATAGAATTTTGAATGGCAGAGCCTTGTAGGATTTTGGGGAAATAGTGCTCAAGCAATTTCACTGATAGAGTCTAGATTGAAGAGGCAGAGTTCAGTTCCTGCAAAAATGAAATTGCCGATGTTTACCATTGATGAGGTAGCATCATTGCTGAAGTGTCTGAAGATTGGAAAACCCGTGAGAACAATTAAAATGCTGAAACAGGAGCATATGTCAATGGAGACAGCTTGTCTACCTAGTCAGGTTGCGCAGTCTGAAATATTTACAGTGGGCTAGGCTTGTCAAGCAGACTGGTTGTATAGTTCAGCATTGCGTGTCTTAACCTTTTGTTCTCAGGAAGTGACATTTTCTTGAAAGCAATGTGAAAAGAAGAATTAAAGTAAACAGACTGAAAAACAACCAGTTTTCAATTGGATAGCCACGACAGCAAGAAAGAAAAACTAAACATTTATTTCAGCTCATAGTTAAGAAAACACATATGTAAAAGCTTTGTCATCATATATGTAGTTACCAACAAAAAATATTCTCCTACCATTCCACCGTTTCTTATACTTATTTCTTTGATGGCATAGGAAAGCTATTGAAGTATCTCCCGCCCTGCATCTACCCCTCCACCCCCCAAAAAAGTCCAGTACAAAATTTGTGTAAATCAGAAAATGAATCAATTCTGTGCATCCCCGCTGCCACCCCCTAAAGCATACTGAGCTATAGGAAGGGGCAGTTGTTTCCTTTTGGGGAGTACTTAGTGTGCTCTTCTGAGATGTAGCTGACCCAGGCCCAAATATTCCTCCGCTTCATTCAGAGCAAGACGTCCACCTCTGGGCTTCTTGTTCCTGGGAGAGTGCTCTAGCTTGCGCTGGCCCTCTAACACGGGGGGCATTTTGCTGGGCTCTGTGAAAGTCATTCAGCATTATGCAAAGCACTTCAGTGAGTGGAGGCTGGAACATTTTAGCAAGTTCTCTAACGACTAAATTGCAGAGCTCGTTGTGGGCTGCCTAATATGAAGCTAATTGTGCTAAATGGAGAATCTTTATCAGAAACGATGAATCTCATAATAACTCTCAAGCAAATAAACATGGCAGTGTTTTAAAAGATAAAAGTCTATTATCTGTATTTGGCAGAGGTTTGATATGCAGCTGCATCTCCCATATTCTCGGTGAGTTGTGCTGCCTTTAGAGGTGAGACGGTACCGTCGCCTCCAGGACTCAGTTTAAGACTTATCTCAGTAGAGTTTACATCTTTGTTGGCAGCTGACTTTGGTAACACAGCTAGATTCCCTTGGCGCCCTCCAGACACCTTCCTCAATGTTGGAGGAGCACAACCTGTAGGAAACTAGGTACTGGTAAGGTAAGGGGGGAACTTTTTTCAGGTTTGGGATCTATTTTTTTTTTTTTTTTTAACCTTTGTAGGACTCAAAATCCTTTCTGTGACTATATCTTTGGGCCTCCACGTGGTATGTAGACCCCAAGCTGACTACAGAGCAAAATAGCCTATGGAACCTACACAGTTTTGACAGTATGGTATCATCAGCTCCCAGATTAAAACTGCCCTGCTGCTCTTCCTATTTTGTGTTCTCAAGAACTGACTGCACAAATTATGCAGTCTCCTTCTTCAAAAGTCCTTGCCAGAAGCAAATCTGTTCAACTGGAATAGAAAAATGATACCCTGCTTACTGAGACCTATCCTCACTTTTTGCCACCTTCAGCAACATCCCCCCAAATGACTGGGGCTTGCAATATTCTATAATGTTGTTCAATATTGAATGACACTTGGGTAATAAAGACAAATTTTGGGCTTAGAAGAGCAAGCTGTTATTTCAATAACAATGCCTGCTTGCTGGGGAAGAAGGTGTGGGTAGCCAGTTTGTGTTTTAAGATCTATATCCCTCTGTGCTATCAAACATTGCTCAGGGCATGAATAAGGCTCAGGCATTTTTGTCTGTTTGTTCTCCTTGCACGAAAGATTTGTGTAAGCTAAATCTGTGAAATAAGTATTTCCAAAAATAACTCTTCCTTCTTCTCTGTTTTTCTGCCATCACTTGCAGTTGTCCATCAGGAGTGAAATGTCCCAATTCTGTTCTGCGTTTGCATGGATTGTGTAGTGTGCTGCCATCTCAGTTAGTGTTTGGGCCAAAAGATGATCAAATGGACTTGATTTTCAGAGAAGGGCGCTTGAGAGGAAGCAGTCTCTGGAAACACCATGGCTGCTTTCCAGTTTTCAGGCTATCTTTCACCTGGCCAGAGGAAATAGCTAGATACAAATGCAGACATGTTTCATCTCTGCAGCTGCCCTGCTGAAGACAGAGCATATCACTGATGTTTAGCTGCTGCTTTACATCCTCGACTTCCCTGAAGTGACAGAAGTTTAAAAGCTACTTTTGAAATATGGTGTTGGATGACTTTAATAGGTACACTCTAGTCCTAATACTGTGAGGACTTCACTTGCCCCCACTTAGTTAGGAGTAGGTTATCTCCATTTCTTAGCTATTAATATTAATGAATCTGAATTACTGAACAGCTTCTAAGATCAACCATTTATCAAAGTTAAACTCCTAATGAACTGTGAAGTAGTAGAGGACTTATTTGCTAGTTCAAGTTATGGTCCACCACTTCTGGTACAGGGATTATTCTTTGGTTTATAGTGAGAAAGGTTTGTGCTATCGGGTCCTTAAATGCAGGTTAACAGTTAAGATGTTGGGGTTTTTTTTGTGATAACATCTACACTTGTAACATCTTCTCTTGCTTTACTTATGACTTGTGAATTTCCCTTGTACATATGTGACTCCTACACAGTAAAATAAAGCAGGCCATTGGGATAGTTTTGTTGTCAAGTCCTGGTACAAAACCATAAAATTTAATTTTTAATGAGGATTAGTTTGTTTGTAACAGTGATGCAGGGAAGAACTGTTACTCTATTCTACATGTTTAATTCTATGCATCTGCAGTGCAAATACAGGCATCAAGATCTTGAAAATTCCAGTCCCGTGTAAGCAGAAGCAACACTCAAGATTCACTGCCGAAATTTGGTATATATTATTATTATCTTACCAATAGGCGCACTCGATTTAGGTGCACATAATTTATTGAAGTTGTGAATCAACATGGCTTCTTCCTGTGGCAGGCCACAGTCTAAACATGTTCCCCCGCACTTTCCCCCCGCGCAGATCCTGGCTGCCTTTGCTGCGCGGTACGTGGGTAGACCAAGAAAGGGGACGGCATCATTCTTGCTCTAATAAAACCTTCAGGGCCGAACTCCTGCCCAGGGAGGCACCAGCCGCACAGCGTCCATGGGGTCGGGTCCAGCCCTCCCGGCGACTGCCCTCTCTGCATTTCTGGGCCCCTTCCACGTCCTCAGCGCTGCTCAGGGGACGCCCCAGCGCTGACTTCGGCTTACCTGGAAAGGTTTTCCCCTCTGCGTGTTCCCGGTGCAGGCTCTTTCAGGCACGGCCACGTCCCCCTGACGGGGGCTCAACACTGAGCCCTGGGAAAAGCTCCATTTAGCGCTTTGGGTTCCCGCTGACCCCTGAGGAGGACTCTGGCTTGTGTCCCGGAGGCCAGAGCTCTTGGTGGCAGGGAAGCGAGCGCCTGCAGCGGCAGCGTGCCTGCCGGCCGGCGCTGGCACCAGGCCAGCGCTTGGAGCAGGCCAGGACCTGCCTGTTAAAGGACTTTAAATCCTCTAGGCTGAGAACATTTATCACCATTTGCCTTACTCCACGCTAACTTGTATCAGCACAAACAACGTTGTCGTTTCAATGGGGGACCTCATGGCACCACAAAAGCAAGCATAACCCAAGGCAGCCTTTTCCCTGGGAGAACTGCGCTCTCACATACAAATTTATCATTTATCTGTACCACTGTAGTACCTAAACCTCCAACTAGGAGACCTCATAGTCTAGGCATTGTAAGGTACATATATACCTCCTATATAATACATACACACAGGAGAAAAAAGAACTAATACTATCATTTTCTGTGTTTTGGAGAACTAAAATGTACATACTTGTTCTGGTCAAATAAATGGAGATAGCAAGCTTGCAGAATTTTTCCTGTTCTTCCTCAAAAGGTACAGATGTTTAAATATAGATAAATCGTAACAACTCAGGAAAGATATATTTTTATAAACAATGTCTTGTCTCAAATCACTCTCCATAGCTCACTCTTAAAGTTGTTAAACAACAGCAGCCCTGGAGTGACTACTTTGTAAGTAGTTCTCTTACAAAGAGAACTTACAAAGAGAGTACATCTCTTTAGCTGGTTCCTAAAGGTGCTACGCTGCCATCAGGTTTGTTTTTTTGCGTGTGGATGTAAGTGCCTTCATTATTCAAATTTAAGATTCAATAGTAGAAAAAGAAATAACATGTGTTTGTTAAAAATAAATTTTAGACGGGAGGCAAGAACCGTATTATAACTGAGCTTTAATACTTTATCTTAGCTGGATATTTGAGAGCAATAATATATTAAATTCACTATATTAGAATTGCAGAATAATTTAGGTTGGAAGAGACTTTTTGAAAGCTTATCTAGGCAACGCCTTAGCACAGGATTATTTTCTAAGTTAGAGCAAATTGCTTAGGTCTTTACACAGCTGAGTTTTGAAAACTTCTATGAATGAGATTTCACAGCCTCTCTGGGATGTTCTTCTTGATGTCCAGTCAGAATTCCCTTTGCTGCAGCTTGAAAGCATTGCCTATTGTTCCTTCACTGGGCAATCTATGAGTAGAATCTGTATCTGTGTCTATAACCGTTTTTGCATAGCAGAAGTGGACTTAGATTCCTCCTTAGCCTTCTCTCCTCTCTTCTATCCCTCAAGATTGCCACCGCCTTCCAAAGATGACAGGGCAAGGACTCACATGGACACCTGCCAGCTTTGTCAGCAGCCTTGGATCACCCCACACAGCCCAGCGCAGAGAAGTGGCTCAAGGGTGCAGCCCAGAGGCTCAATGAATCCCAGCAGTTGCTTTGTGTCATCCAGGCTTTGGGCAAGCAGCAAACTCCTGAGACAGTTGATCTGGTGATCAGATTAGTGTTGTCCCACAAAGCCAGGGATATTCAGCCATCATTAGCCTTTACTTTCTTTTTTGAACCTGTTCAATATGCTCAGTCATCTTCCAAGCTTTGGAAATCACTAGACACCAGCTTCCACCACTCCACCAGAGTCCCAGTCCGACTCATCCTAAGGTAGGGGCAGTCTCTGGTTATCCCTCCTTCTTTGCAATACGAGGCTTGGACCTCTGCGCGTGCAGAGATTCCATGGAGATTTGTGATCAACCTTTGAAATATTAATGTCTTACTACAGGTGTTTCTGATTCCCAATCCGTGTGAGTCACACCAACTATGTCACATCTAGGTATGGCCATTAAGAAGGAGATGCTACTGCGGCTGATTGTGCTGATCATAACAGACGGAAGAACACTTTGTGATATTTACCCAAAATATGTTTCTCATTTACTTTGCATATATTTTTAGGCAGCTGGGTATGGTTCAAAGACTTTGTCTTCTCTCAGGACTGAACTTGTCTGATGAGTTGGTTAGAAATACTTCTGTGAAAGAAAGTTGAAAATATAGGTGAGTTTGACCTGATATTTATTCTCATCTTCCTTTGCATTTCAAAAAAGAAATTATGGAATCATTGGAAAAGTCCTTGTCTCTTCCTCCCTGCAATGTTGTTCTGTTCCTTTGAGGGCATCGCCATCTCCCAGAATCAGAGATGTTTTAGGAAGTTATGGACTTCGACATTGCTTGTTCCAGGTTCCTGAATGTCTAGATTTGATAGACGGTGCAATTATTTCAACATCAAACTGATGTGTTCCCAAAGGACCTGCATTTATCATGCTGTGTTTAGTCTGAGGTGTCTTAAATAATTTGAGGATTTTCTGATAAGTGCAGCCAATTATAAATATTGGACCTGGAGGTCACAGATGTATGGATCACTATAGCAAGGTCTTGTCATGCCACTAAAGACTCCAGTCTTCTGAAAAGCCAAAGGTATAAAGGTGGTTGCTCTTTTTGGAGAGTTATTATTTTTGGAGAGTCTAAATACTGAAGAGGAAGTCAGGAAGTAATTAGTTTAGGAAATAATGGTCAACAAACCTATTTAACATGGAAAAGACTGTCTTAAGGCTTTTTAGATCACTTCAGAACTGTCTATTTTGCAAATTTTTAGAATACATGACTTTTGTCTACTTACATTATGTTCTTA
This sequence comes from Nothocercus julius, assembly GCA_013398735.1. NCBI lineage: Eukaryota > Metazoa > Chordata > Aves > Tinamiformes > Tinamidae > Nothocercus > Nothocercus julius. Next base: position 739,526 of record VZSV01000073.1, read on the forward strand.
TAAAAGCTATGTGGAGGGATTATACTTTGCGAAGTAGCTTCTGGAAGATTTAATTATTTTAAGTGATAGTTATTCATGGGATAATTCTAATTCATATCACTGCTGATGTGAACCTGAAATAAGTCATAGTGATGATCATGTTTTCTTTCCTGGTTCATCAAGAAGTGAGGTAACTTTCAAACTTGTCTTTGAGCTTAACTTGGCATGGTGATTTTGATGGTTGCATGATAATAGGAATAGCAACATTTCTATTAAGTTTAATTATGCTACCTGAAGTCCTTTTAACAATGTTCTTCTAGGTTTGCTTTCCCTTGTTTAATTTTCAGTGAGATATATAAAATGGATTATTCATTCATGGGTTCCTCTTTACCTAAATCCTCTGTCACTTTTAGTTGAAAGCCCTTTCTTTAGCAGGAACATTACCTCTGTTGTTGGTAGTTCCTTTAATACTGGCAATGGTCTTAGAAAATACCCATTTTTGTTGCGACACAATATAATCTGAAAGAATATATAGCATATTGTAATATTTTCACAATATAACCAAGCTTTATCTTATTTAACCCATTCTCTTTTATTGAGCAAGAAATGGAGGCATTATGCACATTTAAATCCGATATAATAAATATGTTGATATGATATGAGCATATTTGATATGCTACTATGAATGTGATTTGTCTTTTTTTCGGTAAAATTTGTCCTTTTAACAACATCCCCATATTTTATTTATGTTCCCGATGCTTCCTTGGGAATGGTGGAATAAGGTAGAGGATAAAAAGAGAAGAAAATATGTGTATTAAAAATAAACCAAACAGATGAATCAATAGCAAGTTCTATTTTGACATTAGAACAGCATGAAAGAGGCAGGAAGCGGCTCCTCAGACCACGCTGACAGCCGATTCCCAGGGAGGGCAGGGAAACGGGCAGCTAGCAGCAAAGGATTGAAAGCTCTTGCAAAATCTCTACTATTTTCAGCAATACCAGATACACGAAAAATGGGATTCTAAGCATTTTTTCCATGAGTAATGGAGCCGGAGTTAGCTGTGCGGTGCTCAGGCTCGGGATGTGCACAGGTTGGGAGGGCAGAGCTGCTGCAAGCTCTGCTGCTCTCTCTTGAGAGAGCCAGCTGCCCTAAGGACAGACTTTATCAGTAGCTGCTGCTGATCCCGGTGAGTGTAATATCAGTAACAGCTTCAAATAAGTCTCAGAAAAAACATTGGTAATCTCTGGGTTCTTCAGGAACCGAAATGGTACCCAATGTCTGTTGATACAACCCCTTAAAAAGCACTGCAAAATATAATTATTATGCTTATGACATTGGAATGTAGTTTAAATTTAGCCTCTTGTAAGTTGGACCCATTGCATGTTGTTAGGAAGCTGAAATCCAATAGCTTGATGCAATGTTTCAACACCTGGTTATAAGTACATGTCCGCTCTGAATGAAGAAATATGATCATGCTATAATAGCAAACCAACTTTGATTTATAATAGGCCATATCATGCAACAGCTTGAGAACAGGAAAGCTTGACTCCTTCTCCTTCTCTTTCTGGGAGCAGATACCTTTAAGGCATGTTAGATAACTGACTGCTATAAAATCCTGAATATTTCCTTTTTGCTTAAACAACAGGAAGGGACTAGGTTCAATAGGACCTTCTCCTTTTAAGAGTGTCTGTGGGAACTTTAATGTCTAGCATCGTCAAGTACGGAATCCAAAAGTGAAGGAAACTTAAAAATAAAAAGGAAACCAAAATAGAATATACTCCTGTAATGACAAGAGGCAACATGAGACTTTCAGAGAAGTGAGATTGCAGCAGAGAGAGTTAGTACTGAATTTCAAATGTTTTAAAGATGTATTTGTTTACAAACATCATCTCAAAACATCTCTGTAGCAGTTGATGAAGAAATTTTGCCTAAAACAAAAGCCCTGAGGTGAAAATAAGGAAAAGCAAGTAAAGCAATATAATGAAATATGATCCTTACACTGAAAAAAATTAAAATTTCTTCCACCAGATTCATGAGGATGGTAGGAAAGCATCAGTGCTTAATAAATAGAAGTGGAGATAGCAGTGCCTAGGACATGCCTACCTTTTTTAAAGAAATGATACAACATTTGAAGGACAAAAAGGTAGGAATTGCCTCACTGGATCAAGCCAAAACATCTACCCTAGTCTTTCCAGCAATATACTGCTCCAGCAGAATATGCAAAGGACATTTTAGGGGATAACTGTGCCCTATGACCATTTATTTGGTTCTTGGATTACCAAATTATCACTACATGAGTCAGGATAAGTTCTGAAACATTTGCTCTGTAATTTTAAATCTATAAACTCACATATCTTTGTCCACTGTATTCTTGACGCATACTCTTCTGACTATTGCCGTATTTCTGCAGTCAAAATGCTAAGTGCAATAACTTGCTGGTCAAGAGAGAAGGGGAGTTCCCTCAGAGGACGCCTGGGGACAGGGCTGGACAGAAGCACAAGGACCTGTGAGGTGCACGTGGCCTAAGGCTCTATTCTGACTTCAGAATTACTGCATTGCCAAGATGGGAGAAGCTGAGACAAATATCCACATCTCCCGTCGGGACCTGATAATCACACTGAGGTCTTTCTTCTGGCAAGTTACAATACGCAGTAAAAATCCTTCACATAGACTTCTGCCTTGAATCTTACCTCTGCAGTGCTCTGACTTATTCTGGGTATTCTGTAGTTTTGGACCTGTGAAACATTCATTTTCGTTCATTGGCTCGCTTCTCAGCAATGGCTTGTGGTTTAGTAAACATAAATTTAAACAGACAAGAGAAAATAGTATCCATCTCCCTCTGCCATGGTCGTATTACCAGTACAATTATATCTAGAGCAGAACATCTTTATCATTCAGTACCATAGGGAGGCCTGAGAATATTCATATGCAGGAGATTCTTTTAAGTGGGCAGATAACAATTTCACAGAGGCATTTTTCCATAGAAGAATTATTTTCCTTCATATGCTTAAGCTTCTCTGTGTTTTTCCTTTTTCTTTTTTTTTTTTTTTCTTTTTTTTTTTTTTGGGTAGGGGTTATCTTGCCAAACTTAAAATGATTTTCTAGGAATTAATTATACTTCCTATTAAAATGGTGTAAGTATTTCATGCTGAACACTCAGAAAGACTCAAATGTTTTCTTCTATTATGTAATCAGCAAAATTTCCCAGAGATAAAAATACAAACTTTGCTAAATTGTAAAATATTCTGTGCTGCTCCAGGAAGCAATCTGCATATCTGTGTAACATAAGTAAATACAGATACAAATTTGAACATTAATTACGATAGTTATTTACATATGCCCCTAAGCACAGCAAGCTGTAAAGAAAATAGTCATAAGAAGGTCCTGATCATTATCCACTGACATCAGCTAGAAGTTTTCACTTCATTTGAGGAATCTTCCAGTTCACACTATGATCTAGAACTTGCTCCTGCTACATGTGATAACACGGCTCTATACCGTAGACCAGAGCTAATTTGGCTACTGCTAGGGAAGCACCATAGCATTAAGGACATGCTATCTGCTGTAGCATTTATTCTATTTCTGCATTTATGAAAGTCCATTTTTAATTTAATATTGCAATTCCTTAGCTCCCAGCTGGGAGCCTTGGAAGAACTGAAGGTTAAATCTTCAGCTTAATATAATTGATAACTGCTTCTGCTTAGTTAAGGAAAAAGATGTATGCTGTAAATAGTCCAGTCTCTTTTGTGCTTCATTTTTTTTCTATTTTTGTTTTGTTTTGTTTTTTGAATGTGTAGCCCTACACCTGCTGTCAAGTTTTGATTCTTATAGCTCCAATCACTTCATGTGTGATTTGGATGAGGATTCTCACTCAAAGAGTCTGTCTAGGTAGAGTGGCACACCATGAAAAAAAATCCAGGGTTTGCCTGTAAAATTAAAGAAAAACCTCTGAAGAGCATGGCATTTTAAGTACTAAGGTGTGGATTACAGCATGCAAATGCTGAAAGGGAGCAGGGGAAAGACGAGGCATGCAGAGGGAAAGGTGATGGTTTTGCTGAGGAATTCTCCTGTCATGTTCTCCCTAGGGAGGAGAGAAACGGAGTGGGGAGGAAGTGGGAGGAGAGCAGTGTGAAGAGGCTCTTGGATACCATGGAGATGGATGCTGTGCAAAAATCTGTGTAGTGCAGATAAGCAAGTGGGAGGCTGGTAGCAAACTCCTACCAGCCAGAAAGCGGCTTTGTGCAGGGTGACCGCGCTGAGGGCTGGGGAGGAGGAAGCCTTGGTTTAGCCTCTTCCACGAGGTTTCCACACTTGCTGCTTAAGAGAGAGGGAGGAAGGGACAAGTAAATGTTTTTCAAGCTTGTGACCTGTGTCATGCAATAGTATGACTGTTCTTGTATCTATATCGAGTCTGCCAGAAATGAAAAATCACATGCTAGAGCTTTTTCCAGTCGAAACTGCATTGCTCCCTCAGACCTGCTTTCTCTGTTTCTTCTCTTAATTCCAATCATAATTTGATTAACTGGACACTCATAATAAATTCATAATGCTTTTCTGTGGTTTATGTGTGGAGAAGAAAATGTCACAGATGCAGTAGGAACTAAATGTTACTTTATCTCTGAGTAAGACAGGGTGTTTATGAAATTCAGTCTTTGTGTAACACTGCTTTGAAAGACTGTCTCTGCTCATTTTAGGATTTCTTTGTTCTCTGCTTTTAATTTTTATGCTTTCAGTACCTGTAGGACTAGGCTGTTATTTATATCCATGGGCATGAGGAAGATGCTGTAGTTCATAAGAATTTCACTTTACTCCTCAAAGTCATTGTACTTCTTAGCTTAAAACTTTAAGAAACACTACAGAACGGTGACTTCAGTTTTCAGAAAATTGTTATTCATGCTATTGATTCTTCTTAAAACACAAACTTCTTGCTGTCTACGAATCAGGGTAAGGCAAGATACAAGTGCTATTCTATTGCCTTAAATAGACCTACTTGAAGCAAATAAGCAAGTTCTGAAACTACTTCACGTGAAGAGGGTTTCTACTTAGGGAAACAGTTTACTTCCTGAAAGGGCTTGTGCATACCAAAATAGATGAGGAATGACAGGACTTAGCTGGTGTAGCTGAACATGCAGAAATTCAGAAATAACAGATTAATACCTGTTGTCTCCAGCTTTGTCTGCTTCCTTGCACTGTGGAGCAGCTGGATGATGGGGAATGCAGGCTGTGATCCTGGAGATAAGACTGTCTTGTAATGCAAACGCGCAAGGCATCAGCACTGAAGTCGCCCAGACTGTAATGACTCTCACGCTACATACTTGAGCTTGCTGCCCAAACAACATTTTTTATAGAGCTTCCTTAAATAACCTTTTCTTTTTTTACGTTCAGCTGAAAGAACCTTCCCTTAGCCTGCCCTGGTAGCAGGATCTGAATATGGCTTGTATAGGTTTGCAGCTTGGAGGAGGACCTGTCCTTGGGCACTGAGTACCTTAGCTTAAGGAAGGTGGGAGCTGTTCGCATGGGGTTGCAGTAGAATCGGCTGAAGACCAGTGCATGTCTTGCAAGCAGACAGGTGTAATCCTAGCACAGTTTTCTTTTCTTTATTCATTTCAAGGGTGTCAGTGGGTGTTGTGTGAGGCTTTTGGGTCATGTCTAGGGAAAGAAGCATTGGTCTGGCAGCTTCCAGAAATCCTGGCACTTAAAAGCCTACACCTCCCAGAGACAGCAGAGTGTCTATGTGTGCACATGTATGCATGTGTGTGGAAAAGAAGATGCCTCAGCACTTGAGAGTTAAGAAACATAAACTGCTAAGTCAGCCAGGCACGTTTGCACTAGGTATAGGAATGTGATGAAGCCCCAAACCTGACCGGGTTGTTGCACCTGAGGATCTGCTAAGCCATCCCTCTTGGACCCAATTAGATTACCCTGTGTTCAACCTCCTCCACTCAAACCCAGGGAAGGGGGTTCCCCTTTATTGGCAAGTTTGTCTTTAGGATTAATCCAGCATTAGGATATTTTTTGTTTAAAAACTTAAGTGTTTTGCCTTCAGTAGAGTTTAGAGAAATTGGGGGAAAGCTCTTTTCCTCTCCTCCTCGTTTTCCCCATTGCCTTTTATCGAGGGGAGCTTCCTGACTATTTATCACCTCCTGAGACTGCTGTGGAGGCACAAGTGTGTCTTTGCAAGTTTCTTAAACCTTCAATTTGTTTGGTAGAAATTCATAGCATTTTTGATGAAGTTGTGGCTGGGATTTCCGCTGATGAGGTGGGAGGAAGGAATGGAGGGGAAAGAAAGGCCATCAGCAAGGAGAACTGCCCTCTTTCGGCAGTATTCCCTATTTGAGCTCCTGTTGCCAATGTGTTCAGCAGCAAGGTCCTTGGGCTGGGTGGATGTGTCCAAAGCTGCCCGACTGTTTTTGTAGTGACAGGCAGCACCAGAGCTGCTCCTCTGCCCTAGCACGGGTGGCTTCAGTGCCTGCCTCGGTGAAGAAGGGCGACCTCCTGCCTCTGGGGACGTGCTGAGAGTCATTAGCACGGGAGCGGTGGGGGAACCTTCTGCTCTCTTACTGGCTGCCCTTAGTACCTCAGCGTGGTGGACACAAGGAACCACAGGTTGAGCATTAGACCTTTGCTTGCGTGTTTGAGTTTCCTACCAGCGTGGAGTCTTGTTTTTGAGCTAAAGGGACGAGGTGTCTGGCAAGTGAAATGCTGTTGTTTGGAATTTGGCCGTCAGTGATTTATAGCAATCCAACCTAACAGACCTAAGAACAATATCCACTGTGCCATTTTTGTGAGAGACGGTCTGTAACGTATAGGGACCATGCAGACCATCAGTAATGCTGCTGAAGAGAGGATTTGCAATTCCTCCCTCCTCCTCTTTAACCGGGCACTTTAGCTCTCCCTTGCTTCCGTTCGTCACACGGAATGGGTGAAATGACTAATAAGAGGTATTACAGGCAATACTCTTGTGAGACATCTGCTGTTTTTACATATACAGGGACAGTGTTTCTTAGGTCATCAAAAGAAAGTCATATTAAATCAAACAGCTGTATTCATCCTGAAACATCAGGGATCCCAACATTTTCTGGCACAGGTTATTTTCTGCACTGAGTCATCCACCAAGATCCTATCTTCTGCTGACCCCCCATATTCTTTCATCTTTAAAGTAAGTTCAAGGAAGAAAACTGGCCTAACAGACTTCAACACCTCTTTAGGATAACCTTTTGCAAGGCAAAATTCTAGCAAGTATCACCACTTCATTTATAGTTCAGATACCTTAAAGGACCTTGTAAAGCATTTACTATAAAAATGACAGTACTAATATTTATAGGATCTGGGAGGAGTATTATACTGGAGCTGGGCATTTTTTAAGTATGGGACATCCTGAATTCTGGAGGTATAAACTAAAACATATCCCCTCTCTTTTTAGATAAGCTCATGAGCTTGCCTAGTTAGTTAGATATTTGGTAAGTCCTGCCTTTTAAAAATAGTAACTTGAGCTGTTAGTGGGTGAGAGTTGTGGGTGGTCTTCCAGACCAAAACCCCTGTAGTCAGCTAAGACGTGGGGCTGCAGAAAGTGGCTGCCTTGAGTGTCCCTGATGGTGTGTCCAAGGTCATACATTCAAAATACCTTAAAATGAAGGTGTCCTGCCAGGTACCTGGGTATTGTTTCGTTTGTTTGCTTGATTGTGTGTTTTTTGGACCTCTTGAGTCTTGGTGCTTGTAATCGCACTCCGGCTCTGTTTGCTTGGGGAAGAATGAAGCTCTGCCACTCTCTGCTTTTCTAAGTGGTTCATATACAACGATCAGCCTGACGATTTTTGCAGCACAAGTTATTGGATGATTTGCACTGTATATTAAAGAGGAATAAAATACATAAACTAATAGGGATCAGTTTTCCTGCCTATAAAAACATTATAGGCAAGCTTTAAAATAAACATCTGGGAGATTTACTGGCCTCCCTACTTACTCTGCTGGCCCATCGGTAGATGCTAACAGCTGGATAAGGATAAAGGAAAGAATACGGTTGTGGTGTTCTGGCTCCATCCGAGTGACTGTACTGGTCTGTGTGTGCTGTTAAACCAACCAGAGCCACAAGAGGAAAGTTCAGAAAAAGAAGCTAAGCTTATGAAATTTACTTCAGAATTGGGAGAGCTAAACATATGCAAGGCCAGGAATAGCAGCTTCATTGACTGCTAGTATATTATCTTGCTTTAAGCTCAGCGCATTTAATTATGTGCTTATGTTCTTTTGCTCCACTTTTTAATATTGCTCTCCATGGAAGAAGGTAAGAAGAGCTTTGCAGGCAGTTAGGAAGCAGCTATTCTCATAAGGATCTTCTCTGGGTATAGTTCCTAATGACTGGGGTTAAAATTTGCTTTGTATGATAGTTGATTCTTAGCCAAAATGAGAACTCCATGCTTGATCACATATATACTGCAAAAAACATCAATTCTTCTTATGTAATGTTAAAAATGTGTGTATATTAATGTCTATTTCTTTGTTACAATAGGTTCTGCCTGGCATACTGCAGAAGCATTGCTGTATTTTACCTGACAGGAATACAGGTAAACTTTTGTTTATATATAGTTTGCTTGTAATATGACAAATTGCAAAACTAAATAAAATAGAGAAATCTTGTTTGTTATTTATAGTCACTGAAGTTATCTTTGAGAAAATGAAAAATCGTTTTCTTTTTAAAATGATCTGCTTTCATGTGAAGATTTGGTATTTGGTAAAATTTCAGGCGTTACTGCTTTTGTAGAGACTGCAATCAGTTTTGCTTATAAAGGTGTTTGCATGAACCCTCTGAACAGTCTGTAGTGTTAGTTACAAAGGTGTATTTTTGGCAAGGAGAGAGGTTTAAAAGATGAGTCCTTTTTCAGTTTCGTCTTCTTAATTCTTAAAAGTTCTAAGCAGTAAGTCTTACCTGTACCTGGCTGCAAATAAATATTTGCTTTACCCTTATTTCCCCCAAAGCAGGGGAGCAGAATCTAGCTGACTTCCAGAGAGCTTCATTAAGGATGTGTTGCTACTGTGCAGGAGACTTAAAGCAGTAAGTTTGTGATGTGAGGAAGTCAATTGAAGAGAACAAGAATAGGAGAAAGAAGTGATGGTTTAAATTCAAATAATTTTATTACAGGAGAAACAATTTCTTTTTTTGAAGGAGTTTGAAAATCCTTTTTAGAATGTTATGAATTTGATTAAACTGATTGCATATGGAATTGTGAGCATGATTTATCAGGCTGATTTCAGAGCAGAAGGAATAATACAGTTTTGTTGTTGTTGTTGTAGTTTCTTTTTTTTTTTTTTTTTGTATCTGTTTAATAGAATATATATGAATGGTTGCATCTCTTAAGATTTCATTCCTGCTCCCTCCAAGTAGCTACAAATTAAAACAAACCAGTTTGTTTCTTGACTTGTTATTACTAGAATTTCAGGAACAATTTGCACTGGGCATAATTGCATAGGGAACATGACCACCGTGTTGAACTGTTGTGTGACTTGTGGTTAACTGCAACGGCTCAAAGGAAAGTGGAAATCTCATTTCCATTTTCATCTGTGAAGATGAGAGGAGTACATTTATAGTAAGGTAGATAATAATATGCTGCTTCTAGAAAGGCTCTGAAAGTTTGTAATTACTGTGCAGATTATAGATGGACTTTGGCCTTTTTATTCTTTTCAAATTTTTCCTGAAAGCTGTACTTAAGAACCACTGTATAATGACCACAGACAAGTCTGTGCCTGCAGACCTGTAATCTATAATCTGTGTCCGATCATCTTTTTTTTGTTGTTGTTGTTTAGTTTTATCTGTAATACAAGCATTTGATCCAGTTTTGTCAATAGCAAAACTCCCCTTGACTTGTACGTAAGTGAATCAACAAGATCTCAAAGCCAGTGTTATCTGAAGTGATTGCCTGGAGCTGGGTGGTTAGAATCAGACCATTTATCTAAGAAGAGTGAAATATGTGTTTATAATCAATAGTTAAGAAGATGCTTATCTAAATTACCAAATTCCTGTCACCTTCAGAAGTGCCTACATTTGAACTTAAGAAAAGAGCTTGTTAGTGTAAGATTGGGTTTGCTGGGTTTGGAAAAAAAATGACCCAAGCAAAAGGAAGTTTTTTTTTTTTTTTTTTTTTTCCCTGTATGTAAAAATTGCTGTATAGTTCAAGCACACTTAAAAATGAAAATAGCTATAATTCTGTTGTCACATATAATTCTATGTGACTTCCAGGAAAACTATTTTTCATGCGCGCCTATTATGAAGCTTAGAATTGCCAGCAGGTGGCAAACTAAATAATGCAGGTGTTCCATTTTCCCCATTTGCGGCGTATAAATCCTTGGTGGAAAGGAGAAGAAAAAAAGGTCAGACAGGATGTGGGGGATTTTTCCATTCCTCCCTAGTTGAAAAACACTGCCTGAATTCCTCGCAGGTTGCAGCGGTACTTGCTGGAGTCCTATAGGAGAGCGCCTCGGCGGAGCCGGAGCCACGGGCTGTGTGCTGGCCCGCTTGCTCCCCTGGGCTCTCCAGGAGCACCCTGCCAGAAATAACCGTGACCCACTATTCCCCCTTTTTTTGTGGAGCCTGAAGTGGTGAATTACGGCCTGTACGCCCGCTCTTTTCTCCTTCCTATCCCTGTCTCCTACCTGTTTGTGCTTTAATGGGACAGACGTGGTTTGGAACTGCTTCGCAGTGCAGAATTTACGTGCCTGGGAGGCTGAATCTGATTGAGTAGGCAGAGGTGAACCATTTTCTGATATGATTATATCTGCATAGACTATGCTAGTACTACTAGTCTAATAGACTCTTCTTCAACAGAGGTTAACTAAATATATGTAGTCTTGAAGCCTGCTATTTGCATGCAAACATATACATCACATATGATAACGTCCAGCCCTATTCTCATGAAAGAGCTGAGAAAAGTGGCCTAATTGCATGCTCCAAATCTGCATTTGTGTTTAGCTACTGACACTTGGAGGAATTTAAGATTGTGTACATTTAGGTGTTGTTCCTATAGAGGAGGAGAGAGGAAGAAAGGCAAATGGACTGGGAGGAGGGGAAACGGGAGGAGGCAAATGGGGGAAGAAGCATGAAATTAGACCTCCAAAACCATTAAGGAGTGACACAGATGCTGTGGGGTCCAGGTTTAGAAACACAGCAGTAGCTTCCCACATGTTTACATCTGCACAGTAGTTCAGGAATGTGTGCATACAGATACAAATCTCATGGTAAAAACAATGAACGCTGAAAGTTGGTTGCTTTCAATAAATTTTTCTTATTAGATATTGATATTTCATTTCTTGAGTTTTATTTATTTGTGGTTTCTACTTAATCATATTTTTACTAATAAATTAAAAGTACAGAGAGAACTGACTTGTATAATGTATATTCACTATTCTGTTATGCTTGTATCCAGAATCTGGCTTTGTCACGTTCCCCACACTTCAAGACAAAAGCTCCTGAAGCAGAAACTTCTATTTTGTAGCTCTCTTTTACATTCCACAACCACCGTTTAATAGCTGTGTCAATGTTCCTTCTTGCTTTCTTCCCATCTCCTGTAAGTTAACCAGCCAGCAATAACTGGGGTGAATTAGCAGTTACAAAGTTAATGGGAAGAAAACCAGTTACATGCCCTGTACAGGTGTCACTAACAAGATTGCCAAGGAAAACAGTGCAAAGGTGCTAATAACCTGGTGGGGAGCAGCTTTCTCATTTCCTTGAATTATATCCCTCTCTCTCAAGCTCCAGCTGGGAGTAATAACCCCTCCTTTTGGGGGACACCCACCACCCTCTAAGTACATGTGCAGCCATGCAGCCGCTCTAATTCCCTTAATTCCCTTTACAAATATTTCCCAACAACAATCCATCCTCTACCTTCAGGAACTCTTTAGCGAAGTCAGAAACCTTCCCCCACCCATCCTTTTTTTTTTTTTTTTTTTTTTTTTTAAAAAAAATAACTCCAATATGATTTTTACAAACTGTAGCCAGACACACTGATGCTGCCCTCCTGTGTATGTTATTTTTGTTTGTTTGTGTGCTTGTTGTGTATACTGTGTTTAAGATGACTTAGAGCAGATAAGTGAATTCTGTGGGGTTTGAGTTCTGTTTACATCAGAGCTCCCTGTATCCTCATCTGGCAAAAGAAATGATCCTCAAAGCAAGTAAAAATATATTTGGTGTAGTATCGAATGAGTTATCAATGGGAATCATCAGAATATGGTCTATGGATTTTCCACTATTGCTATCTTTTGCCATCATATTAATGAGTTTAATATGTTTTGGACTGCTAAATTTGGGATTATTCTTTCCATTACAGATCCCCCAAAAGGAAGGAATCAATAGTCACTAAATGTTTAATGCTCTGATTTGTTCTCTGATGTTTTAAGCTTGGATTTCCTCTCTGATGGTGAAGTAGAAAATAGGCTCAATGCAGTGTACCTACGTGAACCTGGCCGATTTGATTCTGATAATATCTCTGTCAAAGTTCAAAGAGCACTCTTGTAAAAAATGGATTTATTCTGCCACATGTTTTTTCTTCATCATCCATTTTCAAGTCAGCTCTTATGTGCTGATGTTGAACTTGCACAAGACATTCAATCCCTTGTTTTAATTTTTTTTTTTTTTTTTTTTTGTCCACTGTATTGGTTAAAATTACATTCGTTACACTTTTTTTCAATGTCCTGTTCTCTACAAAGAATGGATAATATCTCTTTGAAAAGGTGGTAATTGCTTTAGGTACAAAATAGGGAGTTTAATAATAACCAGTCTTGTTTGGGTAAAGTATTGCCCAAGACTGTAATGTTTTATCCTTCTCTTGTTTGCTTTTATTCCTGTTGCTAGAAGAACAAATATTGGACAGGAGAATAATCTAAGATGATATTAAAAAGAATTCCTCCCTGAAGCTTTACTAAATTGGGTAAAGAACTAAAATTATCTCTCCCCTACCACACCTCCCCCCCCAGCCACACACACTCTATCTACAGGTGGGTTGCTTTAGTTACTTTTAAAATAAAAGCAGTATGGATTGGTGCTCAAAAGCAGTGTGGTTTAAAACTAGCCAATATGTTACTGGTTGCACGTTA